>OY757909.1:131442490-131824990 GCA_963585895.1 Sepioteuthis lessoniana | reverse complement strand
TTTTATTCCAATAAATGTATGTTTGCTTCGTTGACACACAAATTAAATTGTTCTATTGACACAGAATATTTAATATCATTTAATATTTCTAGACTATTTACCGATGTATTCTAAGATAAAATTATTGGTATTAGTGTAGATGTGCTATATCGTTGGCCCTTAAAAGTTCCGTCTTTCCGGAAAGCATTTTCATTGGATTCTTTTTGTTTCAAATATAATTTATACCGTCAAATAGACAGAATCTAGATGGCTAGTCCTTTGGAGACCGCTTCTGGCGATTTTGTTCGTTTCCTGAAAAAACAAAAAGCAAAAAAACTACTTTTTGATAAGTTTCCTAAACCATATTGCTTTGTACGTTTTGTTGGTGAGACCTTTGCTTCTTTTTCTTTGCGTATGATATTGAATTCGTAGATTGAATTAGGCAAATATTAGATGTGAGAATTACTCAGAACATACCAAGATCCATCCATTGACACATACAAATACAAAGATTCAGGCACTCACGAACTTACAAGTCTGTTATTGGCGAACATTTATCGAATAGATATACTTGAACACTATTCTAACCAGTTTTTCTCCATTTGCATTGAGATTGGACAAAAGAATATTTTAATATTTTTTTGAAGGTATCGGAATAAATTTCCAGCATCCGACTCTATGCAGACCGAGAGAGTGCAAATATACACTTGAGTTGATGAAGGGCTTATCAATCTAATTCTTTTTTTTCTCTTTTCTCCTTTTAAGAATTTATATAGTCAACTGATTATAATTACCGATTATCATTTTTAAAATGCATCGGTCAAAATGTACTAAAATCGTGGGATCGTGAATCTTAGTTGATTTTAAACGTTCTAATAAAAGTCATGTCACATCCTATTTTAGAATTAATACTATCTATCTATCTATCTATCTATCTATCTATCTATCTCAGTCTATCTATCTATCTATCTATCTATCTATCTATCAGTTCTGTAATGATTTCCGTCTTTCTTCAAATCTGCATCAGATTGTATAGCCCTGGCAAAGTTTCATGACCAAAATATGCATACCAAGTGTTAACTTTGCACTTCACTTTCATACCATCAGAAAATGCTGACTGGATTTTTATTCACATGACTGACGCCCAAACGATTTTAGCTTCTGTTCAGTTTCAGCGTGTGCTAGCTGATCAATGTTCACCCACAAAAATGGTAACGTCATAATAATTGTTTAGCCCAGTCAATCATATAAATTGGAATCCCACCGTTGGGAAAAGAGAAGGACTTCCTTATTCCTTTTAACTATGGATTAATGAGCACCACTAGTGTCGTTCTTCAACAAGAATGGATTTGGCAGTAAATAAGCCACCAAGTTCGATATGCAATTAAACAAACTGAAACCGAAAGCAAACCAATCTTGGATTAAAGTAGAATTGTCATTTTTCGGTCAGTTGGTATTAACTATTTTCTTATTGGGCTGAGATATCACTGCACCGACGCATAACGAGGTGGGAAAACGACAAAATGGCAAAAAGGCCGAAATCTCCAGCACACAACTTGTGTTCATTTATTAATTATGAGTCAAATGCATCAATTCGTTTAAGGAAGTAATTTATTTGTTTGAAAAAAGAGGAAATATTTAAAAAAGTCAATTTGGACATTAAATGATAACCAAAGACACCATTACTAATTTTGTCATCTCTATCACAGGTGATCAGTGTATATATGAGTCTCTCTTCTTCTGATGCTGGGATATAAAATAGTGAGTGACACTCAATGGAGATTTATCTTCTTACCCTTGCAAACATATCTGCGAAATAAACTGATTATTCCTATAGCGATGACTCATTTTATGGCTCCGAGTGAAAATCTTTTGTCTTTTTGTGTCAATATGTGAATATGTTTTTTCTTTTTATATATGAGGTTGGATCAATAAATTCGAAGCTTGAGTAAATATTAATATCTGAATTGTGATACAAAATGTTTAAAATAAAATTTTTGATATATATTAGGGTTAGAGAAGAGTTAAGCGCATTGGAGAGAAAGGAGATGATGCTAAAAAATAAGTTTTTTTTGTGTAAAATAAATGCTTTTAACATTAGTTCAGAACCTTACGAACAAACCTATGCACTTTGTCTATTGGCGTTAATTTGTGCATGTGTTGATGTATTTGTGTATTTATGTTAGCGTTTTTGTCATTGAGAATTTTGACCGAGGAAGTACACTGGTCAAACTAGTGGCCCCAGTTTCCTGCTTACAGAAAATACACCACCATTTCAAGTGTCTATATTATCTGATCAACAAGTACATCTTTTAAGTATGACTTAGTAATTAGAATAACAAATGGCAGGTCTCTTACTATCATTACCAGCACGACAACAGTGTATGTCCTTCTCTCCTGTTACTAAAAAAAAAATAAAAATTATTCTTCATACTTTTCACAAGAGCTTTGGAAATCGTGAAAAGGGAATTGTATGATTTTAACTGGCAAATCATTAGACAAATTTATGAAACAAACAAAAACAAACAAAAAAACAAAGGATGGTAGGTAATATAGCATTTGATTTTACTTAATGCTAGTGTTAATAAAAATACATATAATAATGACGGAGCTTAGTAAAAATCATTCTATTATTGACATTAAAGTTAGTTTAGTAAGAAACAAGATTAAATCAAAGTAAATTAGAGCGCTAATCTTCTAAATGGGTCAAATTTCCGTTTGTATTTCTAATGTTACTGATGAAGCCATGAGATTTTAGCTGGATGGTTATTGTTGTATCTCATCAATTTGATATATTCAATTTACTATGAGTTTAATACAGCTTATAATTTTTCTACTGTCCACCTAAAAGCTTAAATTGCCTGAGACGGCCTGATACCTCCCAGGTTGAACCCATTATCAAAGCGTTTAACTTTTATTTATTTCATTAAAGATACAATTCTATAGAGTCTATATAAACATTAACAACAAAATACAAAGTGAACTGAATGAAGTTTATATGACACTGGCATAGATACACGGCTTAGCTCGGGAAAATAAGACTTAGAGGTTATTGAGTTAATTCTAACACATTTTAACCGCCTAGAAAAGTAAAAATGAATAATATAGCAAACAGTATACAAATAAAACACAAAAAAGTTTTTATATTGTTAATGCTTCTGTACAAACAAGATCACCAGTTTTTCCTTCCGAGGCAAAATTTAACTTCTGGTTTGAAAGCTCCATTCTCAAAAAATCGTCATTGTATTTTTTTTTTTTGGCTATCTTCTCTAATCAAAGAAGTAAAAACTGATAAGAACCTCCAGCATTTATGAGATCGAGAAAAATTTTCAATCCATAATAAATGTATTATCTTACATTTAGCTGGACATAACTGTTTTGAATCTTACTTGAATTATGGCGCCTTCTAGAGACTCCAGAGTTCAGCGCCACCTACCCTACGTCTATACGGAAGTCGTTACTCTTATAGACTAATTTTTAACCGAGAGCGCCCAACCATTTGGTTTCCCATAGCACACAAACATCCGATCAATAATGGACTATATTAGAATATTATTAGGACATATAAATGCATTAATAAACAGTGCTAAACATTTGGTGAGATTGTTCATTTTAGTTTTTTAGTTTTTGATGAATTAATGTTTTTTTAATGAATCATGAAAACAACCGTAATACAAGGTAATATCAGTCCACACTGGATTTCTCTCTACTGTTGCCTTGAATAAGCTAAGCTTTGAAAATAACAAATGATTCATATTTCTTTTTCTTTGATGATCACAACAAAAAAGGAACGAAAAAGTGTGTAATATCGAGATGTGCTGTCCACTTTTATTCATTGTAATGTAGAGAGATGTTCGAATGTATTTTTTCCTGAGAAAACATTGTAAAAAGGTTTTCCTATTGTTTTACTTTCCTTTCTGAAAATTCGAACTTGCTCTCCTTCACTGACACCGGATTCTCCTGCACACTTCGACACAAGTTTCTGCCTTTATTTGAGACTAATCCAAAATCTTTCATGAAGCCTGTATCTCAGTCCGTTATCTCTAATATTTTTCTAAGTCTGATTTTAAAATTAAGTCTGGTTTCTCCGATACCGACACCATGGAGCTATTGTTTCTATCTCTTTTAAAGATTATGAGGGAGACTTGAGTAAAAGAAAAACACAATACCCCAACATAACCTGATGGCCTTTTACAAATCTTGTCCACGGCCTCTTCCATCTCGGAATAAGTGATAAAAATGTATATGCGTCCAGATGGCTTGTACTTATATACAACAAGATAATTTAAAGAAAAGATAATAAGATATTGTCCTAGATGTATGGGAAAGTAAATCCATCTGCTTCTTTTCTCTCTCTCTCTCTGTCTCTCTCTCTCTCTCTCTCTGTCTCTCTCTCTCTCTCTCTCTTACGCTAAAAACTCGCAAGCACGTATTTGGTTTGTGACACCATTTGATAATACTTAAACTTCAACATATAGTCACAAATAAACTTTGGCCGTCAGACAACTGCGAACCAAAATAAGTAGAAAATAACCCCAAAAACATATTTGTAGGGAATCTATTTGCATTAGATATGTACAAACGTTTCTTTCAGAATAAAAAAGGCTTTACATTCAGTCTCTGCATAAAAAATGTAACTTTTGTACTCAAATGATAATTAGAAAAAAAAAAAGAAAAGAAAAAGAAAACGATAAGAATTGTGTCGTGGGTGCGGTATGATTAAAGATCGATAGTTAATAAGTGTATATTTACCCAGCACCTCCGTCACGATCGATATTAAAGCTAAGTTGATTTCAATTAAGAGTTTTCTTTCTCATGAATCGGTTGTCTAATAAAGTGTAAAGAACAGAGCTTGCCCTACTATTTACTCATAGAAGAGGAAAGTACAGAGAGATTCATGCCTTTCCAAAGATTGAAGTGAAATGCCAGCAGCCTCGTCCAGGATAATCATCAATGGTCGCTGAAGTCACCCGTTACGTCACTTTTTCTTTATAATTATTCGTAAAATTATAGAAATACGAACATCATCATTATCATTATGATCATCATCAAGGAGTACTAACAGCTCAAATTCCTTTGATTCTCACTTGCTATCTGTCCCTATCGGTTATTGCTCTTAGAAAGTCCTGTAGGCAACATCCTGTTTCCTTACAAGGCTGGTGAATGTAAGTTTTTGCTGGTCGGCTAACACTGGTGTCTTCATGTGAATGAGTTCATAAAAAAAAGTCACTTATGAGTTCATTTTTACTTCTCCAGAATGTTTTGTTCGTGTTTCTCCGATGTTTTTTGAGTTGGAAGTTAAGTGGTTGTACATCTGCTGATTCCAGGTGCTTCAAAACAGCACGTAGAATTTTTGTCTTGTTCCCATCTGGCTTTTTCTCAAGGCATTTTTTTAGAATCCAAAAGAGGTGTGTAACCTATTACAGTAATTCTGATACGGCTATAGCTCAGAAGAAATCCCGTTTTATTTTATCTGAGAAATCAGATTTTCATATCGATAATCATTCAACAGTCGCCTATGCTTTACTTCTGTGTATATTTACACACTTTATAAAATATCACTAAAACCTATCTTCCTAAGAAAACAAAACTTTTAAAAAGTTCTTACACCGGAAAATGTTGGTTCACTTTACCGTTTTGTTTGTTCAATTTTGACATCTAATGTTAATGGTAAGTTTAAAATGAGTGTTCTGTTTGAATATTTTTTGCATTATTTCAATTCAATGCTGTAAAATGAGGATGGAAGAGGAAAAGGAAAGCAAAGTAATGATACTCTTGAAATAAGGATACCATTAAAATAAAGATTTCCTTTTATGAAGTAATTTGTAATGTTTCTTTCATTAATTGTACTTTTTTTCAGCTTTTAATAACAGCATGATTTAATTGCATTACCTAACGTATTGTTCACCTCCCTTTAAACTGTTTATACTAATAGCTTGTGAACTTGAAAATATTTCAGAAAACTTTTTCGTCTCTCACTTTTAGCCATTGAAATCGAGATTTCAAATTGAAACATCATTTATCCCTGGAGTTATCTCTCTTGGTTTAAAATTCAAACATCCAGAAATCGGATAATTATCGGAATGAGTTCCATACTTGTTAAGTTGTAAACTGGAGTGGGAAATTGCTTTATTCGTTGAGTTAGATTATTTTGAAAATATGCTAACAAAAACCTTGTGAGGAAGAGCAGTTTTTACCATAGAGTAACATTCATAAATAGGATAATTATGATATTATCGATCAATTGATTGATTGATTTGTATATAACAGTCTCTAAGCAAAATATCAAATATAAAAGATACAATTCAATGATCCTTTTCAATGAATATTGTTTCGTTCGGTTGACACTTTTTTGGTTTTCTACTTTGTGCACGTACCGTAACAGAAATCGGATGTTCCTATTTACCAACCCCTCCGCTCGGGCAGGATATGGCACAAGGTCAATTTTTAAGCGGAGTTTAACAGGTTTGAATTCAGAGTTTTCCTTCTCCTAGACTAGTTGCCTAACCAAGGCTGAAGAACCTAGTCTGTCCTACTATTTACCCATAGCTGGAGGGAGAATAATTGGATTCATACCTTTCCCAAGGGTATTAGTGCTATGTGAAATGCAATCAGTCTCGTCCAGGATTTGAACTCGTGTCGCCGTGTTCATTTCCTACGACGATAACAATTACACCACGCGCACCTCCACAGAAATCGGATGTTAAACAATATTAATTAGCTTTATGTTTCATCCCATTTCTTTATAAAGTTTTCATTGTGGACGATACAGCCTTTTGTAAGCTATTAAGCCTTTTTACACACACACACACACACACACACACACACACACACACACACACACACACACTGCAAGCAGTTTTACTCAGTCTTGTTTTTTTTTTTTTGTAATAACCAACTAAAATGTTCGTTTTCATGAACAGGATTGTAATGCTGGGTTTTTGTCATTCGGGAGATTTTTTTCCAGTGGTATAAACAATTTGAAAAAATATATATTTGTTTATAGTTCAGTAAATTATTGAAGTCCTACTACATTTCTTTTATTTCTAGTGACCACAAAAGCCGTAGATCACTCTAAACATATTTGTATTCAAAAGTTAAAAACGTTTCTATGGTGCAAAATGTAAAGATGAATTGTAAGTTTTTGCTGTCGTAAGTTGTTTATTTTTCATTTTCTAAAACTATTTATGCAAATAGGTTTGTTTGAGTTTCAGGTTTTGTGTGTGAATTACCTGTTTTTTATATGAATTTCTTCTTGTGAAATGTCTTTTGTATTAAGTCGCCCAGAAATAAATAGCATTTTAAACATAAAGAAAATGAAAAACGATGATCCGAATTTCATTTGTTGTTTGAAAGGTAAATTAACAAGAAGTCAAGATTTTACTTCGTTCACAAAATTTCCTCAAATGCAAGAAAGCTTTATAATCAGATTGCAGTAGAAAACGCATCCCATATCTCTTCAAAAGTTTGATTAATGAAAACAATTAGAGTCTATTTTTAACCTCTTCGCGCATTGGTCAAAGAAGTGGGTAGAAATAACTTGTACAGAATTCTAGTAAATCTTGTTGTAAAAAAGTAACTTATCAATTTTTTACAGTACCGAAAGGACATGTATTTCTGAACAAATCTATCTATCTATCTATCTATCTATCTATCTATCTATCTATCTATCTATCATTAATGTTATTTGACAAAATTTGTTGGTTGCCCAAGTGTTAGGATGAGCGGAAGATTTACGTTTTAATATCTATAAAAACAAATCTTTATATCCAGAATTAAAAAGAATGGTGCTTCATAAATCCTGTTACATGGTGAAACAACAGACATCAAATAATACTTTGAGCCTTTAATTTCTAACTAGCAGTTGCAGAGTGGGGAAGATTGTCGATGTGCAGCCGAACTGGTTCGTTACATTCATCCTCAAATTAAAGCAGGGATATAAGAATATACAAACATGTTGGGATTAATAATTGTATATATTTACTCAGTCCGTTCGTCACGGACAGGAGAAGACCCAAGGTCATTTCAAAAGCAGAGTAAAGCTGGTTTAAATTCAAAAATTTTCCTTTTTTCTACACTGCTTGCCTGACCCAGTCTGAAAAATCTAGTCTGCTCGACTAGTTACGTATAACTTGGGAAAGGACAAATAGATACATGTCTTTTCCAAGGTCATTTGCACAAGGTGAAAAACAAACAGCCTCATCCAGTATGTGAACTTTGATTGCTGTTTTCATTTCCTTGGACGACAGTCAATACACTAAGGGCAGTTTAGAAGTGACAGTTTAGAAATCAGTTCTGTAAACAACTTCTGGTAAAATCTAATGATCATTAAGAAAAAATGATTTAAAGTACAAGAAAATCGAAATAAATACTTCCAAACTTTCTAAACTTGTTGAAAATTTTATCTTGCGAATGTTTGAATTTAAAAATATCTCATCCCTTAGTGAATTAAATAATATCAAGATTCGTTCAAATAGACTTAAAAGATGAAAAGAAATAAGACAAAATTAATGTTCGAACATTACACCCCGTAAACAGTCACAATAAAAAAGTTCTGGAAGAATTTTAAGAGTAAAACTACTGAGAAAAGTTGATAAATTTTGAGAAAGATTTCGAAAAGTGTTGTGTTCTGGTTAGTGAATACAAGTTGTAGTAGTAATAATAAGACAAACCACGATATGTGAGGAAAATAGTTATATTTACAGGAAAGAGTATTTACAAGAGAGAGACTATTAGTAATAAGAACATGGGATTAGTGATAGAGTAATGATATACTTCAACAATAGGAACAGCTCTTCTGGTCTGACTTGTAGGCTTATTCCCCCCAGACTGATCTCTGCTACTGCCATATATGGCAGATGGAACAGCTCATTATGCTGAAAAGGTAGGTGATACCCAACAAAAAGGAAATGAAAATTTGTATTACGAGAGTTTAGAAGGCATTTACTAAAAATAAGAACACAATGACCAGAAACCTACGAAAAGACTTCAAACATAACGAATAGAATCATTTTAAAATTCCAGGAAAGTCATATAGATCTGAAGTGAGAGCATATTAACAAAATGACTAGAAAAGAAACTCCAAACTTCACAGAGATCGATTAAAAATGATACGGCTTGGAAAGACTCTAAAAGAGTTGACTAAGGTAAGATATATGAAAATTACTTGACAATAAAGAAATGAATGTACAGGAAAAATGGCAAGAAGAATGATAATAAACAGGGCAATTGGTTAGTAGAATGGTGCCCAAGGAAAAACAAGTATGGCAGGAGAATATCTTACAAAGACGGAACTATGAAATTTTGGAATTTGTTGGTGAGAAATTACAGACGCAAAATCAATACTGTCAGGGAAAGAATTAGGAAAGGCTTTTGTTCAGTTGCAGACTCAAAATAGCTGATAATATTGATAATGCTGCTACTGCTGCTGCTGCTACTGCTGCTGCTGCTGCTGATGATGATGATGATAAATGCTTGTGACTTGTTTTTCCATTATATACTGTCATACAGATAAGATTTCATTATTTTCTAATAGACTTGATTAGAATAAAATATAAAATAAGCAGAAATACGAGCCACAACGTGTTTGTACGTGTGATTAACTTACTCAGCTGCTGAGTGAATTGTCTATTAATAATAGATCAACTAAATGATTAGATATTTTGAGCGCAGCAAGTTCATCACAGTACGTTAATTAAGAGAAGCAGATGTGAGGATGGCAGTTTGAAATTTTATAAAGAATTATTTAACGCAATGTTGTTAGACATATAATTCATCAGATATAAAACTTATCATAACTAACAAAAAAAAAAAATACAATTCATTTCTTATGAATCTATTTTCTCTTTTATATCCAAAAATTGAATATGATGATGAAAATAGACTGTATCTTTATTGTTATTTTGGTATCGTTATAAAAAAGAGTTGAAAAATAAGAAGAAATGAATCTGTGTGTTTTTACGGCTGATATTTTTTAGGAATTTAAAATAAATTACAAAAAAAAAGATCAAACACACATCAAACATAAACATTACTGAAAAGATTAAAGAGAGGAAAAGTAATAATAATAATAATAATAATAATAATAATAAAAAACTATTAAGTGTCTTTCTAAAAAAGAAAAAGCCCCCAAAATTAAAAGTTCTTTGAATAAAACCGAATACTAACATATTGACATTAAACGTGCATGCAAATTGCTAAGTACATCACTAATGTTCTCTCCATACAACTATAAACCATGACGACTATAAAATACTTATTACAATTGCTCTTGCCTTACTAATAATTAAATGAAGGCGAGGCTAAGTACTCGGTGCCTTAATAACGACTGTGTTCAGCGTTCTTCTCGCAAGTTTTCTAATCCAAGCTTCACTGCTATTCATAACTGCCTTACCTAGTGGCTTTTGTGATTTTGACCGAATAATTCTGCCGTTTATTGCAATAGGAGACGTTTTGGTAACTTCACAAACATTGTCATCACTACAAAAAATGGCTAAAGACTTCGTTACAAATGCTTATATATTGTTTTATTTTGTCGATTAGTAGAGAGTTAAATACTTTTGAAAAACTGGGTCAGTTTTCATAAGAGTTCCGGTTGTCTATCTATCTATCTATCTATCTAATATTTTCTACCATACATTTTAATTCATTCTAGGTTTGTCTTGGGGTCACTCTGGCTAACGTTGTGAGTTGGGGGCGGGTGCGTATACCTCAATTTATAAACTTATCTCAAATCCTGATCTCCGTAGAGATAGAATGAGCAAGGTGAATTTTCAAAGTACTTTTGATTGAAAAAAATGCACTTTTTATGTCAGGAAATTGCATATTTGATAAAATTATTTTAGAATCATGGATGAAAACTGTACAATTAGAAGAGACTAAACGGAAACTAGTAAGAGTTTGTCTGATTGTATGTCAGGTCGAAGCAAACGGATCTGTGGTCTGAGTTTTGCTGACGTTACCCGGTTACTCTCCACAACCGGATGGGCAAAATGACGCCGGAAGTAGCTGACTCCTTGACAAGGTCATCAAGCAAAGAATCTCTTCATATTCTTGTAATCAGTGCAGTCATTAATAGACTGAATATACTTGAGATATATTGGGCTTTTTTTCAAGCTGTTAGGATAACAGAGAAAAGTTCTGAGGCGACGTCGAAAGTTCTCGTTGAAAGGATTGCTCTCTAGCAAAATACTGAAATAAAAGTTAACATTTTCAAAGTACCTATAGACTAACACAATTGAAGAATAATTCAAAGTTTATATCTCTCCCTTGCCGATCTTATTATCTTTTATTAACTCACAATTTTCTATGTCTTTTGAAATTCCTCCTTTTTCTCTTTGTTCGTTTCTCTGTCTCTGTCTCTGTTCGTTTCTCTGTCTATCAAATTCCACATATGTACGCACACACGTTTAAATTTCTACGAACACAAACATATATATATATATATATATATATATACATATATATGTGTGTGTGTGTGTCTGTGTGTGTGTGTGTGTGTCTGTGTGTCTGTGTGTGCCTGTGTGTGTGTAAGTAAGAAACTGAGAGTATATAACGTTTCAGTTTTCATAAACCATCATCAGGACTTTAAAAATGATGATGCTAAGTGCTGATAGATCAACGATGGATCTTAGAATCATCATTTTTAAAATCCTGATGATGGTTCATTAAAACCGAAACGTTATAGTGTCAACTTTCTTTCACAATAAATTAATCACTTCCGATTACTTTGTTTTTCAATTTCTCTCTCTCTCTCTCTCTCTCTCTCTCTCTCTCTCTCTCTCTCTCTCTCTCTCACCATATTGCATTTAATAAACATATTTTGATGTTTTGATTTTAGATTTTATTTTAGAAATAAATTTTATTTAGTTTTCTTTAGTAGTAAAAGTATCGTAAATGAAAGCTTAAAAAATAATTAAATCATCTATTTGTTTAGTTATATGTAGCTTGTCAGTAAGTTTTGAGAAACTCTGTAAATATCGAATTGTATTTCATAGAGCAAAGTTTTACCAATGGATTGGGTTTAATATATTTGATCGATACCCGTCACCTTGTAACCACATATGAGTAGAGTTGCCTAAATTTCAAATTAAAGTAATGAAGTCATTATATATGAAATATATATATCTATTGGATTGCAGCTTATGACATAAAAAAGGTAAAAAAAAAACCCTCTACATGATCATTCAGCGTCAGTGAGACAGTTATGACATCACAGTTTTTTAAAAATTCTCCAGATGCTAGTGGCCACCAATGCATCAGAGGAAACTAAGTAGACATAAAAAATCTGTGTATTTGGTCAAATTGTGTAATTTGTTAAGAAATTTCTTCCAAGGTCCCGTGATAAAATAAAGATAAATAAAAACATTCTGAGATTCAGATTTTTACCATACAAGGAAAAATAAAGGAGTTTAAAACGTTTTGAAATGGCGCCACCACTAAAGATTGTGACCTAGGAAAGCAACTGCTGCTTTGGTCTCCCAAGCTACGCTACGAGCACCCTTTATTGGCCCATGCTTATAAAATGTACATTATTTACCCTAAGAATACATGCCAACATCCTAAATTCCATTTTGTGAATAAAGAAGTGCAAATAATTCCGGAGCTTTCCTGGTTGCAGGAAATTTTCACAAAAATATATTTTTGTCTTATCTTGGAACGAAATTCTGTAAAATAGAAATAAAATGGGAAATTTTGATGATCTTGAAAATCTTGTAATATACCAAATACTGTTGTATAAATTTAAATCTCTTTATTTTCTCTTTTATATTATACTATTACTTAGTCGGATCAAACAATCTCCGATTAACTTGCATAATAAAGATTGCTAAAAAGAAAAAAATATACATAAAAAGACATTTACGTCAAGACAATTCTATTATTACGGAACATAGGTATTTTTGCAAGAATATGTCAACTCTGTACTGTGACCTTTGCTCATGACATTTCACTGAATCCACTCTCTATCAATAACATCTTATTAGTCAACACATAAAAACAGAAGTTAATTGAAATAAAATTAATTTGACTTAGGAAAATGGTGGACAAAGATTTAAAAAATGATTGTCAATAGAAATCAAAGCTAAAGAGGCGCGCTTAGTGTAACGGTTTTCTTCGTAGAAAATATAATTGACGACTCGAATTCTAATCAAGAACGTAGTTGCTTGTATCTCACTTCGCGTTGGAAAAGGTATGATTTAATCTTTTCTCTCTCCTCCAACGAGTAAATAGTTGGGTAGCCTGATTTCTTTAGTTTTGTTTGGTCAATAAGTCTGAGATAAAGAAACCTCTGAATGCAAACCAGCTGTACTCCGTTTAAAAATTTATCAAGTGTATCATCTCGGTTGTTGCGGAGGTTTTGGGTAAATACAGAAAACAATAGATTAACTCAACACACATAATTCATATTGGAGATTGATGTAATTTCCATTGATTCTAAAAAATCAGATGATATATGCACAATAAGATCATCTCAATGTTTAAAAAATCCGTTGCGATTAAATCTGTTGATTTCATCTGTACTTTTATATTTAATCAGTGTCATAGTCCCATTTAAATCTCTATACAGATCATAGTTCTGGAGGGTCATTCAATAGATAATGTAAATATTGCCTTAGAAGAATTAGCAATAGGAAACAATTTTAACAGTTGAAGCTTTGTCAAGAGAATCAATTGTGATGGGTCTTGTTAGACAATACATTATTGTGCATATATTATGTGAATTAAATAGGAGTGATTGTACACTAGATATGATTGTGTATTAATTATTAGTCTTAGATAGGAATAATTGAAACTATAAAATGTTTGCAAAAATGATCACAGAAAAATATAATAAAAATACAGTTGAACGTAGAAAATATTTAAATGATTACAAATGTTTACAAACGAATCAAATTTCGATTTGAACTAACCCATAAGGAGTTAATATACCGTTAAAAAATAAAACAAACGTTCTTTTAATTGTAATTCCACTCATGATATATATATATATATATATATATATATGGGTTAATGGGAAAAACAAAAGAAATAAGTGAGGGAATATAACGAAGATCTAACAGGTGAGAATTAGTCCATGAACTGAACTTGTTTACCAAAACTTTACCATTGACTCCCATCACTTTATTATCATCATTACACTGCATATTTGTTTGACTAAAATCTTGCTTTGTTATTCAGTTCTTAAAAAATGACACGAGAAAAACATTAGCAAAAGTCGTGATGTCAGTTTGTTTTAATTTTTACTTGAATCAAATCCGGAAAAATAATTATCCAACAATGGGTTAAAAAGTATAAATGCTGTTCCACCACAAGAATTGCTTTACCATTAAATAATCCATGAAGGTTGATATGCCATAATAAATTTACAAAAAAAAAAAAAAACTAAAGAAAGAAAGAAAAATAATTTAGTATTTAAAAAGTCGTATAAAAAAGGGAATGCCATTGACGACATAAAAATAAAAGTAAAGAAAACATGTGGCTCTTTGCTGATTATCAAACCCGTAAAGAATATGGAGTATTAATAGCTTCACTTAATTTAATCAGAATACTGAACAAGACAAATCCTTATGTCAGAAATAGCTTGAGACAATTTAAATGCTCATCAACAGCCAAATAAACTCTCACTTTTGGTCTCAGTTCTCGCATATTGTTGCAAGAAAACAATTTCACGCTCACTTTGACACATTAAGAAACTAAAGTCGTTAAGTGAGCCAATGATTCGCTTTCCGTGTCAATTAAACAAATCAACGCACAAATTCCCTTTTCGACGCTCTCAGCTTTCGATCAGGCGACTAAGTTGATTGATTTTCAGTTCGGAAAAGTCATTATTAGCTTACAGAACCGATTTGTAGAGGATTAGTTGATCCTTGAAGTGTAAAACTGAGCGGTTAATTCAATGCTTCAATATTTGTAATCCCAGATAATTCGAATTCTTGTATCTCTGGTCCAATCTTTTGACGTTTGATGTTAATCCTAAACCCCTGATCCATCTTATCAAATGAACGTTTGATTCTGCTATTCCTGCCAAGGGGAATTTGGAGAAGGTTGAAGAATTAGTAGAATGATAGAACCAGAAGGGTTGACAGGAGGGGAGAAAGTCCAAGAAATGATGTATTGAGTGAAGAAAGGTTTGATAGAATTGATGAATAAATGAATGAAGAGGTGGAAGGAAACTATGACAAATAGAGTCGCCCAGAAGAAAACGAGAAAAAGGAAGGAAGACGAGAAGCATCATGAAAAGAAGAAACGAAAAATAAAGAAAAAGACAAATAAAAAATGAAATAAAAGGAATAAGAAGAAAAAGAAAAACCGTTAAGAAGAAATGAAGGAAGTAAAAAAAAGGGAAAGAAAAAGAGACAAAGAAGACAAAATCAAGAATGATTCAAAAAAAGTAAAAAGGAATAAAAATTGAAGAAAGAAAAATAAAAGAAAAAAGGAATCAAAACATAAATGAACGTTTAAAAAAGGATGAAAGTGCAAAAAAAAAAAAAAAAAAATGAAACGTAAGAAAAAAAAGAGGGAAAAAGTGCGATTAGATATATATATATATATATACGTTTTTTTAGGCGACATTACAATTTGTCGACTTTACCTAGGCCTTCGATTCCATACCCAGAGGGAAGATGGAACAAATCCTAATAGCATACGGCCTACCAATAGAAACCGTTGCAGCAATAACAATTCTCTAGAGAAACATCAAAGTGAAAGTACGTTCACCTGATGGACACACAGAATACTTCGACATTGTAGCAGGAGTACTACAAGGGGACACGCTAGCCCCATACCTCTTTATCATCTGTCTAGACTACGTGCTTAGAACTTCGATCGACAAAATCAGAGAAAATGGCTTCGAGCTGACAAAGAAAAGAAACAGGAGGTACCCCGCAAAAACAATTACCGACGCCGACTACGCTGATGACATAGCGTTACTGGCGAATACACCAAATCAAGCCGAAACACTACTGTATAGTTTGGAACGAGCCGCCGCAGGCATTGGCCTCCATGTCAATGCACACAAAATTGAATATATGTGTTATAACCAAACAGGCGACATTTCCACACGAGACGGAACCTCTCTGAAACTAGTAGA
Source organism: Sepioteuthis lessoniana (assembly GCA_963585895.1). Classification (NCBI taxonomy): domain Eukaryota; kingdom Metazoa; phylum Mollusca; class Cephalopoda; order Myopsida; family Loliginidae; genus Sepioteuthis; species Sepioteuthis lessoniana. The sequence goes on along the minus strand of OY757909.1, from coordinate 131,808,921 downwards.
CAAATTCACCTACCTAGGAAGCAGCGTCTCATCAACCGAAAAAAGCATCGACATAAGACTAACGAAAGCATTGACAGCTATCAATAGGCTCTCGATCATATGGAAATCAGACCTGACCGATAAAATAAAACGCAGTTTCTTCCAGGCAGCGGTCGTATCGATATTGGTATATGGATGCACTACTTGGACGCAAACTAAACGGCTGAAGAAGAAGCTAGACGGCAATTACACTACAATGTTGAGAGCAATATTGAACAAGTCCTGATGGCAACACTCCACAAGGCACGAACTATACGGTCACCTGCCTCCCATCACGAAAACTATACAAGTTAGACGAACCAGACACGTAGGACACTGCTGGAGAAGCAAGGACGAACTCATCAGTGATGTACTCCTATGGACCCCCGCATATGGCCAAGCAAAAGCAGGACGACCAGCTCGAACATACATACAGCAGCTATGTGGGGATACGGGATCTAGGCCTCAAGACCTGCCAGAAGCGATGAATGATAGGGAAAAGTGGCGAGAGAGGGTCAGGGATATCCGTGCTAGCGGCACGGCATGATTATGATGATATTTATACGTGGTGCATTCAATAAGTTTCCAGACTTTTTTGTACAGGCATTTAAAATTGTTGTAGACTCTTCAAAATTCCGTATGTTATTGCTATACATCTTATGAGATGACTGACCAATTTTTATGATTTCAGCTTCAAAGGAATAGCTCCAGCAGGAACTGGAATACACCCTACTGAAGCCTGATTGTCACAGCAGGTGAATCAGGATGTGAGGACACTTTAGAAGAACGATATGCAATCAAATTCTGTTTTAAACTTGGAAAAAATGCCACAGAGACGTATGGAATGCTTCATACTGCTTTTCGACCATCTTGCATGAATAGAACATCAGTTTTTGAGTAGCATAAGAGATTCAAGGAAGGCAGAGAGTCTATGAGGGATGATGAGAGGTGTGGGAGGAGTAAGGAAGTCAATACACCATAGTTGATTGGCCAAAGGGTTAGGGTTACTATGTTGAGGTTCTAAGGGAGTTCAGGAAGAGATTCCGTCGGATGAGGTCAGCACTCTTCAAATCGGGTCATTGGCATTTCCATCAGGACAATGCACCAGTCCACAACTCCATCCTTGTCACAGACTATTTGACCAAGATGGGCATCAAGACAGTTCCTCACCCTCCCTATAGTTCAGACCTTGCTCCCTGTGACTTTTGGTTATTCCCTAAGCTCAGAGGCTGTCGTTATGAGACAAATGAGGCGATGAAAGAGGCTGTGACGAAGGTCATTGACACGCTCACACAAGAGGACTTCCATGGGGCCTTCCAGAAGTTGTTGGAACGGTACGATAAGTGCATTGCAACTGGAGGAGATTCCTTCGAAGTGGACTAGAGTTTCATGTGTGTACTATCAATAAAAGTGCCCATACGAAAAAACTTTGGAAACTTATTTAAGGATCCTTGTACAAATATACTCAAACACTCTCCATAATTCCGGAAGACGCATCAATACGAAGTCTGTCTAGATCCGGAAGCTAACCTCGTCCTATGTTCTTGTAACCATCCTTTGTTCTTGTAAATATATACCTATACTATAACCGTGGTGTTCTGTTCTCTTTGAGACCCCTTCCAGGACCATAACACTGGCGACGTGGCATTTGAACCCATAATACTAGCAGATCGAAAATACAGACTCACGCAAGAACCACAAGTCAAACCTTAACACGGACACTTCAAAAATTCGAAACTGCATACCTACGAAAAATTCGCCATAACACCGACGAACGTGGATTCAAACATTACAGGGGTATCACGTCTCAACAAGCCCAGTTATTCTTGCTAACAAAGAACAAACGTCACCTTTTTATATCTGGGAACTAATTGCGAACCCAACGGGAAAACCAAGCACAGCCTTTGTTTTCAACAATAACTCTGAATGTTTTTTTTCTTCTAAAAAAACCACCCAGTGTCTAAAACACTGTCAAAAAGAAAAGAATTTTTTTCTTCTCTTTCTGTTTGTCTACTACAAACAGTTAATATTCAGAACAATTTCGGGTTGCGAACAAAATTTACTTATTTTAAAGAAAAGACTAGTACCGCTCACAAAGTACTATCCTCACGGGACTACAATTGAACAAATTGTAAGTACAACGTTTATTTGTTGTTTTGGATGGTGAAACGAATTTCTGTTTCTACCCCCGCCTAGAATCGTTCCAACATAAATATCGGAAAATAAATTACTGCTCCCTCCCTGTTGTACTTTTCAGAAGGAAAATATCGGCCAAACCAAAAATCATAAAAAATCTTTAAAACTCAAAAAAAAAAAAAAAAAAAAAATTGGATTCAGGATCACATCGAACAATTCTGAATTTCAACACTTGGAAGAAATTACAAAAGCCCACAATGTTAAGATCCCATAAAGCAGCAAAGGCCGTTAATGATACTCAAATCAATTTTGAGGGAGAAGTGATTACCAATGTTACTTGCACGGTAAAACAAAGAAATTAAAAATGTATGTGCTCAAAAACACCGAAAACCTATTCGGTTTCGACTGGATGCACGAATTCAATTTATGGGACTTGCCTATGTATACGTTCTGCAAAAGAGCAGAATCGTATTAATCGGCAACAGAAAATTTAATCTCTAAACTAAAAAAGGAATTCGCAGAAGTATTCATTCCTGGCCTTGGGAAATGTACGAAAATGGCCGCAGAACTAAAATTAAAGCAAAACATGCAACCAGTTTTCATAAGAAAACGTAACGTGCCATTTGCGTCCCTAGACAAAATAAACAAGGAGTTGGACAGACTAGAAAATGTCAGGATCCTATCAAAAACAGAATACAACCAGTAGGCCGCCCCCGTAATCTATGTTAAAAAGAAATCAGGGGAAATCCGTGTTTGGGCTGACTTCTCGAGGGGTTTGAATGCGGCCTTAGAGGACTTTCATTACCCACAATCCAGTTCCGAGGAAGTATTCACTAGACTTAACTGCGGCATTTTTTTTTTTTTCGAAAATCGATTTAAGCGACGCTTACCTGCAAATCCCAGTCAACTATGACAGCACTAAACTTCTCTGTATCAACACCCAACGAGGTATTTACAGATACGAAAGACTTGCGTTTGGGGTCAAAGTCGCACCTGCTATTTTTCTGCAGGTCGTGGACACCGTACTGGGCCGCCTTGACTTTGCCATCGCATATATGGACGACATTATTATAGGTAGCAGTTACATGGAACAACATACAGACCCTATCTACCAAGTATTCAAACGACTACAAAACTATGGATTCAAAGTCAAGGAAAAGAAAAGCGAATTCTTCCTACAAAGAATAAAATATTTAGGGCACATTATAGGCAATGACGGCAGACGCCTAGACCTAGACAGAGCTACTGCCATTTAGGATATGCTGGCACCGGAAAATACAACACAATTACAAATTTTTTTTTTAGGTCTAGCAAACTATTACCAAAGTTTTATCCCTAAAATGCACGAACTGCAGGCATCACTAAACCAGCTATTAAAAAAGGATAAACGTTGGGAGTGAACCACAGAATGCCAGGCAGCATTTGAAGAAATCCTAACCTCAAACCTTTTCCTCTCACACTTTAAACCGGAACTAGACATAATAGTTGGTAGCGATGCTAGTCAATACGGCATAAGCGCATACCTACTACACAAAATGCCAGATGGTTCGAAACAGCTAATCGCTTTCGTATCCAGAATACTGCTTCTGGCTGAAAAACACTATTCTCAGATAGAGAAAAAAGGACTTAGCATTATCTATGCTGTTTCAATATTTCACCGTTACCTATACGGTCGGCATTTTACACTGCAAACCGACCATAAGCCGTTGATAACCATTTTTGGGTCAAAAAGAGACTTCCTACATTCACTGCAAACTGGTTGTTAAGACGGGGAACTATTCTATTGAATTATGACTTCAAATTAGAATTTCTCTCCTCAAAACACATCGCACACGCGGACGGTCTGTCGAGATTAATTCCCACCCAAAAGGAAGTCACCGAGGACTCGTTAATCGCTGCGCTACGCATAGATAGCGAAATTAAAACAATGATCAACACACAATCTGCGATGATAAAGACAGAAGCCGTGAATGACGAATTCATAAAAATTACAAAGCAGAAATTATCACGAGGGTATTTATTCTGTTTGCGACGACGTGCTGCTTTATAGTGAAAGAGTCACTATCCCCAAAACTCTTCAAAAAAGAATGTTAAAGGATTTCCACTTGGGCCATCCAAGCACCAACAAGATGAAAAGTCTAATACGAAGTTTCATCTATTGGCCGTCCATGGATCAAGATATCACCAATATGGTTAAAACGTGTAAAGGATGTGCCTTGGCTGCCAAGGCACCGCCCCTTACTCACAAACCCTGGCCTAAATTCGAACAACCGTGATCCAGGATTGACATAGATCACGCTGGACCATTAGAGGATTTTTATTATTTAATAGTGGTAGACAGCTATTCTAAATGGCTTGAGGTCCTAAGATGTAGGAAACCTACCACAGCGACAACCAATAATTTCCTATCTGAGTTGTTTGCCCGTTTTGGTGTTGTGGATTGTCTGGTTAGTGACAATGCCACCCAGTTCACTTCGTCAGAGTTCAAGGAAGTTCTGCGAATCCTACCAAATTAAACACATCACGACCTCACAATATCACCCCAGAGGCAACGGACATGCCGAACCCTTCGCGGACACGCTAAAAAGGGCATTAAAGAAAGCTTTTGGCTCGACAACGGAAAAGTCCCTTCAACAATTTCTCCATGTCTACGGGATCACAGCAAACCCTAATATACCAGAAGCCCGATACCCTGCAGAAGCCATGTTTGGTCGAAAAATTAGATCAGTGTTCGAAAAACTGCTACCAAAAAAAGACCTTACGAAGTCTACTTCAAACACTTCAGAAACAACTTTTCCTTTTGGAAACTGGGAACGATAACCCAAAGAATCGGTAATGTCACATACATTATCCAGGGCCCAAAATTCGAACATAAGAGACACCTCAACCAAATCAGGAAACGCACCACCGAGGATCTGCTACAGGAGGAAGTAGAGGCAACTGACACCGTCTATGGCACATTTGATATCGAACCTCTCCAACCAAGCAAGAACCACGACGCTCTGGTAGGAAAAGGAAATTTACGGACCCTCTGTCCAAAGAAAAAGAGATATTGATTTCACCTGTCGAAGTAATCAGCTTGGGAGTGGGGTGTTGCGGCGGAATCACCTACTAATAGACTCAACCACTCTCCATAATACCGGAAGCCGCAGCAATACGGAGTCAGTTTAGATCCTGAAGGTTTTCGGCTGACACTCGTCAGTCTAGATCCAGAAGGTTTTCGGCTGACACTCCAGTCGATAGGTCACATTTTGCTCGCGGATCTTGCCGGGGGTGGCTTGTTGACTGGAGATTTCCTCCAGCCTTAGTGGGCCATCCCCCCAGGCTTTTACCCACTTCGGGGGGTTTATTACTTGGCGCCTGAGACACCCCAAATAAGGGGAATGCCGACGGGGCCGAGCACGTGTGGACTACGGCCCTGCGCCCGGACCCACCTAAAAAAGGCCTGTACCTTTCGGTTGGGTGCGCAACAAATACAGTTATGCGAACTAGCTTACCGTCCTACGTTCTTGTAACCATCCTTTGTTCCTGTATGTATATACCTATACTATAACCGTGGTGTTCTGTTCTCTTTGTGACCCCTTCTAGGGCCATAACGGATCACTATGTCGTCAATATAAGCGTCTACACCGGATATTCTGGCTAGGCACTTATTCATGAGTCTCACAAATGTCGCTTGATAGTTCCTCATGCCAAAAGGAATTACTCGATACTGGTATGCTCCTTCTGATGTCACAAACGCAGATATCCGCTTGGCCCTCTCTGTCAGGGGTACTGCTCAATAACCTTTTAACAAATCGCATTTAGTAATATATTGCTCTTTCCCTATTTGGTCAATACAATCTTCCATCCATGGAATAGGGTGACAGTCCGCCTTTCTAATAGCGTTCACCCGCCTATAGTCGGTACAGAACCTCATAGTTCCGTCTGGCTTATCCACCAAAACGCAAAGTGAGGCCCACTCGCTTTGACTGGGTTCTATTATCCCATTTTCGAGCATATACTCCACTTCCTCCCTAAGGACTTTTAACTAACTCGGGTTCAGTCTATAAGGATCCTGTTTTATTGGCCTCGTGTCAGTTACTTCCACATTATTAGAAAGTACATTCGCGCTTCTAGGCACATCTAAAAATAGTTCTTTATGATTCTGAATGAGTGTAATTAACTCTCTCTCTCTCTCTCTCTCTCTCTCTCTCTCTCTCTCTCTATCAGGGAAATATTTGAATTTTTCTTGCAGGTGATTCAAGACTGCCGAATTATCTAATCTGAAAGGTGGATCTTTTCCTGCCCAGGTTTCTCTTTCAGAGTACTCCTCCTCATCCTTCTGGATTGTCTTTTGCCCTGCCATGACCGGCTTATTTTCAGATCGCCTCAGATAACCCTTATGTTGCAAGTTCTTCTTTGGCCACGGTTCTGCCCCTTGTGTTTTCTCCATTTGGCGGGATCTTTGTCGTGTCACTACTGCCGACATTTTTGGTCTGCAATTCCTTCCCTCTGCCTCTTTCCTCTTATTCCGAACTTCGTCCTGCCATCTTTCCTTCTCGGGGTATATGATTTTTCCCCCTATGTCGTTTCCCAGTAATAAAGATATACCCTTAAACGGCAATTTTTCTACTACCCCCACTGTGATGGGTCCTGACTTCCATCCGGATCTCATGTTCATCCAATACTGAGGGACTTTCACTGGTTGGCCACTGATCCCCTTTATAATCACAGTTTTATTTAAACTGTTTCTGGCGCCCTCAGACATGTATCTTCTTAATATTAGGGACTGTGATGCTCCTGTGTCTCTCAAAATAATTATGCCTGCCTCCTTATTTCTTTTTGTATCCCATACGAATCCTCGTGATACAAATGGACGATAGATCTCCTATATCTTGTTCGTTGTTACTACACCCTGTGGCTTACATATAAGAATCCTATTTGTTCCTGGGCCTCTGCGTAACTGACATTGCGACGCCATGTGTCCTGGTTTCCGGCAACTGTAGCAGACCATAAGTCGGTTTTCCTTCCGCATCAATGGCCGCTCATTATATGAGAGTTGGGTCCCCTCAGTTCCCCGTTTATCCCCTTGTATCTCGCTGTGTGGGTTTAGTCCAGACTTGGTACTGACTTGCTCCCATCAAGTCACCTCTTCTCTCTTTCTTATGAGTAATAATATATTCATCTGCTGTCGCCACCATTTCGTAACTTGTCACTAATGTCCTCTCGTTCAAATATACTTTTAACTCGTCAGGGATATAGTTCATGAATTCTTTCATCAATAACAATTTTTTAAAACTTGTCATCCTCCTCCCCAACATTCTTAGAGCTATACCATCTGTCAAACTGTCCTTCTTTATTCTTAATAAACTTAAGGTATGATTGACCTTCGCCTTTTTTATGGCCTCTGAATCTCTGGCGATAGGCTTCAGGCACTAACTCATCATTTTTCATAATTGCTGCTTTGACTATATCATAGTCTGCGCAATCTTCTGCTGACAGTGCTGCGTAGGCTTTCTGGGCCTTGCCAGATAAAACGCTCTGTAACAACATTGTCCAACTTAGCTTGTATCCTCACTTTTTCTTGTTGAATTTGTGCTGCTGACATGTCCGTTGACTCAATAGGAAGGTCATCTAACGCTTCTTCCCCCAAAATATGCTGATTTATCATATGATCTGAAATGATTCTAATTATTTCATTTTTCCTCATTGATCTTTTTACGCCTAATTTTAGCTTCTCATCTCTTTTAATTCTCTTTTTATCAATAACTCTAGTTTTTCTGGGGCAGGCTCCTTAATGAAATCCTCTACCCACTCCATTTTGGCTTATCTATTTGTCTGCGTTAGTTCTGGCGCTTTCAGTTTTTCAGAATGACGAATCGCGGACCGAGTCCCGATAAACTATGTCATGAAACTTCGACTGGTTTATTGTCGGCGGATGGTGACAAGCTTTTAGTCTCGACCCTTTTACCTACGGCTATCGCCCAGACAACGCCAAGCCTATTGCAGCTATTAGGTTGGACAATAGTTTATTTCGGGATGTCATTCAACCACAAATGAACAGGGAAAACCATGACATGGAGATTTTCGAACAAGCCGAAAATGAAGACAACGCAAAATGCACAATTTAGAATACAAATTATTCTATTATCAAACCCAAAATATAAAGGTATGAATGCGAAGTAAAATAATCTTAGCGACAAAAATAAAAATGTTTATAGTTTGACAATTTAGGGACTATTCACCAAGAATTTTTCTTGTAATGATGTGTACAAAAATATATATTGATGTGTTTTGAGTGCAGTATAGAACGAGGTAAGCAAAAAATTCAACAATATTAAAATGAAAGCTAACCTTACTTCTCTCTCTCTTCTTTTCTTTTATCTTTTTTTTAATACATATGTGTCTCTCTCTTTCTTTTTTCAGATATCGTGTATCACCGACCGTTCATTTTTCTTTCTTTTTTTCTGGTGTTGCATTTCAACGACCGTTAATTTCTTTCTTTCTTTCTTTCTTTCTTTCTTTCTTTGTATATCTTCGAATCGTTTCTTGTTCTCTGGATTTTCTCGTTGTCAGCCGACGAACAAAATAGTCAGGCCTTCCTTATCTTTTTCTGGCGGCATTTTAATCTCCTATGAGCTGGCCTGGAAGGAAGGCAGTTTACTCTTTGCATCACAGACACGTCTGCCTGTTAAGGGATCTCCCTACCAAGTGACTTGTCTGAGTTTTCATCTTTGCAGATTCGACCTTCCCGCTGCTTCGTATCACGTGGGCTTCTTGGCCAATTGGCATTCAGTCTTTAAATAGGTCGCTTTTTGCTAGGGGCTGCTTGTCAGTTCATACACCCCTATTAGGGAAACTTGAACGTCAATCGGTCAGCACGCACCCTTGACCCGAATTCAACTCTTCAGACTTCTCGACTACTTCTGCTAGTTTGCGAGGGAAATATATATATATATATATATAGAGAGAGAGAGGGGCGGGGAGGGATATAGAGATAAGAGATATGAGAAAGAGAGAGATGTTTGTGTGTTTGTGTGTGTGTGTGAGAGAGAGAGAGAGTATTTTGTTAACATTCTCCATTATTTGCAATCTCAATCTTCTGCCAAGCTGTATTATTTTTATTTCTTTTATCCCTGGCTAATGCCACTTTCAGGTTAAGATCGCTTTTAGGAGAATGAAAATACCAAACATACTGATATACCCCATCTAAATTTCTATCAACCATTTCCTCCGAGCATCACAGAATACAAATGCATGATCGATTATTTTGTAACGACGTATATTTTCATTATTCATAATAATTTTGTTGATTTCCTATTTATGATTTATAAAGCTTTCCACGAATGTCCCTAATTGGAGTTTAGATTGATATCAAGCATATATTCACCAGAGGTTAAGATAGAGAAGTGAAAAATATAACCTTCGGCATGTAGGAAATGCTGAAATTTTCGAGTTGTATTTTGAGAAAGATTGCGTCTTCAAAGACGGGAAACACTATGAAATATTATGCAAAAGATTTACCAAAAATCTTGTTTCAAACAAGGAAAATAAGCGAACAACAATCATCTTGTCAGTCAACCTAACGTAATCAAAATCTGCGTTAAGGAAGAATACACACATGAATCTGAAGATCCTGAACATTTTGATGTTGCAAATAATTCGAAAGTTGAAACCTCGTGCACCCCGCAAACACGTTCTTTTAAGACCTGAAGTTCATCCGAAGTTATACCATAAATAATCCTAAATACGAAAAGATGTAATCTCTTTCTATTGATTTATCAAAGCGAATTTGGTTTTTATTCTTAATATGTCTTGCAAAAAGTTCCATGAATCCAGTACTGGGTATGCACCCCGACTAAACATGACTGGAACGGCAAATATCTGACGATTGATGAGAGCAAGTAAAGGATATTAATTAAGATGCCGAGAAATCCAATTTCCTTTTAAAGACATTTAGATGCATTAGCGTTTCAAATAACCAAAGAATCATATTATGTTCATATAAATGGGGTTTAACTAATAATTATTTCATATAGAACGTTAAGTAATATTTTGGCGATATATATTTCAATGATTCTTATATTAAAAACTTTTTAATCTCTCAAAATAGCATTAACTAAATTCGAAGCCTTAAAATATCATGTGAAATACTATTGTACAATCTCACTCGGATATTCTTATTGAATTATCATAAAAGTTTCTGTACATTTTTCAGGCTTTATTTCATCTTCACCAACGAAATATTATACATTTAAATCTGAGTTAAGTGTTTGATTTATCCAACTTTACACATATTTCCATTATATATATATATATATATATATATAGGAGAGAAAGAGAGAAACATTCTTATAGAGCTGGTAAAGAGTTTGTGAAAAATACTAAATATATTTTTATTCCTTATTCATGTGTAGCAGAGGGTATTTTGGTTTGGCGCGCAATTTAATTTGACGCATAATTTCACCCAATCAGGATGACCTATCCTATTCATCCCGGATCTCTTTCTCGGGCAGCAGAAATTTGGTAAGCTGCCAAACACACTCTCTTTGGCTGAACAACGCCGTCCAGTGCAGACGTCCCATTAGCCGTTCTTCAATAGCAGCAGCAATATGGACACATGAGGGAACCTATCTAATTTATGGATTCCTTGCGTTTACCACTTAGACCAAGGAATCCCAGTTGAATATGAATTAGATACATTCAATACGCCACCACAGGAACAACTTTATGTCACCCCCAAAATTGGCTATATCGATGCGATGCCTCATTCCGCTCTTGGCACCTAGCTGTCATTTCACCTCTGGGCCAATTTAATGGAGGCAACGCACATCTGTCCCCCAAATCCACCATACGCACAAAACTCACGGTGACACCAAAGTTTATTTCCTCCAACGGCAAACAAGACTTTCGATTAACTACGGCGAACACCATCCCTCGCACGTCCGACGATACGCGCTGCTATCTCAACTTTCTCATAACTCTCTTTACCGTTTCCTTACTCACAACCTTTCCTACGAGACTTGCAGTACAAAAACAAACTACATTTTCCATGCAAATTAAAACTATTCCTGAAAACATTTCGACTTCGACATCTCGAACCTTCTCCTTTATATATTTTATATAACTAACAACAATTAGCGAGGGACCTTACAAAGTTAGCGAGGAAACAACTCAACGTAAACACACACACAAACACGTTTCAACTTTTCCTCGCCCAAATAATAACTATTCACAAGCGCCAAAAATGTACATTGTACTTTTATAAAATCTTAGATAAAGATTATGTTGATGCTGAGGAACCTTGAATGTTAGCCTTTCATATATTATGTTAATTTATTAACCAATGCGTGAGTTTCATGACTAGATTAGATTTTTGTTTTCTCACAACGTAATTTTTCTCCTGAATTCATGCCAGATTCCATTCTCATGTTTTTCCAATTTAAAAAGTAAACAAAAGTGGCACCATAGCAAAATATTGATTTCCAATCTATCAAGTCTCAAATTCAAAACAATTTCTGATGGAGGTCGATCAAGTTTATCAAGCTTTCTTCAAGAGAAGAAAAGAAGGAAAACGCTCCCAAAATCATAATCTAAAAGATGCATACTTGATCAACTGGTGTGTTTTTGGGAAACTTTCCTTACATCTCATCTCTTATACGATAGTCACTTTATTGATTAGCTACAGTTGTAGACTATATGAATCTAAAATTATTTGAAGAGATTCGTCTTATAGATAATTCATTCATTTTTAAGGACAAGTAATTGTTTAGTTCCTTTAATTTTCTTTATTTTCTTCTTCTTCTTCTTCTTCTTCTTCTTCTTCTTCTTCTTCTTCTTCTTCTTTACAACCACAGCATATAAAATATTCTTATTTAACAAGAAAACTTTCACTTTTTCATTTAACGGCTTTTGTCTGACATAATGTTTCCAACAACTCTATTCTTATGTTTTGAGATTATTACTAAGTAAAACATATAAAATGTGACTAAAAAGGGAAATCACTGCATTTCTTGTCTGGGCAGAAAAATATTTGCTTTCATTTCAAACTCACATTATTATTATTATCGTTGTTTTTGTTGTTGTTGTTCCGCGTGATGGAGGAGAGGGGGTTGTTTCATTTTTGTGCATACAAAAAACTTGTAAATGCTTAAAAAATGTGTTTGTAATATGATAAACAAAAAATCATCCTATGTTTGAGATAATGAGAATATATTTTAAAAAAAGAAGCAGCAAAAGGCCAGGAGGTTGTTCACACCTGGTGTTTTAAGACTTCAGAATAGACAGAACGACTTCGAAATAAGAAAAAAATTAAAATATTTTAGAAATAAAAAAGAAAGATAATTCTTTTCGTACAAACAAAAAGAATTGACGATTTTTTCTTTCTAACTTCGCCGTTTGCAGGAGAAATTCGTTCTTCTTCTTCTTCTTCTTCTTCTTCTTCTTCTTCTTCTTCTTCTTCTTCTTCTTCTTCGTAGTCGTGGTTGTCGTGGTCGTTCTCTTCGTCCTCGTTGTCGTCGTGAACTGCATTCAGTTCATTTTTGTTTCATTCGCCTCAGTAGGTTTTTCATGAGAACATCTGTTGGTTGAAAATATGCATAATTTTCATTTTGATATTCTGGACGCAAGGTTTTTGTTATGAAAAAAATCGTATTTATGAATAGAAAGAAATTTCTTCTATTTCATGTTTTGTTCGATTAAAAATAATTCAAATTTATTTTTCGTCAGCGTTTTTGGATTTATTTTCCAATTAAAATTATTTTACCCAATTTTTTTTATTTGCTTGAGTTCATTTTATTCATTGAATGAAAATGTGGAATGTTAATAATAAAAATAGAATACTGAACAACAAAACAATGAAATATATAAAACAGCAATGAAATATAGTCTTCAAATTATTGAAAATGTACACATAACACAGCCTTATTTATTTCTAGTCTCATGTTTTCATTTACCTAATATTTTTTGCGAAATATTTCTTCTTTAAAATTTCCGTTCTGTTTTTTCTTTTTTTATCAAATGGTTATTATTGCTAATCATAGAATTGTCGTTTTCGGTGCAATAATAATAATAATAATAATAATAATAATAATAATAATAATGCGGTGTGTATAGTCACCAAAGGATTGGTATAGGGGATGAGGACAAGTGGAGACCGTCTAAACGACAGCATTATTTTTATATCGGCCAGAATTCTGGGAAGAGGCCGAGAGACTTGAGGAGATTTGCTGTCTCTTAAACTCCAGCGCTGGTGTGAATACCTCAGGAAAACGAGAAACAACTCAAAACCAAAATACCTTGCAGGAATAGACACTTGAGCTGTCCTCCTCGTAAGACACTCGGGACCATTATTAAAGAGAACCAGAGAAGAATTTAAACAAATGAACAAGAGAACAAGAAAATACATGACGATGCATAAGGCTTTATATCCCAGAGAAGACGTGCACAGGCTGTATGTGTCGAGAAAAGAAGGAAGAAGAGGACTTTCCCGTATTCAAGATAGCGTCGTTGCATCGATAAAACGACGAGAAGACTGCATAAAAAAACGCAGAGGAAGATTGATTATAGTGAGCAGAAACAATACAGAAACATAAGCATCAACAGAACAAAAATAACCAAGAAACAAAATGGGAAGATGAATAACTGTATAGAAATTTCAAGCAAAAAAACAGGGAAATCTCACATGAGAAAACTTGGACAAGGCTAAGAAAGGAAAAACTTAAAAGAGAAACTGAATTTCTTCAGATAGCAGCATAAGACAACGCCATAAGGACTAACTATTTCAAAACAAGAATAGAATAGACGCAACAAAATAGCAGATATAGATAATGTGGTGATAGAGATGAGACGATCAATCACATAATCAGTGAAAGCAGCAAATTAGCACAAAAAGAGTTTAAGACTAGACACGACTGGGTGGAGAAGGTGATCCACTGGGAATTGTGCCAAAAGTTTAAATTTGATTATACGAACAAATGGGATATGAACAACCCAGAATTCGTCCTAGAAAATGATATGCACACACTTTTCAGGGTTTTTGAGATACAAACGCATTATCTAATCTGGGTCAGACGACCAGACCTAGTGATTGTCAAAAAAAGCAAAAAAAAAAAAAGCAAAAAAAGCGAAGCTACTGGATAGTGGACTTAATCATTCCGACTGACCACGGGGTAAAACTGAAAGAAAGCTAAAAGAAAGATAAGTACCTAGACCTGGCTAGGGAACTGAAAAAAATATGGACCATGAACATGACGGTGATACCAATTGTAAATGATGCACTTGGAAGGACCCCAAATGTTTTGTAAGAGGTCTGGAGGAGTTGGAAATCGGAGGACAAGCGGATCCCATCCGAACTACGGCTTTGTTGAGATTGGCCAGAATACTGAGAAGAGTCAATGAGACGCACAAAATTCTCTTGGATTTTGAGATAAAAATGGATCATTTAATCTCGGCCCGACGACCAGTAGTTTTTCTGAGTTTCTTATTTCTTACTTTTTCTTACATTGTCGTTTGCTTGATCCGATCTTTCAATTCCGAGACATTTGTTGTTTTCTTTTTCTCCATCTGTTTTGGTATTCTCCGGGTCAGGCAGTTCAGTTCCTTCCGCTGTTTTTTTTTTTACCCATTTTTTTTAGGATAAACATGATGCAATTTTCAATCCAAAATTTAATTCCTATATATATATATATATATATATATATATATATATATATATATTAATAATCCTTCGGCACAAACAGGATTCAACTCAATGCCAATTTTAAGTGGCGTTTAACGTTTGAATTCAGAGTTTTCGTCCTCCTACACCAACTGCCATGCCAAGGATAAAGAACCGAATCGGCCCTATTATTTACTCCTAGCTGGAGAGAGTTTAGCGATATATAAAATGCAAACAACCTCGTCCTATGTTTGAACTCAAGTTAACGTGCTCATTTCTATACGAGAGTAACTATTACACCACGAACCTCTCCAAATTTAATTCTTCTTTCTTGACAGAAAATTCCTTTAACTCGTTTTAGGGTTTTTAACAATTTTTCATTCTCGAGAAAAATCTTAATATCATCAGATGGTTTATCTATTCTTGTGACTTTGTATATCTGTATCCTTCTTCCCATGTTTTGATTTAATGGTATTATTGTAAATTAAAGTAGTAATGGCTATGATAATTCTCCCTGGAAGATGTTAGTTTCGATTTTGACGTCAACTTGGGATTGCTCTCTCACTATTACTTCTGCTCTTCCAATTTTTCATAATTTTCGTGATGTTATCATCTGCCTTCTTTTTTAGTCGATACCATGGCTACATTTTCCCTCTTTGTCTTTAATTCACACAAAACGGAATACAGGCGACATTTCCACACTAGGCGGAAGCTCTCTGAAGCTAGTAGACAAGTTCCCCTACCTAGGAAGCAGTGTCTCATCAACCGAAAAAGATATTGACACGCGGCTAACGAAGGCATGGACAGCTATCGATAGGTTGTCGGTCATATGGAAATCAGACCTGACCGATAAAATGAAACGCAGTTTCTCCCAAGCAGTGATCGTGTTGATACTGCTATATGGATGCACTACTTGGACGCTAACTAAACGGCTGGAGAAAAAGTTAGATGGCAATTACACAAGAATGCTGCGAGCATATTGAACTGGTCATGGAGGCAACACCGCACACAGCACCAACTGTACGGCCACCTACTTCCTATCACGAAAATTATCAAAGTTAGATGAACCAGATATGCAGGACACTGTTGGAGAAGCAGGGACGAGCTCATAAGTGATGTGCTCCTATGGACCCCCTCATATGGCCGAGCAAAAGCGGGACGACCAACTCGAACATACATACAGCAGCTATGTGAGGATACGGGATGTAGCCCTGAAGACCGGCCGGGGGCGAGAGAGGGTCAGGGATATCCGTGCCGGCGGCACGACATGACGATGATGATACATAGTAGTTCATTTGGGGTTGTCGATCCTTTGTGAGGTTCTTTTTTATTCCTTAGAGAATAACACGCGGCTTCAAATGAACAATAGAATTTTTTTCTTGTGCATTTAGAATCTTCCTCATTGTAAGCAAACACGTTATTATTCTGTCGTAATTTAGGATGTTTCCTTTTATGGATCATGGTTATTTTTTTCATCAATCGGATAATTCTTAACTTTCGTAGACATATACGTAGTTGATGAGCCAATCTGGAAAGAACAGATTAAAATATTTTAAATCAGGATCAATGTATCCCGTCGTGCCTTGGTGCCTCCCAATGTGCTATTTTCTTGAAAATTAATTTGGTGAATCTATATATAAATTAGTATTAGGACATTACTCAATTCCTTATTGAGTTGCGCAGTTTTCTTCATGTTTTGTCTATGGACTTGATAGAATTTTCTTTCATTATTTAAGAATGTTTCTTCTTGTTTTGGAGAGTTCTAATTCCACATGTACCTTCTTGTAACTACTTGATATCGAAACCAATATTTTAATTCTGGTGTTGTTTTAAAGTCCTTTGATTGTACAAGTGACTCATTCTTCGATATTAGGTTATATTCTGGCTTCTTTTTTCTCTATTTGTAGAGATTTAAAAAAACATTTCTCATTCGACCCAATGTCTTGATGATAACATTGTTGCATTTGTGAATGTTTTTTTTTGTTTTTCTTGCTCTACTTTATACATCCATTGTTAATTTCCCAATCCCGAGCCTCTTTCCTTTATTATTATTATTATTATTATTATTATTATTGTTGTTGTCGTTATTTTAGCTTTAATTCTGTTTCTGTGATTGTCAGTCTTCATATTAAAGCCGACATTTTGAATAATTTGCCGCGCATTTCTTCTTTAGTGAAGGGCATCTAATTAATGTGTCAGCAATTGGATCGGAAGTTATACAGTCTGAGAGTGACCAGCTGCTGGTTTAATGCTGGTTGACAATGCAAGGGCAAAATACAACAAATTCAAAATGGCGAATGGTAAAAACCGAATGTCGCTCATAGACAAAAGAGAAGAGAAAGGATCGTTTTGCAAATTTTTGTTTTGCATGAAATAAACGCGATGTGTTTATTTGCTTACAAATCTGGTTCATTATTTTGGCTCGATTGGTTGCTTTTGGTTGAAAATAGAAAAAAAAAATGAAGTTCCGTTTCAGAAATAATTGGTAAGGAACTCGTCGTTGTTTTTGTTGGCATTTTTTAATCCCTATTTCTAAATCAAGGCTTTGTTTGCTATCGATATCTGCAAAACATGACCTCCGGTTGTTAAAAAAAAAAAAAGAAAAGAAAAGAAAAGAATAATAATAATAATAATGAGAAAAAAAATTTCGCATCTGGTGCAGCTACTTTAATAAGGAAAATAAATTTTGCTCACTAATTAAGCCTATGCTGGTGTTATGGAAGTGATTGGGAAAAGGAAAGCTTGAGAGAGAGAGACAAAGAGAGAGAGAGAGAGACAAAGAGAGAGAGAGAGAGAGAGAGAGAGAGAGAAAGAGATTACTATTGTTAAAAGAGAAACAAGAGAGAATAAACAACTGAAAAATAAAAAAGAACAAAGAGAGAAGAGAGAATGAGTGATTGAAAAGCAGGACGCGAAAGTCATATTGAAAGATCTAGAAAAATGTGAGTGTGTGTGTGTGTGTGTGTGCGTGTATGTGTGTGTGTGTGTGTGTGAGAGAGAGAGAGAGAGAGAGAGAGAGAGAGAGAGAGAGAGAGAGAGTGGTGTAGTTAATCGAAATGTAATTCCCTTTATTCTATTCTTGTTCAATATTTAATCCACAGTTGTTAGGAAGTAAAGGTCGATATATTAAAAAGGAAAGAACAAAAAGAGAAGGGAAGAGAACGAGCCAATGAAAATCAGGAAGCAAAAGTCATATTGTGGGATGTATAAAAAGTGAGAGAGAAAAATTTTTAAAAAATAGATAAATAGATAGATAGATAGAAGAAGAAGAAGAAGAAGAAGAAGAAGAAGAAGAAGAAGAAGAAGAAGAAGAAGAAGAAGAAGAAGAAGAAGAAGAAGGGAACGGTTGAGATCTTAATTCATTTTATCTTGTTTAATCCATTGTTAAAAACCCAAAAGTGGATATATTTATATCACTCAAATATTATTTTCACAAATATTAGATGAAGAAAATTCCATCAAATTAAATCTAAAAAAACCTCCAGATGATTCTGTGATAACGAACCTCATTAGTCTGATTCTCCACCGACAAACCAGTCTTTTGTTATTTCTTCCACTATTGAAATCAAATGTGTTTATGTAATTTTGTATAAAAATAGCTGAAAATGTTGTGCAAAATCATATAATCATGATGACATTCATAAAACTATGATCAAAGCAAAACTTGTGCACCCACGTATGTACACTCACGCTCACATACACATACCGGCGTACTAATAGGTTTTCAGTCAAACGATAAAGAAAACATTTATTTTAAACAACAAATATGATATCATATTCTTCCAGTAAATTCATATAATTCAGTAGAGAATATTATTCTCATTACTCAAAAATTATCCAGTGAAAATTTCAGCTCAATATTTAGCAAATAACAACTTGCCAGACCACCTATTAATTAATCCAATTTCATAGCATGAGTTGAATTTTCTGACAAAAAAAAATCGAGGTTTGGCTAATTCATAAATGATAATTTTGTTAGGTTGAAATTCAAAAAAAAAAAAAAAATCGAAGCAAACATTGGCTTCAAAAACGAATTTCAGAAATCAAAGATTTTTTTACCATAAATTATTTGTTGAATTATACACAAGATCGACTTATTCACGAATAAAATCGTCCCACCGCTCGAGTCAGAGATGTCAAGCTGAGAGCTTAAATCTGCATGTGGGTAGCTCAAGGCTCATTTAACGTCGCCAAATATTTGACAGAACAACAGCACATCTCGGCAGATCGGGAGCGTTTGAACAGCCATCTGCAGGACAGCACTGCTCACCCGGAATCCGAAGAAAGGTCTGGAAAAGATGACTCAAAGATGCGTTCAACCATTAAGTTAGTACGTAATCTAGTGACTGACGGCTGTTACCATCTGCAAGGGGAACATAAGGAAACTTGGAATGATTGTTGGTATGTGGAATGTCAGGATTCTTCTAAATCGTGAGTGGTCGAACAACCTTGTAGAACCCTGGACTGAGAATTTCCCAGATCTGTTTCACAATCCATCATTAATTTTTCATCAATAATTTTGCCTAAAAATGAGATGATGGATCACCCAATAGGTGTTGAGCTCTAAAAAACGATTTAAAAATCAATACGGAGAAGGTCTTGATGGTGTTCCAATTGAGATCTTCATGGCGGTGTCAAGCTCACTGCAGAGATCCATCACTTGATATCAGACATCTGCTTGGGCCCTTCTGTCCCCAAAACTGGGTTAATGCTATCTCAATCTCACAGAACGACAGGAAGAGATCCAAACTCGATTGGGAAAAAACAGAGGTAAAACCTTTTCCATATGTTTTGTTATCAGTCTCTCGCACGCGTTTCAGGATGGTGATATCGATGTCTACGTTCTAAGCCAAAGACTTTCCATTCGTTTCGTTCAAAAGCTGCTCTCCACTGACGATGCAGATCTCATTACTCAAATCAAAGAAGATATGTATGCTATAATAGATCTCTTTTCCAGAGCATGCACTGATTTTGGGCTTCCCCAGAAGACGAAAGTTATGTTCACTCCACCCCCATGCTTGCCCAAAATCGAACCAAAAATCTTCAAGGGTGCAATATTATAGGAAGTTGATTCTTTTGTATAACTGGTTGTACTCTGTAGAGATGAATTTCTGAAGTAAATACAAGGATAAAAAAATCAGCAACCCCTTCGGAAAGCGCGGAAATTGTGTGAACTGATAAAAGTATAACCATTAAAACCAAGTTTATTACTGATAAAGCGTTCTATGTCCTTTTATACTCTTCGGATATCTGAACTTCGTATTGTCATCACATTAAAATGTTTGAAAAATTCCATGAAGCTTGTTTTAAAAGGGTCAAAATATCAAATAGCAGTCTCTAACACCAGACTCCATTGTTCTTCAGGGTGTCAATACAAATAGTATTGAGAAGCGGTTGGTTGAACACCTTACTAACATGGAGGACATTCGACTATCTAAACAACAGTTATATGGAGAAATGCAACATGATAGACGTCAAAGATGCACTTAAGAAATGTTTAAAGAATGTTGTTAAGATTGTCAAAATTTTGAAGCACAGAGAATCGAACACGCCAGAAGCAGGACTTGACTTTGAACCATGACGCTTTTCAATCTAAACATGTTTGTAAATTTTGTTGTTTGGTCAGTTTTTCTAAAGCTGGACTTACTTTCTATATGAGATCTTATGACAGCCAACTCTCGAAGACTCACTTTACGAAAGTCTTTCAACAGTAACCTGCTAGGAACTCATTTCAATTATGTGACAAAGTAGATGGTCTGCACTTTCTTGGAAAAGCCTCATGAGAGTGCAAGGGAGCCATGTAATCGGAAAAGACAGTTAATTCATTTGTCACATTTATGATAGACCTTGCAAGAATACATTTAGCCTGAGGAGGCATGATAAACTAGATTCACTCCCTAATGGATTGAAGTGACGTATAATTGGATATGATCGTATACAATGTTCATTCGTTCTCTTTGCTATTCTTGTCAATCGACGTTGGTCAAATTCTGGCATTCCCTGTTGGTGCAGTATTGTGTTCACATTTTTACCTTGGAAAACCGTCGCCTTGAAAACAGGGTGTCTCGGTTTCCACATTACAACAAACATTCTGCAGTCAAATGTGTTAAATTCTATCTGCATCCCATGGATACTTTAGCGACACAACCATATCTATACTAATCCCAACTAATCCAACAGATTATATTCCTACAAAAAGAAAATGCAAACCAACAAATGTAATACCGATTCTAATCTTTTGTGCCTTTATTTTGTATACTCTTAAAGCATATGTGACAGGACAACACACACACACACACACACACACACACACACACACACACACACACACACACACACACAAATATATATATTGGGGGTTTGCATGTTTGCGGAGAATCATTTAGTAAAATTTTAGTGTGTTACAAGACTATAAAAATGAGCACCAATTTCACGTCGCTGTAATAATTTTCTACCTGACTAACTTTTGTTTCAAGGTGAAGCAGACATTAAACTTTAATTACTTTGATACAATGACACATGCAATGCGTGATATTCATAAATTATCATTAGAAAAGGAAAATACTTTCAGAATGACTAGTTGTCTGGATGTGAAAAGATGCAAAAATCTTCTGCAAATTTAAGATAACGTAAATTTCTACTCATTGCCAACTTATTATTGAATGTTTTCCGTTGCGTTTTTCACAGATGAAATATTTGCCCTGTTTGAGTCATTTTCATATATTATTATTATATCTATTCATATGAGATTCTGAATGATAGGGGAAGATGCTAGACCAACCCCAAAAGGGATCGTGCAAAAGTTTTCGGTCGCCTCTCATCAGCCAATCAAGATAAAATATTTTAAAACAGAAAAATTTTCCACCGTTAATACGCAAATACTTTTCTGCAATATCACCAAAGATAGTGAATATAGCCAAAAATATGAGACAGTGAACAAAAACTAAGGAACTTGGAATTTCAAGAAGTGTTAAGGCACTGAAAGTATTCTGGATTGATCAAGATATTGTCACCCTCGAAAGCTGCAGCACAGGATGGTACGAAAACTAATCAAAACTGTAAATGTTCCAGCCAAGAAAACTGTAAGAAAACTGATGGTTGACTACAACTTGTCCAATTTGATATCATTGGATACTACTAAGCTCTTTCTTCGAGAATGTAAATTGAAAGAATGTATTTCAGCTAAGAAATCAGTACGGACCAAAAAGTATTTGAAAGTAAGATTGAATTGGTCAAAGTGCTATGAACTATGGGAAACAGAAGCTTGCAATTCAACGATGAAACAAGGACGGAGACGCATTCTAATAAACGAGAATTTGCCAGAAAGCCTCTCGGAAAGCAAAACAACTCACGTTACAAGATAAAAATAGTGAAATTTGTGGTTAAGAATTTGATGCTTTGGGAATACATAAAAAGTAATGGTTCGAGAAAATAGGTAAAAATTGACGGTAACTTGAATAGTACTAAATACATCCAGTTGCTAAAGAACAATTTGCTACCTAAGTTGGATGAAGGTGATATTTTTCAGCATGATGGAGCACCAAGCGACCGATCGCGAATAGCACCATGGAGTTTGGCTGATGAAGGCGTTACCGTATTGAAAGATTTGTCAGTTCAGAACTCTAACTTAAATATTATCAAGCAAATGAAGAAAGAAATAAAGGGAAGAGTTCATTAGAAGAATCCTCGAAATCATAAAAAGAAATAGGAGATCAACCCTAGAGAATGATAAAAGATTTGTATGCATTTCTTCCGAGGCGCATTAAAGCAAAATTATTCAATCTAAGAGAAGACACACAAAATATTAACAATAACCTGTAACTTCTTGAAATGAACATTTTACCATAAAGTTTTATTTTAGGTATTTTTCCGTTTTAAAACATTATCAGTTTATATGACATAGATTAAAGTGATGACATTCTGAAAATTAAAACTTCCAGTGTGAACCACTATTATTAATCTAGCAACATATTAATCCTAAGTTGATCCAATAAAATGTTCCAGAACCAAACTTCAAACAGGATATTTGTTATTGCCTTAGGATGTGTCTGGAATTAAAAAAAAAATTATTGTTCGTGTATTTTTTCAAACGTGGCACAAGCATCCGAATTGTTAACCCCTTTGAATAGTTTATGATCAACTTTCATTTATATGTATGCCAAGTTTTTCATAATATTCCCTGCCTTTCTCACAAATCTAATAATAATCAATTTGTTTATCTTGTTGAACACAATATCCGTTAATGAAGGCCGATCGAGAAATCTGTCAAGAATTCGATTAATCGAAAAATAAACAATAACCTCCTTCAACATCAAATCTATTCCCTTTTTTTTTGGTTCATATAAAAATGTTTGTTTTGGTCACTTTTGAATGTTGCTATGCAATGATTGACATTGTTGTAGTTGTTGTTGCTTCTTCTACTCTCAGTTGAGTAATTACAGTTATTTTATGGGTTGCCAAATAAAAGTGGAATCTATAAAATAATATTATTTATCAAGCTTTGCTAAGTCTAGCACACCGGCCTGAGGTTGCTTATAATACTTGCTGTTCCTAAGTATCGAAAAACTTCATAGTTGCTTAACATCAGTGATTTATAAAATAATGTTGAATATCTAATTCTATTCGTTTATATATCATGATATCATCGTCGTTATTGCAGAAACATTTCTCTGAGCGTTGATGACAAAGATCATGTGACAACAATTTTCCATTGAGATGGTCACCTATGCATTTTGCCGAATTAAGTTTGACTTTATTCGATATTTAAGAATACTAATCCATAAATCTATCCCAGCTATTCTTTCCACTTATTGATCTATGTCACTCTGGACTTGGGGTAGAAATTATACACTAAATTGTTTATCCCTCGATTCAACTACTTTTTTTCTACACCAATTAAATGTTTTTTTTAATTCAACGATATTTCAGTTGAAGGGAGAGAATAGAATTAAATTGCCATTCTTTGTGTTTGTAACGTTTTCACTGTTTTTATATTCAAGTTGCCTTAATAAGATCTTTTTAAATATCGACTCATTGTTTAGATGAAATATTGTCCATTATTATTTCACTGTTAGGGAGTTTTTTGACACGAAAATTTGCTGGAGGGATTTCAATGAGTCTGATTGACAGTAGGTCTTCTCATATTTCAAGGATACTACACAGTATTTTAAGTGATCTCTGCAATGATGTTGTTTGATAGTTTCGATTTTTCCACTGCTTTTCAATTCCTCCATTTCATTCTCCAGCCTCTAGGTGATCATTCCAGTTGAACCAACAACAATTTGTATTACTTTGATCCTCATGTTCCACTGCTTTCCAATTCCTCCAGTTCATTTTCCAGCCTCTTGGCAACCATTCCAAGCGAACAAACTACAATTTGTATCATTTTGATCCTCATGTTCCACTGCTTTCCAATTCCTCCAGTTCATTCTCCAGTCTCTTGCCGACCATTCCAAGCGAACAGACTACAATTTGTATCACTTTGATCCTCATGTTCCACTGCTTTCCAATTCGTCCAGTTTATTCTCTAGCCTCTTGGCGACCATTCCAAACTAACAAACTCCAATTTGTGTTAATTTGACCTTCATGTTCCACTGCTTTCCAATTCCTCCAGTTAATTCTCCAGCCTCTTGACGACCATTCCAAGAGAACCAACTACAATTTGTGTTAATTTGACCCTCATGTTCCACTGCTTTCCAGTTCCTCCAGTTAATTCTCCAGCCTCTTGGCGACCATTCCAAACGAACCAACTACAATTTGTGTTAATTTGACCCTCATGTTCCACTGCTTTCCAATTCCTCCAGTTAATTCTCCAGCCTCTTGGCGACCATTCAAAGCGAACCAACTACAATTTGTATAACTTTGATACTCACGTTCCACTGCTTTCCAATTCCTCTAGTTCATTCTCCAGCCTCTCGGTGACCATTCTAAGCGAACCAACTACAATTTGTATCATTTGACCCTCATGTTCAACTGCTTTCCTATTCCTCCAGTTCATTCTCCAGCCTTTTGATGACCATTCCAAGCGAACCAACCACAAACTGTACCACTTTGACCCTCATGTTCCACTGCTTTCCAATTCCCCCAGTTCATTCTCCAGCCTCTTGGTGACCATTCCAAGCGAACCGACTGCAATTTGTATCAGTTGACCCTCATGTTCCACTGCTTTCCAATTCCTCCAGTTCATTCTCTAGCCTCTTGGCGACCATTCCAAACGAACCAATTACTATTTGTATTACTTTGACCCTCATGTTCCTCTGCTTTCCAATTCCTCCAGTTCATTCTCCAGGCTCTTGGCGACCATTTCGAGTGAACAAACTACAATTTGTATTACTTTGACCCTCATGTTCCACTGCTTTCCAATTTCTCCAGTTCTTTCTCCAGCCTCTAGGCGACCACTTCGAGTGAACAAACCACAATTTGTATTACTTTGACCCTCATGTTCAACTGTTTTCCGATTTCTCCAGTTCATTCTCCAGCCTCTAGGCGACCAATTCGAGGGAACCAACTACAATTTGTATTACTTTGATCCTAATGTTCCACTGCTTTGTCAGTTCGCTAGAAAAGTCCAATTAGTTGTATATCTTTTCGCTTTCTTTTATTTTCATTGTGAAGCCCGCCGAAACGGCAAAATCCACAAGATGGAGAATTTTCTCTTTTTCATAAAATTGGCACTTGGTATGGTCTTCTGGCCGGGATTAGGCGATCCGTATGAATCTCAAAATCCTAGAGATTGTTATGGGTCCCATTCTCCAGGACTGATTCTGGATTGTACATTAACCATTTGGTAATATGGTCAAATTCCATTTTCTTGCACAATTCCCAGTGGATCACCTTTTCCATCCCGTTATGCAAGATTATGTACTCCTTTTATGCTAGTTCACTGAATCTGCTTTTTGTGATTAACCGTTTTATTTTTTCTACCCATAATCCAAATTTGCTATTCTGTTGTGTGTTATAAATTTTCGCCGTAATATAATTGGTCTCTATGGCGTTTTTTCTGCTGCTATTTACAGAGATTCAGTCTTTCAACTGTGGTTTCGCTTTAATAACTATGTCCAGGTTTTCTCGAATGCAATCTCGCTAGTTTATGGCTTGAAATCTACATAAATTTGTTTTTCTTCCCACTTCTACTCCCTAGTCTTTACTGTTTTTTGTCTAGTCTTATTTTGCTTATGCTGTTACTAGCTGCTGCGATTAGTCTTTCTTTGCTTTTTTTAAATGAAATCTTCAAGTTCTTTTGTTGATTAGTCTACGCAGTACTAAATGCTGGTAAGTCCTCTTCCTCCTCCACTTCTTGACACATATCGTCTGTTCATGTTATCTCTCAGGTGTAGGTATTTAACTGACTTCTCACCAAGTCAAAAGGCCATAGAAGGTCATTTTAGTGTGGGAAGCCGCGCTCATATCGAGACTCATGTACTGATCATCTCTCGGATGGTGCATCGTCATCAATTTAATTGTCTTTTGATCCATTTGTCTAAGTCTGTCTCATGTCGATTTAAAGAATGGTCAAGAGTATCTTACAAAGATAACTGCCCACGTGTTTATTTCACTGATGGGATTTCTGCTGCAGAGCTTCGTTTCGAGAAGTTTCCAAATTTTTCTGAGGTATTCTTTTCCTGTTTTTTTCCTCTCCGCTATTTTATGGTATCCGTTTCCAATACTCCTAAGCACTTGCAGTTTTTCTTCTCTCCAAGAGTCCTGATTCTTTTCTGGTTTGGCGGTTCTATTCCTTCCGTTATTTGTCTTTTTCCAGTTTTCTTGATGAGTATAGCACATTTTTCTATGCCACATTCCATTCCTCTATTCTGGTTGTATATTCCTATTGTTTGTATTAAATTGTCCCATTCTTTTTCATTTTTTGCAAAGAGCTTGATACCGTCCATGTAATTAGGTGGCTGAGTTTATCATATGATTTTGTAAATTTGTACATCACAATGCATTTACTAAGTATGTAACTGAGTGACACCACTGCTATTTCAAATAAAAGTCGCGACGGGGGAGTTTCCCCGGAATATGCCTCCCTGGGATTCCATGTTTCCTCGTACAGTTAATTCTGCTTTCCAGTTTTTCAGTATTTTTTTTTTTGTTTTTCACTTTGTTGGACATTTTGTATATTTTCAGACCATCTTCTATTATTCAAGTTTGCGGGATCACATGCCTTTTTGAAGATAATTCATGCCATGGCTATATTTTTACTTTCAGTTTCGTCTTCCTGAGGATGTGCCGATATGCGTTGAGTAGGTTACGTGTCCCTCTTGTTCGACTGCAACACCCTTTCTACTTTTCTGGAAATAGTTCACGGCATACAAGTGAGTAATAGATCACTTTTCTAATTTGTTCTCTCACTATATATATATATATATATATATATATATATCAGCGGGAGAAAAAGAAGAAGAAAAAGTAGAAGAAAATGAATATAGAAAAAAATGAGTTAAAACAGGACAAGAAGAAAAAGAAGAAGGAAGATGAGAAAAATTGTAAAAGATAGAAATATCGTGTAAACTAGCTGAAAAATTCAAGTAGAAGATGAAAACGAACAGCAGCGAAACAACGAAAAAGAAAATCAGTTCAAAGCAAGAATTGGGTAGATCGTTAAAAGGAAAAGAGGAGAAAGAAAGAAAGAAAGAAAGAAAGAAAGAAAGAAATGGTTTGAATCAACAAGAAAAAAACAAACAAAGAAAACCATGAAATTGTGCGCTTCAGGTGGTGGAAAATGCTAGCTTGTCTAGCAAATTTTCATGAGTGAGTTCGACTCTCATTAGGTGCTCCACTCATATGGCCTTGTGCCACATCTAAGAAAAAAAGCTTAGTGATTTACGAAGAAAATCGGTAAATATTTTTAAGAATGAAAAATGAAATGCTTAAACGGAAATAAAAAAAAGGAAAGAGAAAATAAAAAGAAAACCTGAAAAAGACATGAAGTAAATAATGAAGAAGATAAAAAGAAACATTCGAAAAAAAAAAGAAAAGAAATGAAGGCACGATGAGATGAATGAATATAAAAAGGAAAGTGAAGAAAAATTTGAACGGCCGGTGAAAGAAAAAGAACAAAAGTTATGCAAAGAGGAAAATCAAAATGATGGATGATCATAAAACGATTAATTATTTCATTATTTGTGCATTTTTTAAACATCTGTTCCAGAAAACGAAGCATCTGCACAAACGAGCAACTTGAAGAGAACTTGATCAATAAATGACCACAAGTTGTTGCTAATTGCGAACGACCTTTCCACATAAAAGGCAGCTGTTGCGAATTCTTTGTTGCTCGGATGAAGTAGCAACAGTTTTTTTTATTGATTTTCTTCCGCTTAATTCAATCAATCGATTACTTCATGCGTGCTTTTCTGTTTGCTCTTTAACGTTTGAGTCTTCCTTTTGTTCGTCAGAGAGAGAGAGAGAGAGAGAGAGAGAGAGAGAGAGAGAGAGGGGTAAGGTTGGGTTGGGTTAGGTTGTGTTTTTTGTTTGGTGTGTACTTGACCACCTGGGCAAATACAACAACCATGGAGATAAGTGTTTGGTGGTTAAAGTAGCCCTGTGGGTGGTGCCTGAAAGCCAGTCATATTGACTTGCAAGGCAGTCATGCCTGACTTAAAGTTTAAATAACTGGCAGCTGCATCTGCCATTTCTTCAGTTGAGCAACTTTTTGTTTGGACAATTTTGATGGAGTAACCGTTTTAGAAGCAAGAGAAATGAAAGCATGATATAAAAAATTGCATTGTGGTATATTACTATGCTAATTTATGGAAAACGAATCAAAAGCTTTGGGTTAGGGAAAGTTCCAAATAGTTCCTATTAAGCCATTCCGATCCGTGATAGCAACCAGTAAAAAAGACAGTTCGATCTTTTGTTGATTGTTGACTAACTTTATTAATGTAAGAAAAATCTACTTTCTCTTTCTGTCTGTCTGTCACCCGCTTCTTTCTCGACCTTTAGCTGTCGGTATTTGAGCCACAACCTCGAATTAAGAATACCCTTGCTGGCCTGAATTCCATCCAGAGAATTCCTCTTTCTACATCTCTTTTGCCTCGCGACAATACCAACAAATTAAAACATTTTACATTTTCAGCTATTCTTCAGCGAGGAGCTCACGGTGTGTTGTTCCTGGATAAAGTATCTATCTATCTATCTATCTATCTATCTATCTATCTATCAATCTATGGTGCCTGTCGGGATATTTGATATTAACAAAAAGTACCGTACCTAGAGCAATAACGTAATATCCATCTTCAAAGTACTCCTCTCGGGCCTTCACACATTCATACCAGTGTGTCTTTAACTTTTCAAAACTTTCTGCGAACTTTTCTTTCCGTATTAGCATTAGCTACCTAGTCACGTTCTTTATTTTCTATTTTCATTTTAAGTCTCATCCACCATGTTTATGTCAGAAGTTTAAGAAAACGAGATATTTTCACCCCGAATTTTGATTGCTTTTCAAATGAAGGTGTCATAAAGTAATCGGATACAAAAGTGGGTATACAACTTGTATATAACACACACACACACACACACACACACACACACACACACACACACACACACACACACACACACACACACGCGCGCACACACACACAATTTCTTGATATTTCTTGTCCTGATGGAATTACTCCCAACTCCGGTTTAACTGGACTAAGTATACTCATTTTGCTCCTGAATGGTTGAGCTCTCTTTGGAAAATTCCAACTTAAAAAAAGTATCATCCCAAAACCCTACCAACTCAGAAATGGATAACTACACTCCGGAATATTCACCGAAGAACATCCCTTTTCCATCTTACCATGTTTTTCGATTGGCTTTGACAGAGAAAATTGTGGATTTCGTCAAAAGATTGCGGTGGAAGGCCTTTTTCTACTTGGATTCATGTAAAAATACTGACGATGTCAAGAAAGACGTTTATAACCTCAAATCCCAAAATACTCCACCAAATAACAGGCGACTAGACTCGTTTGAAACGGACTTATTTAAATTAATTAAAATGGTTAAATTTAAGAAGGTACGTAATAATTTTCAAATGAAATTAAGCAAAGATATAAAAGAAGTAAAAACGTCTAATTATATATGGGTAAGGTCAGATAAATCAAAAAATATATATAAAATTAAACCCTCTAAATATCAAGAAATTTTAAAGAGCAAAATTACAAATAATTATAAAATAGACTATAATAATACTATTGAACAAATAAATAAGGATACTTCTAATTTTGCTAGTAGATTGCAAATTGAGGATAGGTTAGGAAAATTTAAAAAGAAGGAAGCTTACATTCTATTTAAGGATCATAAACCAAATTTTGAAAATAAATTGCCAACCAGACTGATTAACCCCTCTAAAACAGAGTTAGGTAGGATATCTAAGTTTATTATTCAAAATATTGTCAATAGTGTTAAAAAGGCTAACCATTGCAACCTTAGGGGGAATTCATATGAGACCATTGAATGGTTTAGAAGGATAAAAAATAAGAGTAAAGCTACTTTTATACAATTTGACATCATTGATTTCTATCCTTCCATAACTAAAATATTTTAATAGATAGTATTAACTATGCCCGTAAATATATAGATATAACTAATGAACAATACGAAATAATATTAGCTTGTAGGAAAACTGTTTTAACGATTCAACTTGGGTAAAAAATGGATGAGATAACTTTGACGTTCCAATGAGGGGGGTATGATTCCTCCCAAATAGCAGACCTTGTAGGTTTATATATATTAAATATGCTTGCTAGAATCATTAGTCCTCAACAATTAGGTTTTGTACGAGATAATAAATAGTCATAATAATGAATTAATTAATAAATTTCATAACCGAGTAAATAATAATATTAATCGTAAAAAAATAGAATGTAATTGTAAATCTCGAAGTGATTGTCCAATGGATGGTTTGTGTAATTTAGATAACGTAGTATATCAAGCTATTATTTATCCAAAAGAGGACATAAGTGATAAGAAATATTATATTGGGGTTTCATCTACTAATTTTAAAATTAGGTACGGAAATCATAAATATTCCTTCTCCCATGACCATAAAAAAAATCAAACTGCTCTATCAAAACATTATTGGGGACTAAAAAATAAAGGGTTAACCCCTGACATTCAATGGTCCATATTGAAAAGATCTAGTACCCCAAAATCTTTCGATAGTAGGTGCAATCTGTGTCTTGAAGAAAAAATCCACATTTTGCTTTTTCCTGAGCCAAAAATATTATTAAATAAGAGAAATGAACTAATAGCTAAGTGTAGACATAGGGCCAAATTTAAACTATAAATAATTAAACAAATAATTTTTTTTTAAAAAAGCATAAAGTTATTTTGAGAATTAGAGTTAATTTTGAGAATAAATAAAATAAATTGTTAGAGAGAAAATTGTGAAAAATCATATAATACATATGTACTACGCATAAAAATGCCTTCTAAATATTTTCGAAATTTTAAAATATTTAAGTAAATTAAATATTTGTTTTTGTTTTAATATATCTATTACTGCATCTTTACGTGAGATTATTATTTAAAATTTAAATCTAATTAAAAATATCTGTAATTTAAGTCTAAATGTAATTTTTAAAAAAATATTAATTTTAAAAAATCTTTTAAAAATAAATTTACTACATTGCTAACCGAAATTTAAATTTAAAACGGAAGTGGGCTTAATGAAGAGGTAACTCTTCACCCCTCTTCTATCCCCTCCCACTCTTCTATCCCCTCCCACTCTTATGTGTCTATTCTAGTTTTTTTATGAAAAAGATCTGAAGAAGTCCTGTTAATTTTTTTTCGTGTTTTTGGAAATTTCAAAAATGCGTAACAGGATGGAAATAAATTTATAATCCTTTGTGATTGGTTTCGTTGTTTTTTCTTAAAGAAATATATATATATATATATATATATATATATATATATATATATATATATATATATATATATATATTTATCGTCAAATTCATCATTTAAAAATTTGAGGATGACAATTCTATTTGATGACAATTCTATGACAATTCTATTTGGATGACAATTCTATTTGAAAATTTGTAATCAACTTTATATTCTAGTTTATTGTTATTATTTAGTTGTAAAATGTCCGAGAAAGGGGAGGACTTGTTATTTTCTAGTTCATAAGTAAAATTTATTTAGTTTCAATATTGTTTACTCTGTCCGTATGTTTTTTTCAATCATTAATCCATAGATATACGTGGGGAATTCAATAAGTTTACAGACTTTTTTGAACAGATATTTAAAAGTGTCGTAGACTCTTGAAAGTTCAGTATGTTATTGCTATACATCGTATGAGATTACTGACCAATTTTTATGATTTCAGCTTCAAATGAACAGCTACTGCAGGAATTGGAATACACCTTACTAAAGCCTGATTGTCACAGCTGGTGAGTTTCAAAATGCAATCTGGACGTGAGGACATTTTAGAGGAACGATATACAATAAAATTGTTTTAAACTTGGAAAAATACCACAGAAACGTATAGAATGCTTCAGACTGCTTTTAGAGCATCTTGCATGAATCGAGCATCAGTTTTTGAGTGGCATAAGAGATTCAAGGAAGGCAGGGAGTCTGTTAGGGATGATGAGAGGTATGGGAGGAGTAAGGAAATCAATACACCAGAGTTGAAGGGCCAAATGAAGAATTTCATGGATAAGGGCCGTCGTGTCTCAATAGTGACGATAAGTGCACAGTTTGATGTCCGTGTGGGAACTGTACACACAATTATTTGCGAGGAACTGAAGATGCGGAAGATTTGCGCGAAGTTTGTCCCAAGGATGCTCAGGGAAGATCAGAAAGAAAAATGTTGCCATGACAGCAGGGAGATGGTTGAGCTGATCAATTCAGATCCCGCAGTTCTTGATGCTCTGGTGACGTGCGATGAAAGCTGGATCTACTGCTATGACCCAGAGACCAAGAGACAGAGTTCCCAGTGGAAGCATGCTGGTCCTCCCAAACCCAAGAAGGCCAGACAGAGCAAATCCACCCACAACATTTGATGATCATTTTTTTGACAGCACAGGTATGATCTACATGCACTGGTTTCCCACTGGACAGACAGTCAACAAGTAATACTATGTTGAGGTTTTAAGGGAGTTTAGGAAGAGATTCTGTCGGGTGAGGCCAGCACTCTTCAAATCGGGTCAGTGGCATTTCTACCAGGACAATGCACCAGTCCTCAACTCCATCCTTGTCACAGACTATTTGACCAAGATGGGCATCAAGACAGTTCCTCATCCTCCCTATAGTCCAGACCTTGCCCCTTGTGACTTTTGGTTATTCCCTAAGCTCAGAGGCTGTCTTTATAAGACAATTAAGGAGATGAAAGAGGCTGTCACGAAGCTTATTGACACACTCACACAAGAGGACTTCCATGAGGCCTTTCAGAAGTTTTTGGAACGGTACAACAAGTGTATTACAACGGGAGGAGATTACTTCGAAAGGGACTAGATTTTCATGTGTGTACTATCAATAAAAGTGGCCATACGAAAAAAGTCTGGAAACTTATTTAATGATCCTCGTATACTCGTATATACATAACAGATATCGTTAGAATCTGTGGGTATAATGAATTTAAAGGGACTAGGTCGTAGAAATTCACGGAAAAGGCCTTCAAGGACCCCATAAATAACCGAATCAGATTTTTGTGAATAAAAATGCCATTAACCCCTCAATCAAACCAACAAAAAAACAAAAAACAAAAAAAAAACAAACAAACAAACAATTCTCCGTTCGTAATGTTCCCATTTTGATTATTAGAAAAAGTGATTTGGTAAACGTAATGCAACGTTTATAGATTTTTTAAGATGAATATTGGTGTATAACGATTTTATATCGAGACTGGCAAGAGATATGTTTTCTATGTTTAAACTATTGAATTCTTGACGTACGAATAGCTAATCGTGTCTAAGAGGGGGAATAACATTTTGGTTAAAGATTTTGTGATGTCATGGGGTTGGGGGTTGATCAAATCTCAAAAATAGAGGAATTCGAGATTAAGGTGTTTTAAAAAAGACCTTAAATTTTCGGGATTATCGGGTGATAATCAATAAATGAAGACCAGAATTTATCTCTTTTATTGACTTGTTTTTTTTTTATAGGAATTATTGAAAATGTCTGTATATTTATTTATGGTTTGTTATGTATGTGTTTGGATGTGTTTTTATCATTTGATAATTTTTCTATTTTGTTGTTATAAGTGGAATCCATAATGACAATACCAATACTTTTATCAAAAAGTCCCATGATAATTTTATTATTTCTGGATAAATCTCTCCATG
The DNA here is from genome assembly GCA_963585895.1 of Sepioteuthis lessoniana. NCBI lineage: Eukaryota > Metazoa > Mollusca > Cephalopoda > Myopsida > Loliginidae > Sepioteuthis > Sepioteuthis lessoniana. The sequence continues at coordinate 131,774,853 of OY757909.1, read as the reverse complement.
GAAGAGTTTAGTTGAACATAATTTAGAAACTAATCACAACTTTCATTTTAAAGATTTCAAGATGTTAGTTCATGTACATCAGATAACAAAAACAAAAAATAACAGCAAAAAAAAAAACGACAAAAAACAAAACAAGGAAAATTGTTGAATCTGTTTTCCTTTGAATCCACAATACTACCAAACAGGGATTCAGTTGTTTTACAATTTGTCTTCTTATCAGGTCAGATTGGGGTGGTGGTGAAAAGTACCAAAATTTCGAATTCAAAATAATTTAGCTTCGTTACCTAAACAACCAAAGATAGAAATAAGAAGGCTAACTTTGATAAAGACGGATATATATGTTATGGAATGTTTATAAGAGGTAGATTTCAACTAAATAATACAAATATTAACATAGATAGATAGATAGATAGATAAATGAGACATGGATGTCTTAAAACAAATTTTCGAAAGCTTATCCCATCACACAATTTTAAACAGAACGCTCCTAATAGAAATAGAATGTTTTAAAAATTTCACATCTTTTTCGTTTCACACTCCTTGATGAAAGTCTAAAAACAGAAACGTTAAACGTTGGCAAATAATTCAATAAATAAAATCATCCTCTAAAGAACTCGTGCTTTTTCATTTCTGTACATTTTTATACTTTAAAATTAATTTTCAGTTTTCCTATATATATATATATATATATATATATATATATATATATATATATATATATATATATATATACCTGCTGATCTCGCAAGCGACTGATAAATCAACAATGTTTATACTTAAAGACTTCTTCATTTTGGGTTTTTCAGAGTCGGTTCTGCAGAGGGTAAAACTTCTCCCACGAGTGTCCTGGTAATGACACTAAATAATCTGATGGTGAGGCTCCAGCCTTGAAGCTTAGGGAATGTTGAGTACACCTTCATTGTCATTTCTCCCAGGTCCACTCGGACCTGCAAATTTGTTCTTTGTGGTAAAATAAAACGGACATTTATTCTCTGTGATGAAATAAAACGGAATTTTCTTTCAAGCTGTTGTGTCAGTTGTATTATTGTATAGATCCATAATCTGGACGTTTATGAAAGAGAAAAAAGTTAAATGGGAACAATGCAATAATGCTAGGTGCTTTGTTGAAGAGATTCTGGAAACAAAAATCTACAAAACATCAGCTATACAGACATTTCTTTCTCATCTCACAAACCATTTAAGTATAGTGAACAAGATATGCACAGCACTTATGGAGAAGAAAATACGAACTCATAAGTAACATTCTCTGATGGTCTCCATAGGAATAGTTTCTTGAAAAGGAGTAAACAAACGAATGAATAAAAGCAGACCTACTTCATCATTAAATAACCCAGCAAAGGTTGACATGCCATAAAATGAACTAATATGCTGATAAACTAGTCCAGTTTGTGTATTAACGATGACAATGAAAACGTATCTTTAAAAACTACTTAAATGATAATTTTGAAAGTACATCAATTGCGAATACCTGTTACGTTAGAAAAGCAAATTTTACTGATAAATCTTGGAGTCTCTGTTGATGAAGCTATTTGAGAATCGGAAAAAAATTCTAAGAAAATAGGAAAAATATTTATTCACTTACTCATAAAAGCAGTTTCAACAGAAATTCACGTTTCTTATCAGAATTCATACATTTACGCGTGTGTAATCCCCCACCCCAACCTCGAAAAAAAAACAAACAAACAAACAATCTACCGCCCTTTTAGGGCATTTCAAATATCAGGAATTGACCCTTATCCTAAAATGAGTTGGTGTAACTGGGTTGTAGCACTCTGGAACTGGACTTTGAATGAATTTGTGCTTCAGGTCCCGAAATGCCAGAGAAAATAATTTATTGTTTTCAACTCGCATGTTAACCGGTCAGTCGTTATTTTATGCAAAAGGTTTAGGGAATTTTGCACATTGTGTGTTTATATTTTCATTTTTTTTCGGTTGTTTCTTAAAAGTTTTTTTCTGCACATGGTAATAGGTTTTTACACATATTAACTAGTCCATTCATTAGAACCGCGTTTTTGCAGATGGCTAAGATCCCCCTCCAATGAGTGTTTTGGAAATGGCATCAACCCATTTCCTGGTGAGACTCCAGTCCTGAAGCTTTTGGGAATACAGAGTACCTGTTCACTGCCATTGCTTCCTGTCCACTCTAACCCAGAGTGGTAGCACATCTCATAGGGTCCTATTTATGGGTCAAATAGAAGTGTTTGACATTTAAACTCTGTGAAAACAAATGACTTATGTTAAATTGAATTGTTAGAAATAGAACTGTTAGATCATTTAACTGTGTATAAACAAATTACTGATATCTAATTGAATGGTTAGTCATACATTGCAATACTTGAAAGTATTTAACTTTGTGTAAACGAATGAGTAATGTTGAATGGACCAATTAGCGTTAAAAAGTAATTCTTGTAACCACTTCACAGTTGGCAAAGAAGTGATTAATATTGAATTGAAATATAAGATTTGGATAGCAATAATTAAAACCATTCAACTATGTATATTGCCCAGTCGGCTGAGGCTATAGAATACACCGACTGCTTCTCTGCAGAGAGGTAAACCACCCAACGTGTGTCTTGGATATGACACAAAACAATCTGATGATGAGGTTCCACTAATGCTGGAGCTTTGGGGAATGCGGAGCACCCCTTCACTGCCATCGCTCCCAGGTCCACTCTAGTCCTATCTATGGGTTAAATAGAACTAAAACGTTGTTTGAGTTTACTGTTCTTTGCATTTAAACTGCGTATTATGCTAAACTGAATTGCTCGAAATAAAACTGTTTTGACATCTAAACAGTGTACTTATTCTACACTGATTTATCTGAAATAAAACTGTTTTGACATTAACTTTGTGTATTACCCAGTTGGCTGGGGGTTTAGAATACACCGACTGCACCTCTGCAGGGGGTTAAGCCCCCACCAAATGTCCAAAATTGACCAATGTCCTGGATATGACACTAAACAATCTGATGGTGAGGTTCCAGTGATGCTGGAGCTTCGGGAAATGCAGAGCACCCCTTCATTACCATTGTAGATTATTATTAAACTGTGTACTCATGCTAAACTGAATTATTTGAAATATATCTATTTGCATAGAAATGGAATTGGCGTTAAATAACTTACCAAGTTTGATATGCCATAAACCCAAACAATCAACCAACATTCAACTATGTAGCAATAATAGCAGTATTAGTGTGGAAACAAAGTTGTAAATCATTTAAAAATGAAATTACGGACAAACTAATCTCTTACATATAATGTATATCAACTTAAATGTGAGCAAAAAATGACTGATGTTAAATTGGGACTGTTACATGGCCAGACTTGAAATCATTTAACTGGGTGCAAAAAATGACCTCTGGTTCGTTTAAAAATATTATCCGCAAAATGTATTTACAAATCATACATATTCAATATATAAGTATAAACAAGATTTGGCAATATATAACCTACTATGGTTAATATGCCGTAATTCCCAACCAACCAATCAACCAACCATCTATTTGAGTTACCTGTTTTTAAGATTGAGAAAAGCCATCTTGCAAAATGATTTGACCTTGCAGAAATTTGAAGAACCCGTTGTCATTTCTTTCTTGAAAAGTAGGGTCTGTTTGGTTCTCTCTGATAGCAATAGAGGAATTGATATACCAAGCGATAAAATTTATTCCACTGTGACTAAATAGTCCATAAATGGGATTTGCATCAAACATGGCGGCTTGTCAAAGAAAATCAATAGAAACGAAGGCGCGTAATTACAGATAAAATCTCTGAACGAAAGCACTCATACATTCGCCCACCTGTTATCTTGTTACCAGCTGCAGTTAAACTTTCCTGTCCTGCTCGACCTTTTCTGGTCTGAGAACAAAACTAAGTAAACGCCTACGTTAATACAGCACACTACACAGGCAATGGTTGTCAACACCCACATTTGTGCCTGTACACAGAACTAACATCGAGGCAAACGGATGCTTCCCTCACATTCATAACGCTCAGTCAATGAAAGAATTTCGAAAGAAATTTCTACTCATTACTAGGTATTTCTAATAAAAAGACGATAACACACAGACTTATACATCCATCAGCTGGGTACCCAGCCTCTGTTGGGCACCTCAGGTGGTGTTATAGTTAGAAAGCTGTCCTAGCAAACCTTCACTGGGTGCCCCATTCATCGGCTTTGTGCCACATCTGAGCAAAACACTTTGTAAAATACTACCCAACCTCTGTTCACAACATCGTCTCACTAACTTGAGGCACTTAAGTTAATTTTGTTTCATTTCTTCGTTTAATGGCATATCACCCTTTGTAGGTTATTTAATGCCAAATTCATCTTTGTAGAAGAACATCAGTGGTACTATTTAACCCATTGCGAGAGGAAGAGGCCACTTCTGTTGTCTTTATCAACAAGTTCAACCTCTCTCAACTATTTCCTCTCGCAAACAAGCAATTTGTTTCCAATAGATTACTGACCGTTGGCATGTATATGTCAAATTATCAATTAGACCCGATCATTGAAACATTCAAAATAATGTTTGATTTCATCGGAAATATATGTTTAATAAATTAAAAGTTAACAAAATAGGCGACATCTCCAAGCTAAAGAGCGGCCCTCTGAAACACGCCAAACAATTTCATTAAACCTTAAAAATATTTGTCATTGAAACATTATAAATACTTACCTAGAAGGTTGGAAAAATTTATCGGTTAAGCCACTAAGTCAGATTAATAACTACTTTTGAGCTTCGGGTGTTTGTTATCCGCATTTGCAAAGGTATTACAAAAGTTAAGAGCTAAAGACATGATTGTTGAATAAAAGAAACAAATTATTTTGATGATTTACAATCGGTCTATAAATTCTCGCTTAACACAATTACAGATCTTTAAGTTTTCTACCCAGTAGGTCGAGCTGTATCCTTTTCTGAGAAGCAAGATCTCCTCCCTCAAAAGCGATATCCTGGGTATGATACTAAACAAGATTTAATGTTGAGGCTGCAGTTCTATGGAGAGTGTGGAGTACACCTTCATTGTCATTACTTCCAGTTCCACTCTGACTCGAAGTGTGCATGTTAGGGTCCCATCTATAGGTCAAATAGATCTATTTACAAATTATTTGTATTAGATAAGAATACTTGTTATCATAGAATTGTGTGCAAACAAGTCAAGAATCTACACAAAAATGTAAATATAAAAATACAATGTACGATATTCCCTTAATTCAAGGAATGAAATAACCCCAGAAGGGTTGATATGCCGTTAAAATCAATCAATCAATCAGTCATATAAATTTTATTTATGACTTATATGAATGCCAACGTGACTCGTAATTTGTTTCTCATTTGTATTCATTATTCTAAAGCATTTGTCTTTGACCAATTATAAAATGATACTTAATAAACTTGAGGGTGGTTATTTTCGTAATGATTCGATCGATTTTCTCCTCCCTTAAATGTCGGGACCAGAAGGTTACCACGAATGAGGGTAGATCTAACTGAAGTGAGGTATTTAATGGTGTACCGAAAGGGGCGGCCTTAGGATCATTACTTTTTATTGTGTTGGTTTCTGACCCCAGATATACAATAAAGAAGCTGCCGATATCACACATTTATGTTGATGACATTCAGTTGTACTATTTTTGCAGATGTTTAAAACGTCAATGTCATTATTCTAAACATAAAGATCTTGTTCAAATTGCAAATTTTAAAAAATAATTGCTTGAAATTGAATGCTAGAAAGAAAATGTATTCCGATCGGGTCATATTATACACTACAAAAACTGAAAAGTATTTGACTGAATCCAGTTCTGATTGGGAATATTGTTGAAAAATGTATAATATTAAAGATCTTGATATTACATTTTTTTGATGAGGAGCTAAATTCGTGTACACATGTAAACCTGTCAATTTTTTAGGTTTATGACACGTCAAAAACATGCATTTTGTTGAAAGAATTTCTTCAATCAGTCATGAGTTTCTCAATTGAACTTGTGTGAAGCCATTTTAGTTAATCTAAATGTGCAACAAGAAAATTTTCATCTTTTATAAGTATGACTATTAAAGTGATAAAAAAACTGAATATCAGGAGATTGGATATTACTTTAATATTAAATATGAATAATTATGAATTACCTCTTTATTAGAGTAACTGTATTAAACTTCATAATAAAATTAATGATCATTCTACTTTAAATACATTTAATATGGATCCCTTTTAGCCGGAATAAAATTAAGGAAAATACATATTCGTACATATAAATTTGATAAGATTTCAAACATTGTTAACATCAATAATATTTCTTCCTCTCATACAAACAAAATGAAAAGATTATGTATTAAATTGTTAGTAGACAAATTAGATAGTTTCAATCTCGTTTTAATTTTGTTTCATTTCATCTTTTCTGATTCAAGTTCTTAAATTTTATTCACTTGTGAAGTTTGATGATTTGATTTGTCCCATTTCACAAACCATTTCATTTAGACGAACAAGACACGTTGGGTATTAAAAATGATGTAAGGACTGACTCATAGGCGATCATCTCTTTTGGGCTCCTAAATATGGACACATCAGTATTACTGGAGCACAAAAAGCTTACATGCCATTTCAAGTACCATTCTTGATAGAATGATGATAGTGACGGATGGTGGGAGAGAGCCGAGGGAATCTGACCGGTTGGCACCCCTAGATGAGGATTACGCCCCCCATACTGATGTAAATTGAGTCGATGTAATTTTGATGATTTCTTGTTTCTTGAAGCGTTAAGTGAAAGAGTACCTTTTTTTGGAAGGTTTTCTTTGGTTTTATGGCATATCAACCACTGTAGGTTATTTAATGCCATATCCTTTTATAAATGTGTATCAAATTTATGATTTCTAAACGCATTTGGTAGATAACAGTTTTAAAAAAAGCTGAGCTCATTTTTTACACACAGTTAAATGGTTTCACTTATTTCTATATAATATGAACTGTTCTATTTACAATTAATCATTTGTTTAAATACTTTCAAGTATTGCTGTTTAACACTAACAATTCAATTAAACATCGGTCATTTATTTACACACATAAATAATCAAAACGTTCGATTTCAAACAATTCAGTTTATCATATGTCAACAAAATTAAATTGTTCCAAGAATTATTATGTGTCACATACAATTCAATTAAACATCATTCTTACCATTAAGGTTTTTCGGAATATTGTCTTCATCTTTATTGTTATTTCCACAACGTTTCGGCCGATATGTCCTCCGGCCTTCTTCAGGTGTTTGTCGAACTAGGGAACATTCACGGAAATTCGAACTACGTACTTTATTGAAACCACGGGAGTACGTGTTCTGATTCCGTTTGCCATAACCGGATACAAGTGTTAAGTACTTAGTCGCCTGAACTAAGGATTGAACCTGCAACCTTCAGATGATTGTTTTCTTAGAAGCTCAGGGAACCAACGCCTATAACCGTTATACCATGTGTCCTGCTTGACAATCCAGAGTGAATTTTTGGGTATTATAAAATTAATGTTCTTACTATAGCAAGAATTACTACTATGATGTATGATTTTTTTAAACTGTGCTCCTATTCAGATTTAATTTTTTTTTCTAAATATGAGCACAGATAAAACATCAGATATAATAGTAGCACCTAAGCAGGGTGGAGTTTTACCTTTGCTGCCCACAACTCACCGGTCATACACAAATCAGATTGGTAGCACCTAGAAAGGGTGGAGTTTTAACTTTGCTGCCCACAACTCACTGGTCGACCGCAACTCAGATTGGTAGAACCTAGGCAGGATGGAGCTTTAAATTTGCTGCCCACAACTCACCGGTCATCCACAACTCGGATTGGTAGCACTTAGGCAAGGTGGAGTTTTAAATTTGCTGCCCACAACTCATCAGTCATCTACGACTCGGATTGGAAGCACCTAGGCAGGGTAGAGTTTAAACTTTCTGCCCACAACTCACCGGTCATCCACAATTCGGATTGATAGCACCTCGGCAGGTTGGCGATTTAACTTTGCTGCCCACAACTCACCAGTCATCCACAACTCGGATTGGTAGCACCTAGGCAGGGTGGAGATTTAACTTTGCTGACCACAACACACCGGTCATCCACAACTCGGATTGGTAGCACCTTGGCAGGGTGGAGTCATAACTTTGCTGCCTAGAACTCACCGGTCATCCACAACTTGGATTGGTAGCACCTCGGCAGGGTGGAGGTTTAAATTTGCTGCCCACAACTCACCGGTCAGCCACAACTCGGATTGGCAGTCTCGGCAGGGAGGAGTCATAACTTTGCTGCCAACAGCTCACCGGTCATCCACTTCTCAGATTGGTAGCACCTAGGCAGGGTGGAGTCATAACTGGGCTGCCTACAACTCACCGGTCATCCACATCTCAGATTGGTAGAACCTTGGCAGGGTGGAGTTTTAACGTTGCTGCCCATAACTCACCGGTCATCCACATTTCGGATTGGTAGAACCTAGGCAGGGTGGACTTTTAACTTTGCTGCCCACAACTGACCGGTCATCCACGACTCGGATTGGTAGCACCTAGGCAGGGTGGAGTTTTAACTTTGCTGCCCACAACTCACCGGTCATCCACGACTCGGATTGGTAGCACCTAGGCAGGTCGGAGTTTTAACTTTGCTGCCCACAACTCACCAGACATCCACAACTCGGATTTGTAGTCTCGGCAGGGTGGAGTCATGACTTTGCTGCCTACAACTCACCGTTAATCCACAACTCGGATTGGTAGCACCTAGGCAGGGTGGAGTCATAACTTTGCTGCCCACAACTCACCGGTCATCCACAACTCGGATTAGTAGCACCTAGGCAGGGTGGAGTTTTAACTTTGCTGCCCACAACTCACCAGTCATCCACAACTCGGATTGGTAGCACCTCGGAAGGTTGGAGTCATAACCTTGCTGCCCACAACTCACCCGTCATTCACAACTCGGATTGGTAGCACCTTGGCAGGGTGGAGTTTTAACTTTGCTGCCCACAACTCACCGGTCATCAACAACTCGGATTGGTAGCACCTCGGAAGGTTGGAGTCATAACCTTGCTGCCCACAACTCACCCGTCATCTAATACTCGGATTGGTAGCACCTAGTCAGGGAGGAGTTTTAACTTTGCTGCCCACAACTCACCGGTCATCAACGACTCGTATTGGTAGCACCTAGGCAGGTCGGAGTTTTAACTTTGCTGCCCACAACTCACCGGTCATCCACAACTTGGACTGGTAGTCTCGGCAGGGTGGAGTCATAACTTTGCTGCCTACAACTCACCGGTAATCAAAAACTCGGATTGGTAGCTCCTAGGCAGGGTGGAGTTTTAACTTTGCTGCCCACAACTCACCGGTCATCCACAACTCGGATTGGTAGAACCTAGGCAGGGTGGACTTTTAACTTTGCTGCCCACAACTGACCAGTCATCCACGACTCGGATAGGTAGCACCTAGGCAGGGTGGAGTCATAACTTTGCTGCCCACAACACACCCGTCATCCACAACTCGGATTGGTAGCACCTAGGCAGCGTGGAGTCATAACCTTACTGCCCACAACTCACCCGTCATCCACAACTCGGATTGGTAGAACCTTGGCAGGGTGGACTTTTAACTTTGCTGCCCACAACTTACCGGTCATCCACAACTTGGATTGGTAGCACCTAGGCAGGGTGGAGTTTGAACTTTGCTGCCTACAACTAACCGGTCATCCACAACTCGGATTGGTAGCACCTAGGCAGGGTGGAGTTTTAATTTTGCTGCCCACAACTCACCGGTCATCCACAACTTGGATTGGTAGCACCTAGGCAGGGTGGAGTTTTAACTTTGCTGCCCACAACTCACCGGTCATCAACAACTCGGTTTGGTAGCACATCGGCAGGGTGGAGTTTTAACTTTGCTGCCCAAAACTCACCGGTCAACCGCAACTCGAATTGGTAGCACCAAGGAAAGTTGGAGTTTTAACTTTGCTGCCGACAACTCATCGGTCATCCACGACTCGTATTGGTAGCACCTAGGCAGGTCGGAGTTTTAACTTTGCTGCCCACAACTCACCGGTCATCCACAACTCAGATTGGTAGCACCTAGGCAGCGTGGAGTTTTAACTTTGCTGCCCACAACTCACCGGTAATCCACAACTCGGATTGGTAACACCTAGGCAGGGCGGCATTTTATCTTTGCTGCTCACAACTCAACGGTAATCAACAACTCGGATTTGTAGCACCTCTGCAGGGTGGAGTCATAACGTTCATGCCAACAACTCACCGGTCATACACAACACGGATAGATTGCACCTAAGCAGGGTGGAGTTTTAACTTTGCTGCCCACAACTCACCGGTCATCCACAACTCGGATTGGTAACATCTCGGCAGGTTGGGGTTTTAACTTTGCTGTCCATAACTCACCGGTCATCCACAACTCGGATTGGTAGCACCTAGGTAGGGTGGCGTTTTAACTTTGCTGCTCACAACACACCGGTCATCCACAACTCGAATTTGTAGCATCTCTGCAGGCTGGAGTCATAACGTTGCTGCCAACAACTCACCGGTCATCCACAACTCGGATTTTTAGCACCTAAGCAGGGTGGAGTTATAACTTTGCTGCCCACAATGCATCGGTCATTCACAACTCGGATTGGTAGCACCTCGGCAGGGTGGAGCATTAACTTTGCTGCCCACAACTCACCGGTCATCCACAACTCGGATTGGTAGCACCTAGGCAGGGTGGAGTTTTAACTTTGCTGCCCACAACTCACCAGTAATCCACAACTCGGATTTGTAGCACCTCTGCAGGGTGGAGTCATAACGTTGCTGCCAACAACTCACCGGTCATCCACAACTTGGATTGATTGCACCTAAGCAGGGTGGAGTTTTAACTTTGCTGCCTACAACTCACCGGTCATCCACAACTCGGATTGGTAGCACCTCGGCTGGTTGGGGTTTTAAATTGTCTGCCCACAACTCACCACTCAGCCACAACTCGGATTGATAGCACCTCAGCAGGTTGGAATTTTAACTTTCCTGCCCACAACTCACCGGTCATCCACGACTCGGATTGGTAGCACCTAGGCAGGGTGTAGTTTTAACTTTGCTGCCCACAACTCACCTGTCCTCCACGACTCGGATTGGTAGCACCTAGGCAGGATGGAGTTTTAAATTTGCTGCCCACAACTCACCGGTCATCCACAACTCGGATTGGTAGCACCTAGGCAGCGTGGAGTTTTAACTTTGCTGCCAACAACTCACCGGTCATCCACAACTAGGATTGGTAGATCCTATGCAGGGTGGAGTTTTAACTTTGCTGCCCACAACTCACCGGTCATTCACAACTCAGATTGGTAGCACCTCGGCAGGGTGGAGTTTTAACTGTGCTGCCCATAACTCACCGGTCATCCACAACTCGGATTGGTAGCACCTAGGCAGGGTGAAGTTTTAACTTTGCTGCCCACAACTCACCGGTCAGCCACAACTCGGATTGGTAGCACCTCGGCAGGGTGGTGTTTTAAATTTGTTGCTCACAACTCACCGGTAATCCACAACTTGGATTTGTAGCACCTCTGCAGGGTGGAGTCATAACGTTCATGCCAACAACTCACCGGTCATCCACAACACGGATATATTGCACCTAAGCAGGTTGGGGTTTTAACTTTGCTGTCCAAAACTCACCGGTCATCCAAAACTCGGATTGGTAGCACCTCGGCAGGTTGGAATTTTAACTTTGCTGCCCACAACTCACCGGTCATCCACATCTCGGATTGGTAGCACCTAGGCAGGGTGGAGTTTTAACTTTGCTGCCCACAACTCACCGGTCATCCACGACTCGGATTGGTAGCACCTAGGCATGGTGGAGTTTTAACTTTGCTGCCCACAACTAACCGGTCATCCACGACTCGGATTGGTAGCACCTAGGCAGGGTGTAGTTTTAACTTTGCTGCCCACAACTCACCGGTCATCCACAACTCGGATTGGTAGTCTCGGCAGGGTGGAGTCATAAATTTGCTGCCTACAACTCACCGGTAATCCACAACTCGGATTGGTAGCACCTAGGCAGGGTGGAGTCATAACTTAGCTGCCCACAACTCACCGGTCATCCACAACTCGGATTTGTAGCACCTTGGCAGGGTGGAGTTTTAACTTTGCTGCCAACAACTCACCGGTCAGCAACAACTCGGTTTGGTAGCACCTAGGAAGGGTGGAGTTTTAACTTTGCTGCCCACAACTCACCGGTCATCCACAACTCCGATTGGTAGATCCTATGCAGGGTGGAGTTTTAACTTTGCTGCCCACAACTCACCGGTCATTCACAACTCAGATTGGTAGCACCTCGGCAGGGTGGAGTTTTAACTGTGCTGCCCACAACTCACCGGTCATCCACAACTCGGATTGGTAGCACCTAGGCATGGTGGAGTTTTAACTTTGCTGCCCACAACCCACCGGTCAGCCACAACTCGGATTGGTAGCACCTAAGCAGGGTGGTGTTTTAAATTTGTTGCTCACAACTCACCGGTAATCCACAACTCGGATTTGTAGCACCTCTGCAGGGTGGAGTCATAACATTCATGCCAACAACTCACCGGTCATCCACAATACGGATAGATTGCACCTAAGCAGGTTGGGGTTTTAACTTTGCTGTCCATAACTCACCGGTCATCCACAACTCGGATTGGTAGCACCTCGGCAGGTTGGAATTTTAACTTTGCTGCCCACAACTCACCGGTCTTCCACATCTCGGATTGGTAGCACCTAGGCAGGGTGGAGTTTTAACTTTGCTGCCCACAACTTACCGGTCATCCACGACTCGGATTGGTAGCACCTAGGCATGGTGGAATTTTAACTTTGCTGCCCACAACTAACCGGTCATCCATGACTCGGATTGGTAGCACCTAGGCAGGGTGTAGTTTTAACTTTGCTGCCCACAACTCACCGGTCAGCCACAACTCGGATTGGTAGTCTCGGCAGGGTGTATTCATAAATTTGCTGTCTACAACTCACCGGTAATCCACAACTCGGATTGCTAGCACCTAGGCAAGGTGGAGTCATAACTTAGCTCCCCACAACTCACCGGTCATCCACAACTCGGATTTGTAGCACCTAGGCAGGGTGGAGTTTTAACTTTGCTGCCCACAACTCACCGGTCATCTACGACTCGGATTGGTAGCACCTAGGCAGGTCGGAGTTTTAACTTTGCTGCCCACAACTCACCGGTCATCCACAACTCGGATTGGTAGCACCTAGGCAGCGTGGAGTTTTAACTTTGCTGCCCACAACTCACCGGTAATCCACAACTCGGATTGGTAACACCTAGGCAGGGCGGCATTTTATCTTTGCTGCTCACAACTCAACGGTCATCAACAACTCGGATTTGTAGCACCTCTGCAGGGTGGAGTCATAACGTTCATGCCAACAACTCACCGGTCATACACAACACGGATAGATTGCACCTAAGCAGGGTGGAGTTTTAACTTTGCTGCCTACAACTCACCGGTCATCCACAACTTTGATTGGTAGCACCTCGACAGGGTGGGGTTTTAACTTTGCTGCCCACAACTCACCGGTCATCCACAACTCGGATTGGTAACACCTCGGCAGGTTGGGGTTTTAACTTTGCTGTCCATAACTCACCGGTCATCCACAACTCGGATTGGTAGCACCTAGGTAGGGTGGCGTTTTAACTTTGCTGCTCACAACTCACCGGTCATCCACAACTCGAATTTGTAGCATCTCTGCAGGGTGGAGTCATAACGTTGCTGCCAACAACTCACCGGTCATCCACAACTCGGATTTTTAGCACCTAAGCAGGGTGGAGTTATAACTTTGCTGCCCACAATGCATCGGTCATTCACAACTCGGATTGGTAGCACCTCGGCAGGGTGGAGCATTAACTTTGCTGCCCACAACTCACCGGTCATCCACAACTCGGATTGGTAGCACCTAGGCAGGGTGGAGTTTTAACTTTGCTGCCCACAACTCACCAGTAATCCACAACTCGGATTTGTAGCACCTCTGCAGGGTGGAGTCATAACGTTGCTGCCAACAACTCACCGGTCATCCACAACTTGGATTGATTGCACCTAAGCAGGGTGGAGTTTTAACTTTGCTGCCTACAACTCACCGGTCATCCACAACTCGGATTGGTAGCACCTCGGCTGGTTGGGGTTTTAAATTTGCTGCCCACAACTCACCACTCAGCCACAACTCGGATTGATAGCACCTCAGCAGGTTGGAATTTTAACTTTCCTGCCCACAACTCACCGGTCATCCACGACTCGGATTGGTAGCACCTAGGCAGGGTGTAGTTTTAACTTTGCTGCCCACAACTCACCTGTCCTCCACGACTCGGATTGGTAGCACCTAAGCAGGATGGAGTTTTAAATTTGCTGCCCACAACTCACCGGTCATCCACAACTCGGATTGGTAGCACCTAGGCAGCATGGAGTTTTAACTTTGCTGCCAACAACTCACCGGTCATCCACAACTAGGATTGGTAGATCCTATGCAGGGTGGAGTTTTAACTTTGCTGCCCACAACTCACCGGTCATTCACAACTCAGATTGGTAGCACCTCGGCAGGGTGGAGTATTAACTGTGCTGCCCATAACTCACCGGTCATCCACAACTCGGATTGGTAGCACCTAGTCAGGGTGAAGTTTTAACTTTGCTGCCCACAACTCACCGGTCAGCCACAACTCGGATTGGTAGCACCTAAGCAGGGTGGTGTTTTAAATTTGTTGCTCACAACTCACCGGTAATCCACAACTTGGATTTGTAGCACCTCTGCAGGGTGGAGTCATAACGTTCATGCCAACAACTCACCGGTCATCCACAACACGGATATATTGCACCTAAGCAGGTTGGGGTTTTAACTTTGCTGTCCATAACTCACCGGTCATCCACAAGTCGGATTGGTAGCACCTCGGCAGGTTGGAATTTTAACTTTGCTGCCCACAACTCACCGGTCATCCACATCTCGGATTGGTAGCACCTAGGCAGGGTGGAGTTTTAACTTTGCTGCCCACAACTCACCGGTCATCCACGACTCGGATTGGTAGCACCTAGGCATGGTGGAGTTTAACTTTGCTGCCCACAACTAACCGGTCATCCCCGACTCGGATTGGTAGCACCTAGGCAGGGTGTAGTTTTAACTTTGCTGCCCACAACTCACCGGTCATCCACAACTCGGATTGGTAGTCTCGGCAGGGTGGAGTCATAAATTTGCTGCCTACAACTCACCGGTAATCCACAACTCGGATTGGTAGCACCTAGGCAGGGTGGAGTCATAACTTAGCTGCCCACAACTCACCGGTCATCCACAACTCGGATTTGTAGCACCTTGGCAGGGTGGAGTTTTAACTTTGCTGCCAACAACTCACCGGTCAGCAACAACTCGGTTTGGTAGCACCTAGGAAGGGTGGAGTTTTAACTTTGCTGCCCACAACTCACCGGTCATCCACAACTCCGATTGGTAGATCCTATGCAGGGTGGAGTTTTAACTTTGCTGCCCACAACTCACCGGTCATTCACAACTCAGATTGGTAGCACCTCGGCAGGGTGGAGTTTTAACTGTGCTGCCCACAACTCACCGGTCATCCACAACTCGGATTGGTAGCACCTAGGCAGGGTGGAGTTTTAACTTTGCTGCCCACAACCCACCGGTCAGCCACAACTCGGATTGGTAGCACCTAAGCAGGGTGGTGTTTTAAATTTGTTGCTCACAACTCACCGGTAATCCACAACTCGGATTTGTAGCACCTCTGCAGGGTGGAGTCATAACATTCATGCCAACAACTCACCGGTCATCCACAATACGGATAGATTGCACCTAAGCAGGTTGGGGTTTTAACTTTGCTGTCCATAACTCACCGGTCATCCACAACTCGGATTGGTAGCACCTCGGCAGGTTGGAATTTTAACTTTGCTGCCCACAACTCACCGGTCTTCCACATCTCGGATTGGTAGCACCTAGGCAGGGTGGAGTTTTAACTTTGCTGCCAACAACTTACCGGTCATCCACGACTCGGATTGGTAGCACCTAGACATGGTGGAGTTTTAACTTTGCTGCCCACAACTAACCGGTCATCCATGACTCGGATTGGTAGCACCTAGGCAGGGTGTAGTTTTAACTTTGCTGCCCACAACTCACCGGTCAGCCACAACTCGGATTGGTAGTCTCGGCAGGGTGTATTCATAAATTTGCTGTCTACAACTCACCGGTAATCCACAACTCAGATTTGTAGCACCTAGGCAGGGTGGAGTTTTAACTTTGCTGCCCACAACTCACCGGTCATCTACGACTCGGATTGGTAGCACCTAGGCATGGTGGAGTTTTAACTTTGCTGCCCACAACTAACCGGTCATCCACGACTCGGATTGGTAGCACCTAGGCAGGGTGTAGTTTTAACTTTGCTGCCCACAACTCACCGGTCATCCACAACTCGGATTGGTAGTGTCGGCAGGGTGGAGTCATAAATCTGCTGCCTACAACTCACCGGTAATCCACAACTCGGATAGGTAGCACCTCGGCAGGGTGGAGTCATAACATAGCTGCCCACAACTCACCGGTCATCCACAACTCGGATTTGTAGCAACTAGGCAGGGTGGAGTTTTAACTTTGCTGCCAACAACTCACCGGTCATCCACAACTCGGATTGGTCGATCCTATGCAGGGTGGAGTTTTAAATTTGTTGCTCACAACTCACCGGTCATCCACAACTTGTATTGGTAGTCTTGGCAGGGTGGAGTTTTAAGATTGCTGCCCACAACTCTCCGGTCATCCACAACTCAGATTGGTAGCACCTAGGCAGGGTGGAGTTTTAACTTTGCTGCCCACAACTAACCGGTCATCCACGACTCGGATTGGTAGCACCTAGGCAGGGTGTAGTTTTAACTTTGCTGCCCACAACTCACCGGTCATCCACAACTCGGATTGGTAGTCTCGGCAGAGTGGAGTCATAAATTTGCTGCCAACAACTCACCGGTCATCCACAACTCGGATTGGTAGCACCTAAGCAGGGTGGAGTTTTAACTTTGCTGCCTACAACATATCGGTCTTCCACAACTCGGATTTGTAGCCCCTAGGAAGGGTGGACTTTTAAATTTGCTGCCCACAACTCACCGGTCATCCACATCTCGGATTAGTAGCACCTAGGCAGTTTGGAGTGTTAACTATGCTGCCCACAACTCACCCGTCATTCACAACTCGTATTTGTAGCACCTAGGCAGGGTGGAGTTTTAACTTTGCTGCCCACAACTCACCGGTAATCCACAACTCGGATTGGTAGCACCTAGGCAGTGTGGCGTTTTAACTGTGTTGTCAACAACTCACCGGTCATCCACAACTCGGATTGATTGCACCTAAGCAGGGTGGAGTTTCAACTTTGCTGCCCACTCCTCACCGGTCATCCACGACTCGGATTGGTAGCATCCAGGTAGGGTGGAGTTTTAACTTTGCTGCCCACAACTCACCGGTCATCCACAACTGGGATTGGTAGTATCAGCAGGGTGGAGTCATAAATTTGTTGCCTACAACTCACCGGTCATCCACAACTCGGATTTGTAGCACCTCGGCAGGTTGGGGTTTTAACATTGCTGCCTACAACTCACCGGTCATCCACAACTCGGATTGGTAGCACCTCGGCAGGTTGGAATTTCAACTTTGCTACCCACAACTCCACGGTCATCCACAACTCGGATTGGTTGCACCTAGGCAGGGTGGAGTTTTAACTTTGCTGCCCACAACTCACTGGTCATCCACGACTCGGATTGATAGCACCTAGGCATGGTGGAGTTTTAACTTTGCTGCCCACAACTCACCGGTCATCCACGACTCGGATTGGTAGCACCTAGGCATGGTGGAGTTTTAATTTTGCTGCCCACAACTCACCGGTCATCCACGACTCGGATTGGTAGCACCCAGGTAGGGTGGAGTTTTAACTTTGCTGCCCACAACTCACCGGTCATCCACAACTGGGATTGGTAGTATCTGCAGGGTGGAGTCATAAATTTGTTGCCTACAACTCACCCATAATCCACAACTCTGATTTGTAGCACCTCTTCAGGGTGGAGTCATAACGTTGCTGCCAACAACTCACCGGTCATCCACAACACACATTGATTGCACCTAAGCAGGGTGGTGTTTTAACTTTGCTGCCTACTACTCACCGGTCATCCACAACTCGGATTGGTAGCAACTCGGCAGTTTGGGGTTTTAACTTTCCTGCCCACAACTCACCGGTCATCCACAACTCTAATTGGTAGCACCTCGGCAGGTATTAATTTCAACTTTGCTACCCACAACTCACCGGTCATCCACGACTCGGATTGGTAGCACCTCGGCAGTGTGGAGTTTTAACTTTGCTTACCACAACTCACCGGTCATCCACGACTCGGAGTGGTAGCACCTAGTCATGTGGAGTTTTAACTTTGCTCCCCACAACTCACCGGTATTCCACGACTCGGCTTGGTAGCACCTAGGCATGGTGGAGTTTTAACTATGCTGCCCGCAACTCACCCGTCATTCACAACTCGGATTGGCAGCACTTCGGCAGGGTGGAGTTTTAACTTTGCTGCCAACAACTCACCGGTCATCCACAACTCAGATTGGTAGCACCTAGGCAGGGTGGAATCATAACTTTGCTGCCCACAACTCACTGGTCTTTCACAACTCGGATTGGTAACACCTACACAGGGTGGAGTCATAACGTTGCTGCCAACAACTCACCAGTCATCCACAACGCCAATTGGTAGCACTTTGGCAGGGTGGAGTTTAAACTTTGCTGCCCACAACTCACTGGTCATCCACCACTCGGATTTGTAGCACCTAGGCAGGGTGGAGTTTTAACTTTGCTGCCCACAACTCACCGGTCATCCACAACTCGTATTGGTACCACCAAGGCAGGGTGGAGTTTTAAGTTTGCTGCCAACAACTTACCGGTCTTCCACAACTCGGCTTTGTCGCCCCTAGGCAGGGGGGACGTTTAACTTTGCTGCCCACAACTCACCGGTCATCCACATCTCGGATTGGTAGCACCTAGGCAGGTGAAGTTTTAACTATGCTGCCCGCAACTCACCCGTCATTCACAACTCGGATTGGTAGCACCTCGGCAGGGTGGAGTTTTAACTTTGCTGCCAACAACTCACCGGTCATCCACAACTCGGATTGGTAGCACTTAGGCAGGGTGGAGTTTTAACTTTGCTGCCCACAACTCACCGGTAATCCACAAGTCGGATTGGTAGCACCTAGGCAGGGTGGCGTTTTAACTTTGCTGCTCACAACTCACCGGTCATCCACAACTCGGATTTGTAGCACCTCTGCAGGTTGGAGTCATAACGTTGCTGCCAACAACTCAGCGGTCATCCACAACTCGGATTGGTAGCACTTAGGCAGGGTGGAGTTTTAACTTTGCTGCCCACAACTCACCGGTAATCCACAAGTCGGATTGGTAGCACCTAGGCAGGGTGGCGTTTTAACTTTGCTGCTCACAACTCACCGGTCATCCACAACTCGGATTTGTAGCACCTCTGCAGGTTGGAGTCATAACGTTGCTGCCAACAACTCAGCGGTCATCCACAACTCGGATTGATTGCACCTAAGCATGGTGGAGTTTTAACTTTGCTGCCTACAACTCACCGGTCATCCACCACTCGGATTGGTAGTACCTCGGCAGGTTGGGGTTTTAACATTGCTGCCTACAACTCACCGGTCATCCACAACTCGGATTGGTAGCACCTCGGCAGGTTGGAATTTCAACGTTGCTACCCACAACTCACCGGTCATCCACAACTCGGATTGGTAGCACCTAGGCAGGGTGGAGTTTTAACTTTGCTGCCAACAACTCGCCGGTCATCCACGACTCGGATTGGTAGCACCTAGGCATGGTGGAGTTTTAACTTTGCTGCCCACAACTCACCGGTCATCCACGACTCGGATTGGTAGCACCCAGGTAGGGTGGAGTTTTTACTTTGCTGCCCACAACTCACCGGTCATCCACAACTGGGATTGGTAGGATCTGCAGGGTGGAGTCATAAATTTGTTGCCTACAACTCACCCATAATCCACAACTCGGATTTGTAGCCCCTAGGCAGGGTGGACTTTTAACTTTGCTGCCCACAACTCACCGGTCATCCACATCTCGGATTGGTAGCACCTAGGCAGGGTGGAGTTTTAAATATGCTGCCCACAACTCCCCTGTCATCCACAACTTGGATTTGTAACACCTCGGCAGGGTGGAGTCATAACTTTGCTGCCTACAACTCACTGGTCATCCACAACTCGGATTGGTAGCACCTTTGCTAGGTGGAGTTTTAACTTTGCTGCCCACAACTCACCGGTCATCCACAACTCGGTTTTGTAGCACCTAGGCAGGGTGGAGTTTTAACTTTGCTGCCCACAACTCACCGGTCATCCACAACTCGGATTGGTAATACCTCGGTAGGGTGGAGTTTTAACTTTGCTGCCCCCAACTCACCGGACATCCACAATTCGGATTGGTAGCACCTTGGCAGGGTGGAGTCATAACTTTGTTGCCTACAACTCACCCATAATCCACAACTCGGATTTGTAGCCCCTAGGCAGGGTGGAGTTTTAACTTTGCTGCCCACAACTCACCGGTCATCCACATCTCGGATTGGTAGCACCTAGGCAGGGTGGAGTTTTAAATATGCTGCCCACAACTCCCCTGTCATCCACAACTTGGATTTGTAACACCTCGGCAGGGTGGAGTCATAACTTTGCTGCCTACAACTCACTGGTCATCCACAACTCGGATTGGTAGCACCTTGGCTAGGTGGAGTTTTTACTTTGCTGCCCACAACTCACCGGTCATCCACAACTCGGTTTTGTAGCACCTAGGCAGGGTGGTGTTTTAACTTTGCTGCCCACAACTCACCGGTCATCCACAACTCGGATTGGTAATACCTCGGTAGGGTGGAGTTTTAACTTTGCTGCCCCCAACTCACCGGACATCCACAATTCGGATTGGTAGCACCTTGGCAGGGTGGAGTCATAACTTTGCTGCCTACAACTCACCGGTCATCAACAACTTGGATTGGTAATACCTTGGCAGGGTGGATTTTTAACTTTGCTGCCCACAACTCAACGGTCATTCACAACTTGGATTTGTAGCACCTAGGCAGGGTGGATTTTAAACTTTGCTGCCCAAAACTCACCAGTAATCCACAACTCGGATTGGTAGCACGTAGTCTGGGTGGAGTTTTGAATTTGATTCCCACAACTCACTGGTCATCCACAACTCGGATTGGTAGCACGTAGGCAGGGTGGAGTTTTAACTTTGCTGCCTACAACTCACCGGTCTTCCACAACTCGGATTTGTAGCCCCTAGGCAGGGTGGACTTTTAACTTTGCTGCCCACAACTCACCGGTCATCCACAACTCGGATTGGTAGCACCTCGGCAGGTTGGAATTTCAACGTTGCTACCCACAACTCACCGGTCATCCACAACTCGGATTGGTAGCACCTAGGCAGGGTGGAGTTTTAACTTTGCTGCCAACAACTCGCCGGTCATCCACGACTCGGATTGGTAGCACCTAGGCATGGTGGAGTTTTAACTTTGCTGCCCACAACTCACCGGTCATCCACGACTCGGATTGGTAGCACCCAGGTAGGGTGGAGTTTTTACTTTGCTGCCCACAACTCACCGGTCATCCACAACTGGGATTGGTAGGATCTGCAGGGTGGAGTCATAAATTTGTTGCCTACAACTCACCCATAATCCACAACTCGGATTTGTAGCCCCTAGGCAGGGTGGACTTTTAACTTTGCTGCCCACAACTCACCGGTCATCCACATCTCGGATTGGTAGTACCTAGGCAGGGTGGAGTTTTAAATATGCTGCCCACAACTCCCCTGTCATCCATAACTTGGATTTGTAACACCTCGGCATGGTGGAGTCATAACTTTGCTGCCTACAACTCACTGGTCATCCACAACTCGGATTGGTAGCACCTTGGCTAGGTGGAGTTTTAACTTTGCTGCCCACAACTCACCGGTCATCCACAACTCGGTTTTGTAGCACCTAGGCAGGGTGGTGTTTTAACTTTGCTGCCCACAACTCACCGGTCATCCACAACTCGGATTGGTAATACCTCGGTAGGGTGGAGTTTTAACTTTGCTGCCCCCAACTCACCGGACATCCACAATTCGGATTGGTAGCACCTTGGCAGGGTGGAGTCATAACTTTGTTGCCTACAACTCACCCATAATCCACAACTCGGATTTGTAGCCCCTAGGCAGGGTGGACTTTTAACTTTGCTGCCCACAACTCACCGGTCATCCACATCTCGGATTGGTAGCACCTAGGCAGGGTGGAGTTTTAAATATGCTGCCCACAACTCCCCTGTCATCCACAACTTGGATTTGTAACACCTCGGCAGGGTGGAGTCATAACTTTGCTGCCTACAACTCACTGGTCATCCACAACTCGGATTGGTAGCACCTTGGCTGGGTGGAGTTTTAACTTTGCTGCCCACAACTCACCGGTCATCCACAACTCGGATTTGTAGCACCTAGGCAGGGTGGTGTTTTAACTTTGCTGCCCACAACTCACCAGTCATCCACAACTCGGATTGGTAATACCTCGGTAGGGTGGAGTTTTAACTTTGCTGCCCCCAACTCACCGGACATCCACAATTCGGATTGGTAGCACTTTGGCAGGGTGGAGTCATAACTTTGCTGCCTACAACTCACCGGTCATCAACAACTTGGATTGGTAATACCTTGGCAGGGTGGATTTTTAACTTTGCTGCCCACAACTCAACGGTCATTCACAACTTGGATTTGTAGCACCTAGGCAGGGTTGATTTTAAACTTTGCTGCCCAAAACTCACCAGTAATCCACAACTCGTATTGGTAGCACGTAGTCTGGGTGGAGTTTTGAATTTGATTCCCACAACTCACTGGTCATCCACAACTCGGATTGGTAGCACGTAGGCAGGGTGGAGTTTTCACTTTGCTGCCCACAACTCACCGGTCATCCACAACTCGGATTGGTAGCACCTTGGCAGGTATGAATTTCAACTTTGCTACCCACAACTCACCGGTCATCCACGACTCGTATTGGTAGCACCTCGGCAGTGTGGAGTTTTAACTTTGCTTACCACAACTCACCGGTCATCCACGACTCGGATTGGTAGCACCTAGGCATGTGGAGTTTTAACTTTGCTGCCCACAACTCACCGGTCCTCCACGACTCTGCTTGGTAGCACCTAGGCATGGTGGAGTTTTAACTTTGCTGCCCACAACTCACCGGTCATCCACGACTCGGATTGGTAGCACCTAGGCAGGGTGGAGTTTTAACTTTGCTGCCCACAACTCACCGGTCAACCACGACGCGGATTGGTAGCACTCAGGAAGGGTGGAGTTTTAACTTTGCTGCCCACAACTCACCGGTCATCCACAACTCGGATTGGTAGTCTCTGCAGGGTGGTGTCATAAATTTGTTGCCTACAACTCACCCATAATCCACAACTCTTAGTGGTAGCACCTAGGCAGGGTGGAGTCATAACTTTCCTGCCCACAACTCACCGGTCATTCACAACTCGGATTGGTAACACCAAGGCAGGGTGGAGTCATAAAGTTGCTGCCAACAACTCACCAGTCATCGACAACTCCAATTGATAGCACTTTGGCAGGGTGGACTTTTAACTTTGCTGCCCACAACTCACCGATCTTCCACAACTCGGATTGGTAGCCCCTAGGCAGGGTGGACTTTTAACTTTGCTGCCCACAACTCACTGGTCATCCACATCTCGGATTGGTAGCACCTAGGCAGGGTGGAGTTTTAAATATGCTGCCCACAACTCATCCGTCATTCACAACTCGGATTGGTAGCACCTCGGCAGGGTGGAGTTTTAACTTTGCTGCCCACAACTCACCTGTCATCCACAACTTGGATTTGTAACACCTCGGCAGGGTGGAGTCATAACTTTGCTGCCTACATCTCACTGGTCATCCACAACTCGGATTGGTAGCACCTTGGCTGGGTTGAGTTTTAACTTTGCTGCCCACAACTCACCGGTCATCCACAACTCGGATTTGTAGCACCTAGGCAGGGAGGACTTTTAACTTTGCTGCCCACAACTCACCGGTCATCCACAACTCTTATTGTTAGCATCTAGGCAGGGTGGTGTTTTAACTTTGCTGCCCACAACTCACCGGTCATCCACAACTCGGATTGGTAATACCTCGGTAGGGTGGAGTTTTAACTTTGCCTCCCCTTAACTCACCGGACATCCACAATTCGGATTGGTAGCACCTTGGCAGGGTGGAGTCATAACTTTGCTGCCTACAACTCACCGGTCATCAACAACTTGGATTGGTAATACCTTGGTAGGGTTGATTTTTAACTTTGCTGCCCACAACTCAACGGTCATTCACAACTTGGATTTGTAGCACCTAGGCAGGTTGGATTTTAAACTTTGCTGCCCAAAACTCACCAGTAATCCACAACTCGGATTGGTAGCACGTAGTCTGGGTGGAGTTTTGAATTTGATTCCCACAACTCACTGGTCATCCACAACTCGGATTGGTAGCACGTAGGCAGGGTGGAGTTTTCACTTTGCTGCCCACAACTCACCGGTCATCCACAACTCGGATTGGTAGCACCTCGGCAGGTTGGAGTTTTAACTCCGTGCCCACAACTTACCGGTCCTCCACCATTCGGATTGTTAGCACCTCAGCAGGGTGGAGTTTTAACGTTGCTACCTTAAACTCACCGGTCATCCACAACTCGGATTGGTAGCGCCTAAGCAGGGTGGAGTCTTAACTTTGCTGCCTACAACTCACGGGTCATCCACAACTCGGATTTGTAGCATTTAGGCAGGGTGGAGTTTTAACTTTGCTGCCCACAACTCACCGGTCATTCACAACTCGGATTGGTAGCACCTAGGCAGGGTGGAGTTTTATCTTTGCTGCCCACAACTCACCGGTCATCCACAACTCGGATTGGTAGCACCTAGGCAGGGTGGAGTTTTAACTTTGCTGCCCACAACTCACCGGTCATACACAACTCGGTTTGGTAGCACCTCGGCCGGGTGGAGTTTTAACTTTGCTTAGGGTTTAAGTTTAGCGTTACCCCAGGTTGTAGTATGGATACTTTTTTCACTCCGTCCTGTTCTTTTCCATGGGATTAAAACCAGACTTTAGGTTTTGAGTTCGGCTTACTTTTTGTTTTATTTCAGAGTTTTTTTCACGTAGTCTCGTTTTTCCATCGGATAAAGAGAGACTTTAGGGAGAGGGCGAATTTTTTATAACATGTGTTAGAGTTAAAGAATGTAAATATTTGTATCTAATAAGATTGAATTTCATGTATCTCCTATTTAGCATACATCAAACAATATATACAAAAATATGCAAAACTATGCAAAGATATGGAAAAAAGCAATGGAGGCCCTCTACTGGAAATTAAAAAGTTAACACACGGTGAATAGCCAATTTTTCGCTTGAAGCTTTAGCCGAAAATTGATGTATGTCTTTCTGTTCAGAGTGGAAAGAAGGTATATATATATATATATATATATATATAGAGAGAGAGAGATGAATAATACAAATTTCAAGCATGTATGCTCACATAACATGGCATATCTATCTATGTATCCCTGATTATTAACAATTTTACAGTTTATGAATAAACTTACCAATAGAAATATTTATTTTACAGACATAAATTTATAACAAAGTGATGAGATAATTTGAAAAGGAAATTCAATTGAGTTATGAAGAAAAAGAAAGAATTCCAGCAGATCCAGATATCTGAAATTTACGGGTCAACAAAACTAATTTTGAACACCCTATTCAGAACACCCTATAAAACAAAAACAATTTAGAACACTTTATTTAGAACACCCTATTAAATAAAAACAATTTAGAAAATCCTATGTAAAACACCCAATTAAAACAAAACCAATTTAGAACATCCTATTAAAATAAAACTTATTTAGAACACCCTATTTAGAACACCCTATTAAAATAAAAGCAATTTTGAACACCCTATTTTAAACAACCTATTAAAACAAAACTTATTCAGAATACCCTATTAAAAAGATTCTGTCAATGTCTGCTTCACTTCTCTTTATCCTTGACTGATCTTTTCTCGATCTTTTTGTAGTTTATTCCTTGTCGTGTTGCATATTAGATTTTAGTTTTGTAGATTTAGCTGGGTATACGAAATTTGAAATGATAGTTTCAAAATTATTTTGAAAATTCCTCATATATGTATTAATATATATATATATATATATATATATATATGTGTGTGTGTGTGTGTGTGTGTGTTTCTTTGTGTCCGTGTGTGTCTGTATGACCAATTAATAGACGTAATGGTTGTAATGCAATGTTTAAGAAATCATGTTGCTTCAGATTTGTAACAAAATTCTCTGGAATTCTGAAATGTGTAACAATGAAAAAAGAAACAAAAGCAAAAATGTCCGAACGCCTTTTTCTTGTTGTCCTCAGATTACAGCTTTTCTTTCTTTCTTTGTTTTTTTTCTGTTCTTCAAAACCAGGTCAAAATGTCGTTTTATTTTCCTTCAATCGAATAAAAAATGATTCAAATAAAATGGTGATGTTTTGTTGATAACTATTATAGCATTAAATCTTCTGTGTATTCTGAGTTGAATCGTCTTCCAAAAGGTTTTTATTCAAGGTGCGAGCGCACGAGCACGAGCATGCGCGCACACACACATGCATGCAAGCAAATAATGCACATGCCCACATGCATGCATATACACACAAATAATTGAGTCTCAGCGAAAATCCCCGTACAATACTCACCAAAAAGTATTTCAACACCATACATTAACCTTATTATGCATCGAGTGCATTACTATTCTTGGTTTTCATGTTGTGAACGAGGATATTTTCGTTTGTTACTTTCATCCCATTCAAACAATATTTACTTCAATTTTCGTCTTTCTTCTAAAGAATTAATCTCATGATGTTATTTGGTTTGATTTGGTTTCTTTATTTAATCACATATCAACGTTTGTGGGACAGTTTATGCTAAAACCATCAATGATACTATTTAACTCATAGGTAAGGTAATATTTTTTTACAAGGGTAATTGTTCGAAAATTACTTAATTCCGTGATTTGAGTTTGAACTCACTTACTATGACAAGGCTGTCCAGCACTTTACCCACTACAACATGGAACTCCTCTCGCACGTTATTTGAACTGATATAACGTTTCGGCTGAAATGCTCTCATGACCTGATTATAATTATGTAGCATTCAGTGGTTCTTCTTCTTCTTCTTCTTCTTCTTCTTCTTCTTCTTCTTCTTCTTCTTCTTCTTCTTCTTCTTCTTCTTCACCATTATGAGTATAATCATCAATTTGCGCCTACAGGATTAAAAACAGAGAGACAAGTCAGGAATTTACTTGAGGACGAGAAAGAGTGGAATTTGGAAGTTATTTTCTTTCAACGCCGAGTTCTTTCATGCAAAGAACCTTCCAAGGAATCAAACATAAAACCAAATCAACCCTCTAGCAAGGCATTCTGAATTTGCATGCAAATTAAATGAGATTGTTGATATTTTTATGCATCAAGTTGTTTTTATATTACTCAGCTGAGTCAAAAGTTTTGTATTATTTTCGTATAAGCTTGTTTGCAGCCCATATATTTCAGCTGAAGAAGTTCGAGCTGTGGTAATCGATGTGTTTGATATTATCATGGAAGTTGTTGTACTGATACGTTTTGCTTTGCTTCATTCAATTCAGTGTGGGATTTAAAAGTCACACTGAGGAACGTGTAACGTGTCATTTTCGACTTCGAACTGGGCCGAGGAGAAAAGCAAAAACATTTGCTGTGGAAAGGTGAAAGGTGAAAGGGAAAAGTGAAAGGTGCAAAAGGAAAGGTGAAAGGGGAAAAGTGAAAAGTGAAAAGGAAAAAGTTTAAAGGGAAAGTTGAAAGGTGAAAAGTGAAAGGTGAAATGTGAAAAGGGAAAGGTAAAAAGGGAAAGTTGAAAAGGGAAAGGTGAAAGGTGAAAAAGAAAAGGTGAAAGGTGAAAAAGGAAAGGTAAAAAGTGAAAGGTGAAAAGGGAAAGTTGAAAGGTGAAAAGGGAAAGGTGAAAAGGAAAAGGTGAAAGGTGAAAGGTGAAAAGGGAAATGTGAAAGGTGAAAAGGAAAAGGTGAAAAGGGAAAGGGGAAAGGTGAAAAGGGAAAGGTGAAAGGTGAAAAGGGAAAGGTGAAAAGATAAAGTTGAAAGGGGACAAGTGAAAGGTGAAAAGGGAAAGGTGAAAGGTGAAAAGGGAAAGGTGAAAGGTGAAAAGTGAAAAGGGAAAAGGGAAAGGTGAAAGGTGAAAAGATAAAGGTGAAAGGTGAAAAGGGAAAGGTGAAAAGGGAAAGGTGAAAGGTGAAAAGGGAAAGGTGAAAAGGGAAAGGCGAAAGAGGGAAAAGTGAAAAAGGAAAAGGGAAAGGTGAAAGGTGAAAAGGGAAAGGTGAAAAGTGAAAAGGGAAAGGTGAAAAGGGAAAGGTGAAAACGGAGAAGGGAAGGTGAAAGGTGAAAAGGGAAAGTTGAGAAAGGAAAGGTGAAAGGTGAAAAGGGAAAGGTGAAAAGTGAAAGGTGAAAAGGGAAAGGTGAAAGGTGAAAAGGGAAAGGTGAAAAGGGAAAGTTGAAAAGGGAAAGGTGAAAGGTGAAAAAGGAAAGGTGAAAGGTGAAAAGTGAAAAGGGAATAGTGAAAAGTGAAAAGGGAAAAGTGAAAAGTGAAAAGGGAAAGGTGAAAGGTGAAAAGGGAAAAGAGAAAGGTGAAAAGGGAAAGGTGAAAGGGGAAATGTGAAAGGTGAAAAGGGAAAGGTGAAAGGTGAAAAGGGAAAGGTGAAAAGGGAAAGGTGAAAGGTGAAAAGATAAAGGTGAAAGGTGAAAAGGGAAAGGTGAAAAGGGAAAGTTGAAGAGGGAAAGGGGAAAGATGAAAAGGGAAAGGTGAAATGTGAAAAGGGAAAGGTGAAATAGGAAAAGGGAAAGTGAAAAGGGAAAAGGGAAAGGTGAAAAGGGAAAGGTGAAAGGTGAAATGGGAAAGGGGAAATGTGAAAAGGAAAAGGTGAAAAGGGAGAAGGGAAAGGTAAAAGGTGAAAAGGGAAAGGTGAAAGGTGAAAAGGGAAAGTTGAAAAGGGAAAGGGGAAAGGTGAAAAGGGGAAGGTGAAAGGTGAAAAGTAAAAGGTGAAAGGTGAAAAAGGAAAAGGTGAAAGGGGAAATGTGAAAGGTGAAAAGGGAAACGTGAAAGTGGAAATGTGAAAGGTGAAAAGGGAAAGGTGAAAGGTGAAAAGGGAAAGTTAAAAAGGGAAAGGTGAAAGGTGAAAAGGGAAAGGTGAAAGGTGAAAATGGAATAGTGAAAAGTGAAAAGGGAAAGGGAAAAAGGGATAAGGGAAAAGTAAAAAGTGAAAATGGAAAAGGGAAAGGTGAAAGGTGAAAAGGGAAAGGTGAAAGTTGAAAAGGAAAAGGTGAAAAGGGAGAAGGGAAAGGTGAAAGGTAAAAAGGGCAAGGTGAAGGGTGAAAAGGGAAAGAGGAAAAGTGATGAGGGAAAGGTGAAAGGTGAAAAGGGAAAGGTGAAAACTGAAAAGGGAAAGGTGAAAGGTGAAAAGGGAAAAGGGAAAGGTGAAATGGGAAAGGTAAAAGGTGAAAAGAAAAAGGTGAAAAGAGAAAGGTGAAAGGTGAAAAGGGAAGGGTGAAAAGGGAAAGGGGAAAGGTGAAAAGGGAAAGGTGAAAAGTGAACAGAGAAAGGTGAAAAGGGAAAGGTGAATGGTGAAAAGGGAAAGATGAAAAGGGAAAGGTGGAAAAGGAAAAGGGAAATTTGAAAGGTGAAAATGGAAAAGTGAAAGGTGAAAAGGGAAAGATGAAAGGGGAAATGTGAAAGGTGAAAAGGGAAAGGTGAAAGGTGAAAAGGGAAAGGTAAAAAGTAAAGGTGAAAGGTGAAAAGGGAAAGTTGAAAAGGGAAAGGGGAAAGGTGAAAAGGAAAAGGTGAAAGGTGAAAAGGAAAAGGTGAAAAGGGAGAAGGGAAAGGTGAAAGGTAAAAAGGGAAAGGGGAAGGGTGAAAAGGGAAAGGTGAAAAGTGATAAGGGAAAGGTGAAGGGTGAAAAGGGAAAGGTGAAAACGGAAATGGGTAAGGTGAAAGGTGAAAAGGGAAAAGAGAAATGTGAAAAGGGAAAGGTGAAAGGTAAAAAGGGAAAGGTGAAAAGGGAAAGGTGGAAAAGGAAAAGGGAAATTTGAAAGGTGAAAAGTTAAAGGGGAAAGGTGAAAAGGGAAAAGGTGAAAAGGTAAAGGTGAAAGGTGAAAGGGAGAGTTGAAAAGTGAAAAGGGGAAGGTGAAAAGTGAAAATGGAAAGGTGAAAGGTAAAAAGTGAAAGGTGAAAAGGGAAAGGGGAAATTTGATAAGGGAAAGGGGAAATTTGATAACTGAAAAGGGAAAGGTGAAAAGGGAAAGGTGAAAAGGAAGAAGGGAAGCTGAAAGGTGAAAATGGAAAGGTGAAAGGTGAAAAGGGAAAGGTGAAAAGGGAGAAGGGAAAGGTGAAAGGTAAAAAGGGAAAGGGGAAGGGTGAAAAGGGAAAGAGGAAAAGTGATAAGGGAAAGGTGAAGGGTGAAAAGGGAAAGGTGAAAACGGAAATGGGTAAGGTGAAAGGTGAAAAGGGAAAAGAGAAAGGTGAAAAGGGAAAGGTGAAAGGTAAAAAGGGAAAGGTGAAAAGGGAAAGGTGGAAAAGGAAAAGGGAAATTTGAAAGGTGAAAAGTTAAAGGGGAAAGGTGAAAAGGGAAAAGGTGAAAAGGTAAAGGTGAAAGGTGAAAGGGAGAGTTGAAAAGTGAAAAGGGGAAGGTGAAAAGTGAAAAGGGAAAGGTGAAAGGTAAAAAGTGAAAGGTGAAAAGGGAAAGGGGAAATTTGATAAGGGAAAGGTTAAAACTGAAAAGGGAAAGGTGAAAAGGGAAAGGTGAAAAGGAAGAAGGGAAGCTGAAAGGTGAAAAGGGAAAGGTGAAAGGTGAAAAGGGAAAGGTGAAAGGTGAAAAGGGAAAGAGGAAATGTGAAAAGGGAATGGTGAAATGTGAAAACGGAAAGGTAAAAAGGGAAAGGTACAAAAGGAAAAGGGAAATGTGAAAGGTGAAAAGGGAAAGGTAAAAAGGGAAAGCTGAAAGGTGAAAGGGAAAGTTGAAATGGGAAAGATGAAACGTGAAAAAGGAAAGGTGAAAAGGGAAAAGGGAAAGGTGAAAGGTAAAAAGTGAAAGGTGAAAAGGGAAAGGTAAAAAAGGAAAAGGGAAATGTGAAAGTTGAAAAGGGAAAAGTGAAAACAGAAAAGGGAAAGGTGAAAAGGGAAAGGTGAAAGGTGAAATGGGAAAGTTGAAAAGGGAAAGGTGAAAACTGAAAAGGGAAAGGTGAAAAGGGAAATGTGAAAGGGGAAAGATGAAGAGGGAAAGGTGAAAGGTGAAAAGGGAAAGGTAAAAAGGGAAAGGTAAAAAAGGAAAAGGGAAATGTGAAAGGTGAAAAGGAAAAGGTGAAAGGGGAAAAGGGAAAGGTGAAAAGGGAAATGTGAAAGGTGAAAAGGGAAAGGTAAAAAGGGAAAGGTGAAAGGTGAAAAAGTAAATGTGAAAGCTGAAAAGGGAAAGGTGAAAAGGGAAAGGTGAAAAAGGAAAAGGGAAATTTGAAAAGTGAAAAAGGAAAGAGGAATGTTGAAAAGAGAAAGGTGAAAGGTGAAAAGGGAAAGTTGAAAATGGAAAGGTGAAAAGGGAAAAGGGAAAGGTGAAAAGGGAAAAGGGAAAGGTGAAAAGGGAAAGGTTAAAGGGGAAAAAGGAAAAGGGGAAAAGGGAAATGTGAAAGGTGAAAAGGGAAAGGTGAAAGGGGAAAGGTGAAAAGGGAAAGGTGAAAGGTAAAAATGGAATAGTGAAAAGTGAAAAGGGAATAATGAAAAGTGAAAAGGGAAAGGTGAAAAGGGAAAAGGGAAAGGTGAAAGGTGAAAAAGAAAAAGTAAAAAGTGAAAATGGAAAAGGGAAAGGTGAAAGGTGAAAAGGGAAAGGTGAAAGGTGAAAAGGAAAAGGTGAAAAGGGAGAAGGGAAAGGTGAAAGGTAAAAAGGGAAAGATGAAGGGTGAAAAGGGAAAGGTGAAAGGTGAAAAGGGAAAGGTGAAAGGTGAAAAGGGAAAGGTACAAGGTAAAAAGAGAAAGGTGAAAAGGGAAAGGTGAAAGGTGAAAAGGGAAAGGTGAAAAGGGAAAGGTGGAAAAGGAAAAGGGAAATTTGAAATGTGAAAAGGTAAAGGTGAAAGGTGAAAGGGAAAGTTGAAAAGGGAAAGGTGAAAGGTGAAAAGGGAAAGTTGAAAAGGGAAAGGTGAAAGGTGAAAGGGGAATGGTAAAAATTCAAAAGGGAAAGGTGAAACGGGAAAGGTGAAAGGTGAAAAGGGAAAGGTGAAAGGGGAAAGGTAAAAGGTGAAAAGGGACAGGGAAATGTGAAAAGGGAAAGGTGAAAGGTGAAAATGGAATAGTGAAAAGTGAAAAGGGAATAATGAAAAGTGAAAAGGGAAAGGTGAAAAGGGAAAAGGGAAAGGTGAAAGGTGAAAAGGGAAAAGTAAAAAGTGAAAATGGAAAAGGGAAAGGTGAAAGTTGAAAAGGGAAAGGTGAAAGGTTGAAAGGAAAAGGTGAAAAGGGAGAAGGGAAAGGTGAAAGGTAAAAAGGGAAAGGTGAAGGGTAAAAAGGGAAAGAGGAAAAGTGATACGGGAAAGGTGAAAGGTGAAAAGGGAAAGTTGAAAACTGAAAAGGGAAAGGTGAAAGGTGAAAGGGAAAGTTGAAAAGGGAAATGTAAAAAGTGAAAAGAGAAAGGTGAAAAGGGAAAGGTGAAAAGAGAAAGGTGGAAAAGGAAAAGGGAAATTTGAAAGGTGAAAAGGGAAAGGTGAAAAGGAAAAGGTGAAAAGGGAAAGGTGGAAAAGGAAAAGGTGAAAGGTTAAAATGGAATAGTGAAAAGTGAAAAGGGAAAGGTGAAAAGGGAAAAGGGAAAGGTGAAAAGGGAAAGGTGAAAGGTGAAAAGGAAAAGGTGAAAGGTGAAAAGGAAAAGGTGAAAAGGGAGAAGGGAAAGGTGAAAGGTAAAAAGGGAAAGGTGAAGGATGAAAAGGGAAAGAGGAAAAGTGATAAGGGAAAGGTGAAGGGTGAAAAGGGAAAAGGGAAAGGTAAAATGTGAAAAGAGAAAGGTGAAAAGGGAAAGGTGAAAGGTGAAAAGGGAAAGGTGAAAAGGGAAAGGTGGAAAAGGAAAAGAGAAATTTGAAAGGTGAAAAGGGAAAGGGGAAAGGTGAAAAGGGAAAAGTGAAAAGGTAAAGGTGAAAGGTGAAAGGGAAAGTTGAAAAGGGAAAGGATAAAGTTGAAAAGGGAAAGGTGAAAAGTGAAAAGGGAAAGGTGAAAGGTAAAAAGTGAAAGGTGAAAAGGGAAAGGTGAAAGTTGAAAAGGGAAAGGTGAAAACTGAAAAGGGAAGGTGAAAAGGGAAAGGTGAAAAGGGAGAAGGGAAGGTGAAAGGTGAAAAGGGAAAGGTTAAAGGTGAAAAGGGAAAGGTAAAAAGTGAAATGTAAAAAAGGAAAAGGGAAATTTGAAAGGTGAAAAGGAAAATGTGAAAGGTG
This sequence comes from Sepioteuthis lessoniana, assembly GCA_963585895.1. Lineage (NCBI taxonomy): Eukaryota > Metazoa > Mollusca > Cephalopoda > Myopsida > Loliginidae > Sepioteuthis > Sepioteuthis lessoniana. Next base: position 131,741,268 of record OY757909.1, on the reverse strand, counting down.
AAAAGGGCAAGGTGAAAAGGGAAATGTTAAAGGTGAAAAGGGAAAGGTGAAAAGGGAAAAGGGAAAGGTGAAAGGTGAAAAGGGAAAAGTAAAAAGTGAAAATGGAAAAGGGAAAGGTGAAAGGTGAAAAGGGAAAGGTGAATGATGAAAAGGGAAAGGTGGAAAAGGAAAAGGGAAATTTGAAAGGTTAAAAAGGAAAGGGGAAAGGTGAAAAGGGAAAGGTGAAAAGGTAAAGGTGAAAGGTGAAAGGGAAAGGTGAAAGGGGAAATGTGAAAGGTGTAAAGGGAAAGGTGAAAGGTGAAAAAGGAAAGGTAAAAAGGGAAAGGTGAAAGGTGAAAAAGGGAAAGTTGAAAAGGAAAAGGTGAAAGGTGAAAAGGGAAAGGTGAAGGGTGAAAAATGAAAGGGGAAAAGTGATAAGGGAAAGGTGAAAGGTTAAAAGGGAAAGGTGAAAACTGAAATGGGAAAGGTGAAAGGTGAAAGGGAAAAAGGAAAGGTGAAAAGGGAAAGGTGAAAAGGTAAAGGTGAAAGGTGAAAGGGAAAGTTGAAAAGGGAAAGGTGAAAAGTGAAAGGTGAAAGGTGAAAAGGGAAAGGTGAAAGGTGAAAAGGGAAAGGTGGAAAAGGAAAAGGGAAATTTGAAAGGTGAAAAAGGAAAGGGGAAAGGTGAAAAGGGAAAGGTGAAAAGGTAAAGGTGAAAGGTGAAAGGGAAAGGTGAAAGGGGAAATGTGAAAGGTGTAAAGGGAAAGGTGAAAGGTGAAAAAGGAAAGGTAAAAAGGGAAAGGTGAAAGGTGAAAAGGGTGAAAGTTTCAAAGGTGAAAGTTGAAAAGGAAAAGGTGAAAGGTGAAAAGGGAAAGGTGAAGGGTGAAAAATGAAAGGGGAAAAGTGATAAGGGAAAGGTGAAAGGTTAAAAGGGAAAGGTGAAAACTGAAATGGGAAAGGTGAAAGGTGAAAGGGAAAAGGGAAAGGTGAAAAGGGAAAGGTAAAAGGTGAAAAGGGAAAGGTGGAAAAGGAAAAGGGAAATTTGAAAGGTGAAAAAGGAAAGGGGAAAGGTGAAAAGGGAAAGGTGAAAAGGTAAAGGTGAAAGGTGAAAGGGAAAGTTGAAAAGGGAAAGGTGAAAAGTGAAAGGTGAAAGGTGAAAAGGGAAAGGTGAAAGGGGAAATGTGAAAGGTGTAAAATGAAAGGTGAAAGGTGAAAAAGGAAAGGTAAAAAGGGAAAGGTGAAAGGTGAAAAGGGAAAGTTGAAAAGGAAAATGTGAAAGGTGAAAAGGGAAAGGTGAAGGGTGAAAAATGAAAGGGGAAAAGTGATAAGGGAAAGGTGAATGGTTAAAAGGGAAAGGTGAAAACTGAAATGGGAAAGGTGAAAGGTGAAAGGGAAAAGGGAAAGGTGAAAAGGGAAAGGTAAAAGGTGAAAAGAGAAAGATGAAAAGGGAAAGGTAAAAGGTGAAAAGGGAAAGGTGAAAAGGGAAAGGTGAAAAGGGAAAGTGAAATTTGAAAGGTGAAAAGGGAAAGGGGAAAGGTGAAAAGGGAAAGGTGAAAAGGAAAAGGTGAAAGGTTAAAATGGAATAGTGAAAAGTTAAAAGGGAAAGGTTAAAAGTGAAATGGGAAAGGTGAAAAGGGAAAAAGGAAAGGTGAAAAGGGAAAGGTGAAAAGGTAAAGGTTAAAAAGGAAAAGGGAGATATGAAAGTTGAAAAGGGAAAGGTGAAAAGGGAAAGTTGAAAAGGGAAAGGTGAAAGTTAAAAAGGGAAAGGTGAAAAGTGAAAAAGGAAAGTTGATAGGTCAAAGGTGAAAAGGTGGAAAGGGAAAAGTGAAAGGTGCAACGGGAAATGTGAAAGGTAAAAAGGGAAAGGTTAAGGGTGAAAAGGGAAAGAGGAAAAGGGAAAAGGGAAAGGTGAAAGGTGAAAAGGGAAAGGTGAAAAGGGAAAAGGGAAAGTTGAAAAGGGAAAGGTGAAAGGTAAAAAGGGAAAGGTGAAAGGTGAAAAAGGAAAGTTGATAGGTCAAAGGTGAAAAGGTGGAAAGGGAAAAGTGAAAGGTGCAAAGGGAAAGGTGAAAGGTAAAAGGTGAAAAGGGAACGGTGAAAGGTAAAAAGGGAAAGGTGAAAAGGTAAAGGTGAAAGGTGAAAAGACAAAGGTGAAAAAGAAAGGTGTAAAGTGAAAGGTGAAAGGTAAAAAGTAAAAAAGGAAAGGTGAAAAGGGAAAATACAGTTGATCACAGTGCAATAACGAGATCGTTTAAGAAATTTTGCTCAAGCTGCAAGAATTTCGATGATCACACAAAGTCAGGTAGACGTAGACCGTGTATTTTCAGGCTATACGTGAAGCCATTTAGTAAAAACCAGCAAATACCACTCGAAGAATATCAGACGAGCTCGAAATCTTACAGTCTAGAGTTAAAGCATTGGAATCTGCTGAAATTTGCCACACGTTACCAAAATATTGCAAAGCTTTTCACGAAGGTGAGTATCAATGAAGTAGACTTAAAATAATCTACTGAATATGTTTGCAAATCTTATCCTCTCTGTTTAGATTTTAATTTCAAAAAAGTTTTCTCTGAAGCTTCAGTAATCACACCCGGCCATCCCGACCCCAGTCCTCCCGAAACTCGCAATATCCTGTCAATTCTGACTCGCAAGCAGTGGATCATTGAAGGACAGGCACTTTGCGGTTATGAATCAGATTTAGAAGCAGGGTGACATAATGACTGATCAGAAGGATAAAATATCAGATGACTATCAGGTCATCGGTGCTAAGGGTTGAGAAGTGAAGCGAAAACGAGACATCCAATCAATTGAATTGAAACGGGTCAATCAACAGGGTTTATGCTTTCTTATGAGTCAGCTGAATGAAATCCATTCAGGTAAAGAGAGTGCATCCGGGTAAAAAGAGAATCTCATTGGTGAGAAAGAGCCAGACAGACAGAGTGAGGGAAAAGAATTGAACGAACAGAAGTTGGTGGGAGTGAGGTGGCAGAAAACAAAAAAGTTAAAAAGGAAGAATCTGGTGAGGAAGAAGATATGGAAAGAGAAAGACGACAAGGGAAAGAAATAGAGTGCAAAGAAGAAAAAAAAGTGTAAGAAAAAATGGAAAATAGAAGAGGAAAAAGAAAGTAAGAAAACTGAAGAAAAGGACTAAGGAGAGCATTAAACAAGAAAGAGGAAAAACTGTTAAACAAAATAATGAAATGAGGAAGAAAAAAAAAGGAAAGAATGTAAGCTATGACGAAAGAAAAACAAAATGGAAAAAAAAGATGTTTTGGTACAGGGTGAACCAAAAATAAAAGATTCGCATTTGGTTTTATGCAATATTCCCTCGAAATAATAAACGTTCTACATTGTTTAACAAATTTTGGCATTAGGATTAAACGCACTATATTAAAGATATATATAAAGTCTACGAGGTGCAACCTAGAAGGTTTTATTTGTAGTAAACATTGTTAGTTTGCTGCATACCAAAGAGATTATTTCGAAGAATGCAGGAGAAAATGGTGTTCAAGTAATTTGTGTTCACGGTCAAATTCACCAAATTTTTACGTAACAGTTTGCATGTACAGAAACATATATATATATATATATATATATATATATATATAAATTTCCTTTATCATTTTTTACCCAAATACTTAAAAAGAAAGGTTTCAAATTTCAAATAGCTTAGGGCATCAGCAGGTGAATATTCGACCCTGAGTATACAAATATATATATATATATATATATATATATATATATATATATATATGTGTGTGTGTGTGTGTGTGTGTGTGTGTGTGTGTGTGTGTGTGTGTGTGTCCTAATTTTAAATGAACAAGAAACATACGCCAAACAAAAGCATCCAGAAACACATAAACAAGCAAAAGTACGCGCATGCACACACACACACACATACAGACAGAAAACACAGAGACACGCGTGAGCATGTGCGCACACGTACACACACACTCATGCGAATACGGACACAACACACATTTTGTTTCCGTTTTTCCTCCCCAGTAACTTACACTTTCACTTTTTGTTTATTTTCTTCTTTTCTTCTTCCTTTTTTTCTCCTTTTCTTTTCCCATTTTTTTTTTCAGCATTACAAAATTCTTTTTTATAATTATTTTTGCTTTTACTATTTTTTCCTTTTGCTCTATTTTTTATTTATTTTTATTTATGTTTATCTCTTCCCCCCCTCTCTCTCTTTCCCTTTACCTCTCTCTTTCCCAGTATTTAGATCTCTGTTCTTTTTTTACCTCCCGCAACCCACTTCTCCCTTCTCCATGTTTATCTCTTCCCCCCCCCTCTCTCTTTCCCTTTACCTCTCTCTTTCCCAGTATTTAGATCTCTGTTCTTTTTTTACCTCCCGCAACACACTTCTCCCTTCTCCATGTTTATCTCTTTTTCCCCCCTCTCTCCCTCTTTCCCTTTCCCTTTCTCTTTCCCAGTATTCAGCTCTCTGTTCTTTTTACTTTTTGAAACCCCTCTTGCAACCAATCTCTCTCACTCTCTCTCTATCTCTCTCTTTATCTCTGTTTCTCTCTCTCTCTCTTCCTCTATGTCTCCATTTCTCTCTGTTTAGCTCTGTGTTCTCTTTTCCTCTCTCTCTCTCTCTCTCTCTCTCTCTCTCTCTATTTAGCTCTCTGTTCTTTTTACTTTTAGCACTCCGTCTCGCAACCCATCTCTCTCCCTCTCCCTCTTCATCTCTGTTTCTCTCTCTCTCTCTCTCTCTTTCTCTGTATTTAGCTCTCTGTTCTTTTTACTTTTTGTACTCTCTCTACAACCAATCTCTCTCCCTCTCCCTCTTTATTTCTTTTTCTTTCTCTCTCTCTCTCTCTCTTTATTTAACTCTAGGTTCTTTTTACTTTTTACAATATCTCGTCCACACGATCTCTCTCCCTTTTCCTTTTATCTTTTTTCTATCTCTCTCTCCCTCATTCTCTCTCTCTCTCTCTCTCTCTCTCTCTATTTAGCTCTCCGTTCATTTTACCTTTTGCACCACCTCCTGCAACCCATCTCTCTCCCTCTCCCTCTTTATCTCTCCTTATCTCTTTCTCTCTCTCTCGCTCTGTCTCTGTCTCTCTCTTTCCTTCTCGTTCCCCCCAACATATACTTTATAAATATTTGACCTTGATTTTCTTTTTCCTTTCAAGAGCAGCAGTCGTTATTTTGAAAAAAAAAGGGGTCAAGCAACTGTCCTCTTTCAGGCCAATGCACTTGGTCAATCTCTGGCTAAGAAGAAGCCAATTAGTCCTCAAGATAAACAGCTGAGCCAGTCAGTACAGGAATTAACTGACCAATGCTCTCTGTTACCGGTGCATTGAAACAAGATTCTCGAATTAATTCAGGATTTATCATAATTCACACTATTGTTAAGTTGCCAGACTATAAATCCACGTGAAACCAAGGTTATTTTCAGTTAATTTATGGAGTGACTTATAGAAAAACAAAGACTGCACTGAAATTACTTTCACTTCCTTTAGTTGTTTATTTAAAAATATTTCCCCCTATCTATCTATCTATCTATCTATCTATCTATCTATCTCAGTCCAAGCATAACTCTCTCTCTCTCTCTCTATATATATATATATATATATATATATGTTTTGATCTTGCTTTAAAATATAGTTAAAATTCAGATAAGATCCTAATTTGTGAATTGTGAATTTTAAAGTACATGCCTTCACTAGAATATTGGTGTGTGGTAAACGAGGACCCTTTGCTTTCTTTCTTCTTTTTCTTTTGCAGTTATTTTGTAACATTTTTTTCTTGTTACTTTGTCTTTCGTTTTCATATTTATTAGAATTTTTCTTTCTTCTAATTTTATTTCCTTCTTGGTTTTTTAAATTTTCTTTCTTTCTTTCTTTCTTTCTTTCTTTCTTTCTTTCTTTCTTTCTTTCTTTTCTGTTAGTATTTTTTTTATATTTTCCAGTTTCTTTTTACCTTCTTTATTTAGTTTTTTAAAAATTTCTTTCGTTTCTCTTTTCGATTTTTAATGTCTTTTATCATTAATTTTTCATCTTTTTGCTTTGTCGTCTTCTTTTTCTTTCTTGTATCAAATTTTCTTTCTCTGTTGTTTTTATTTGTCTTTAAATTTTTTATTTCATTTTTTCTTTCCTTATTAGACTTCCTTTCATCTTATTTACTCAGTTTTTCTTCTATCGAACGTTTTTATCTCTTGTTTATTTCATTTTTCATCTTACACTATTGATTTTTCTCTCTTTCTGCTTCTTGTTTCTTGTCCACTTTTAATTTATTTTTGGGTTATTCTTGATATTTTTACTTCTTCCAGTTTCGTTACATCTTCTTCAACCAATTTCAATTCACTTCCAAATATAAGATTTATGCAAATCACAAGAATTCTTTTTCTATCTGCATTTTTTCTTTTAATCTCACATGAAATCCTTTCATCTTAACCATTAGTCCTTCGATTCGTCGTCGTCGTCGTCGTCCTCCTCCTCCTGCAAAACCGCCACTATTTGCCGCCAGATGTTTCATTTTTTCACCTTCCACCATTTGTGATTCTCTACACTTGTCTTTTTTTGTTGCCAATAATTCCCACTTTCACTTTTCTTTCTTTAACCTTCCAATCTGGTTCAGTTTCGCTCGAATAGTTCAATGAAATGCATCAAAAGAGATCATTCATGAAAATTAATACGCCCTCACATAACACGCCCCTCCTAAGCTTTTTTTTTTACGCCTATCCTTTTTGATGTCACCTCCAAACATCAAATGTTCAAATAATCACACTAGTCACCATTGCTTCTGTTCTTTAGTAAGTTTTAAAAAATGCACATTTCTATTTATCTCGTAGTCATACATTCGATATAATTGTCAATACCGACAGAAATCTCTGGCTGAGAATAGAAACTCACGTTCTTTAAATCTATCTATCTATCTATCTATCTATCTATCAAGAAAAATCAATCAGTACGAGGTATGAATAATGATGCTGACACCTAAAAAGCACCGATTTTTAAAATTCCTGAAAATTCGGCTAATTATCGGTTTTTGATGAAATTTTCTAGACTGATATAATAAAGAACGAGGTTCTTTAAAAAAGAAATTTTTATTGAAAATTTCGATGGCAATATTTTCTTTATATAAATTCCCACTTCAATTTTGTACATGAAATTGGTACAGAATGTTTTCCATTTTCTAAAAGATAATTTTCTGCTGTAATAAACATTACTTACCCCTTTAAAAACATAATACACCAAGTGCTCATACGACCGTTGAACTTTTTGCAAGTTTAATAACGGGAAAATAAATGAAAATTTCTACTTCAATGCAAATTTTGAGTTTTATTCTTGAACGTGAATTTTAGGGATGCAGTCTGTAAAAAGAAAAGAAAGCATATTCATCAGAAATTTTCGAGATGTTTAAAGAAATTGAAAATTCTTGTACATTTTTCTTTTTAAGTAGAGGAATTGTTAATTGAATTACTACGACCAGAAAATCTGGTGAACACTTGCGCGCGACATACGGAAACACTGGACAGCTGTTTCGAACTTATTAGGTCTCGTCAGCAGTGTATATCATGATCTCTTCCAGTGGAGATTGAACCAACGACCACAGAATGCAGAGCTGAAACTCTACCACCGAGCCACCTAGTGATGCAAAATTAACTAATTATTATTGAGCGGCCAATTAACATGACTGTATTCTTTACAGAGGATACGGTCTCCTCCAAACGTGGCTCTTGCTTGTTTCTTAATTATATATATAACTGGCACATTAGTCTTGTGAGTAGAGTTTTCGCCAATGGTCCGGGAAACCGGAGTTCAATCCCAGGTCGAGTCATACCAAAGACTTAAAAAAATGGTACTTGATGCCTCCTTGATCAAAACTCAGCATTATAAGGTACGTGACAAGGGTAAAGTGAAGCAATCCGAGTTCGGCATACTTATTTACTATATATATATATATATATATATATATATATATATATATATATATGTAAATAAGTATGCCAAACGTAGTGGAGGGTAATCCGAGGGCTCCCTTTTCAAAAGCTACTATACGCAGGTGTTGGGGAGGGTGCTACTTCTTTCCCTGGATTACTCCAGTAAGTAAGGAACACTCAAACCATTATGCCAACTGGCTGGTAGAATATATATATATATATATATGTATATATATATTCCACAGTGTACCATTTATTGCTGTGGGTATACAAATTGACATATAAAGTGAGGTATTTATTTATATTTGTGGGTTAAAAATACATTTCAATAAGTTATCTTTCAGAATTCGAGAAGAATCTCATAGTATTCATATTTACCAACCCCTCCACTGGGGCAGGATATGACACAAGGTCAATTTGAACGAAGTTTAACTGGTTTGAATTCAGAGTTTTCCTTCTCCTATACTAGTTGCCTTGCTAAGGCTGAAGAACCTAGTCTGTCCAACTATTTACCCATAGCTGGAGGGAGAAAAATTGAATTCATACCTTTCTCAAGGGTATTAGCACTATGTGAATCAGTCTCGTCCAGGATTTGAACTCGTGTCGCCATGTCCATTTACGACGATAACCATTACGACGATGACCATTACACTACGGGCACATCCACGAAGAATCTTATAGTATTCTAGTTTTAACGATTGAAGCTCAGAAAATTTGTGTGTGTGTGTGTGTGTGTGTTGATGTTAGCACGTTCATATTCTTATTATTGCAAATTTTCGTTTATTCCGTTAATCATTTTTTTTTTCATTATTTCGTTTTTCTCAACGTTCTTCAACATTTGAGTATTCCATCTCGCTTCATTTCAATGACAAATCCTTTCTAGCATTTTAGATTTCTATACCTTATTCATCTCTTAGACGCTTGCTTTTTGCTTATTTTCCCACTAGTTTTAACTGGTATTCTTTCACTGGAATCCGAGTTACAACAAGTCTTCTTATTTTTCTCCGACTCGTCTGAATATTATAGTAGATTTTAACAGTGCCGTTATTTGTAAGGCCACGATTCTTCCGATGATTTCTCATTTATCTCGTCTCTTTTCCAAGCCTTCTTCTTCTTCTTCTTCTTCTTATTATTATTATTATTATTATTATTATTATTATTTCACTCCTTGTGAATTTTTGACCCCAACTTTAACAAGTGGTCTTTCACTAGAGTCTATGTGACAGTGAGTTCTTCTAAATATTTTAGTTGAACTTAACAATACTGTATGGTTTTGATGCTTCCTCAGATTCCTCCAGTCTCCTTTCCAATTCCTCCAGTCTTTTCTCCAATTCGTCCTGTCTTCTTTCCAAGCCTTTGCGTAAGTATCACCGTCACTGTCCACTGCTTTTTCAGTTCTCTGTGGTCCACTGGAAGAGAAAAATCTTCCAGAAGACAATTTTTTTCGTATTAATCAATACAAAGCCTGTCCGAGAGTGTTCCGATCCGTTTGAATTTCAAAATCCAAGAGAATTTTATGCGTTTCATTTTCTTGGACGACATCTTCTGGTTTGTGTGTATATACCATCCCTTTGTTCAAATTTTAATTCCCAGTGGATTACTTCTGCCATCCGGGCCTCATCTTGTTCTCATTTTGGGCTCGTAATGGATATATTTTTGCGAGTTTTAGTACCAGTATAAGCTGTTGGCTTTCACTTCGGCAGTGCTGTTGTCTAGACGGTGTCAAACCTTTTTCGGATTTCCACTCTTACAGCCTTTTCCTCAGATTCTTTGGGATTGTTCACATCAGTCTGTAATTTTTCTTGGTATTTTTCTGTATCATGGAGTTTTCGGAAAAGAAAAGGAGAGAGAGAGAGAGAGAGAGAGAGAGAGAGAGAGAGAGAGAGATTAAATAACTTGGAAAACTATACAACATAAACTAGGTTTTCTTTTCTTCTATACGTAAATAATTTCATAACATAAGTCGATGACATATTATAAGTCAGTGACAAAAAAAGAAGAATTCTATCCTATCATCAAATACATTTATTTAAAATACAACGTTTGTGCAGTTCATTGATAAGTTTCAAAGAAGTTATAATATTTTGTACACCGCCAGTTATTTTGAGCCGCATTACTAAATAGGCATTGAATAATTGTTCAACCACAGGGTGTAATTACTGCAAAAGGGATTCATCAGTATTTAAACTCTTTTTATTGATTGATTCTTCATCTTCTGCTAGAACCTTTTGATTAGTTCGGTTTTTGCTCAAAATGCCTTCAACTATTTCCAAGAATTATTACGAGAGAGAGAGAGAGAGAGAGAGAGAGAGAGAGAGAGAGAGAGAGAGAGAGAGAGAGAGAGAGCTGTAAAGAATTGAAGAACAATTCTTGTTTCTTTCTTTGCGTTGAACTCAGACAACATGGATCCACAGCTCTTTAAAAGTCTTTGAAGATTCCTGCAGGTAAATTTCGTTATTGGAAACAATTAGGGAAAACCATTTCTAAATTAATCGAAGTGGATACTTGCGGCTCAATCAGAAAGAAATTTATAAAAAAACAAGGAGGAGAAGGAGGAGGAGGCTAATGAGTAGCGGCGTCTTAACGATATCCTCGCTTAACTGCAATGGGGAGATTCATGAACTAAGCAGAAAGTAGAACAAATCAAACTGGAATTGCATATACAATTAGCCGTTGTTCAATTACAAAAAAAAGTATTTGGATTCGAATAAAATAAATTTTGACGAAAAAAATGTTCGATTGATGAGAAAGTGTGCAGGTAGAGCAACGGTTATCATTAGAGAAAAGACTACAATCGACAAAGGAACTTCAAATCAAGATTGAAGCTGATTTTCCCAACTTTGCAATGATGCTCTGGGAAAGGCATGAATCTAATTTCCCTGCACAATCTAATCGCCAGATATTTAAAGAAAGTTTTCGTCAAGATAATGGCGGTATAATTCATTTGGATCCATTGAAAAAAAAGAAAAAAATGATCAGACGAGACATGTTTAAAAAGAAATTGAAGACAGAGAAAACAGATTCAGACAAAAGGAGATCATATTGATATTAAGATAGAAAAATGGTGGGATTATATGCAATATGGATTCTACTTTGGATTAAAGTGTTGTATCTGCTGACGCTCTTAGGATATTATAGAATATCCCTGATACTTAGGATATTATAGAATATCCCTGACGCTCTTAGGATATTATAGAATATCCCTGATACTTAGGATATTATAGAATATCCCTGATAGTTAGGATATTATAGAATATCCCTGATACTTAGGATATTATAGAATATCCCTGATAGTTAGGATATTATAGAATATCACTGACGCTCTTAGGATATTATAGAATATCCCTGATACTTAGGATATTATAGAATATCCCTGATACTTATGCCTCGGAACAGACAGTAGTATCTATTTATCTATCTACCTATCTTAAAAACTCGTTTGTAAAGAATACAAGAAGCTTTACAATTGCCTCTAAAGTTGGGAGTGTCCGTTTAGAGTGGAAAATTAGTATTTCTTAATTGTTTTAATCATTTTTATCCGCTTTAGAAATTCGTCGAAGAAATATTGATGCCCTTTTTTTTATACCAAATTTCAAGAAATCAAGTTTTTGTAAGGAATTATAAAGAAATCAAAATGATTTGCCGAAATTAGCGTAGCAATTAAGTTTAGATTAGTTCGATATAGAATTATAGATAAATGAAAAATGAGGCGCTGTAAAGTTTATGCTGTGCTAATTTCTCAAGTGAAGAAGATATACATATTTTGAAAAAAGCTTTTAATATTATCCAACATTGACTTCTGAAACTTGTTTTAAATCTGCAAAGTTACCAACCATGAATTTGTGAAAATGGAGTCGAAGATTTATTAAGTATTGAGTTGCTAAGACAAATGAGAAACACAAAAGAACACAGATTAAGATTTAGTTTCAATAAATTTCATATTTCCTGTGCAAGTTAACGAAATTACCTCAAATAAACAAAGTTTTAAAAGTTGGGCTTTTAAGATTCATCGTTAACTCATCAGTATTTACTAAAATTAGTCTTACGATATAGAAAAAGAGAAAATAGATTAAAGAGCTCCAACTTTTGACAGACAGCACCCTTAATTTCTAGTATTTTTACAGAGAACTAACCGAAAGAGTCAAGTTAAATCTTGAGTTAATACTAGAGATGTTTGAGAAAGAGTTTTTGATCTTTTATTTCAGATATCAAATCTAACAATACATGGTCGAACAGGTCGCATTATTATTTCCTTTATTAATGGGTATATGAAATGAGAGGCATTTCCTTTTGACGAAACATAGATTACATATGTATACAAGTGTTTCTTAACTCTGTATCAATAAAGAAACTCCTTTTATGTGTTAGTCCGAACTACTTTAAATACAAAAAAATAAAGGGGGTGAAAAGAAAAAAAAGAGATATCAACGTGATTTTTATAATAAAGAATTGCAATTCCCCCATTTGTGACCAAAGCTTTGTGTCTGACATGTTCATTCGAAATCACCAAAAGTTAAGCAACAGCAAACTAAACATTAAGGATAAAATTTCTTAATTCATTCTTCTTAAAAATTATCAAATGGAATAAAATTAATTTAATAACACAGGCCAGATAATGTGTTTTTTTGCTAATATCAAACATCGAAACTTATTGCTGATACTAGCAACTAAATTAAAGTTACATCAATATATATAAAAAATATTCTTATTTTTGGATCGTTTCATATTCATCTGGGCAGATTATTAACATATATGACGTCAATGAATCTCCAAGCAAGATTCCAGCAACTCGGTCGAAGAAGTCGGTGTCACCATCAGATGAGTGAACCATCGTTTTACCAAACAAAAGAAAATGGTTTCCCACTAAAAAGACAGAAAACAGACGATATCTCAAAGAAACATTGACATATGCAGACTACGCAGATGATTTAGTGCTTCTCGGAAATACTTCTACTTTGACTAAACCACTACTGCATAGCTTGAAACAAGCAGCAGGGGGAATTAACCTCTATGCAAATGAAATTAAGTCTATGTTTCCAACAAGTAGCCATCTCCACTTTAAGTGGCAATCCAGTGAAATTAGTTGACTATTTCACCTACCTTGACTGGAATATCTCATCTATTGAAAGTGATGTCAACAAACGCCTAGATATTGACAGGTTATCGATCATCCGTAAATTTGTTCTTTGTGGTAAAATAAAACGGAAATTTATTCTCTGTTGTGTCAGTTGTATTATTGTATAGATCCATAATCTGGACGTTTATGAAAGAGAAAAAAGTTAAATGGGAACAATGCAAGGTGCTAGGTGCTTTGTTGAAGAGATTCTGGAAACAAAAATCTACAAAACATCAGCTATACAGACATTTCTTTCTCATTTCACAAACCATTTAAGTATAGTGAACAAGATATGCACAGCACTTATGGAGAAGAAAATACGAACTCATAAGCAACATTCTCTGATGGTCTCCATAGGAATAGTTTCTTGAAAAGGAGTAAACAAACGAACGAATAAAAGCAGACCTACTTCATCATTAAATAACCCAGCAAAGGTTGACATGCCATAAAATGAACTAATATGCTGATAAACTAGTCCAGTTTGTGTATTAACGATGACAATGAAAACGTATCTTTAAAAACTACTTAAATGATAAGTTTGAAAGTACATCAATTGCGAATACCTGTTACGTTAGAAAAGCAAATTTTACTGATAAATCTTGGAGTCTCTGTTGATGAAGCTATTTGAGAATCGGAAAAAAATTCTAAGAAAATAGGAAAAATATTTATTCACTTACTCATAAAAGCAGTTTCAACAGAAATTCACGTTTCTTATCAGAATTCATACATTTACGCGTGTGTAATCCCCCACCCCAACCTCGAAAAAAAAACAAACAAACAAACAATCTACCGCCCTTTTAGGGCATTTCAAATATCAGGAATTGACCCTTATCCTAAAATGAGTTGGTGTAACTGGGTTGTAGCACTCTGGAACTGGACTTTGAATGAATTTGTGCTTCAGGTCCCGAAATGCCAGAGAAGATAATTTATTGTTTTCAACTCGCATGTTAACCGGTCAGTCGTTATTTTATGCAAAAGGTTTAGGGAATTTTGCACATTGTGTGTTTATATTTTCATTTTTTTTTCGGTTGTTTCTTAAAAGTTTTTTCTGCACATGGTAATAGGTTTTTACACATATTAACAAGTCCATTCATTAGAACCGCGTTTTTGCAGAGGGCTAAGATCCCCCTCCAATGAGTGTTTTGGAAATGGCATCAACCCATTTCCTGGTGAGTCTCCGGTCCTGAAGTTTTGGGGAATACGAGTACCCCTTGACTGCCATTGCTTCATGGTCCACTCTAACCCAGAGTGGTAGTACATCTCATAGGGTCCTATTTATGGGTCAAATAGAAGTGTTTGACATTTAAACTCTGTGCAAATGTTATCTACAAACTATGCGTCTACAAATTATACGTATAAAGAGGATTTGGGATTAAATAATCTACAATGGTTGATATACAATAAAACGCAACCAACACAACCAACCAACCTACATGATACAATTAATTTGAAAACTGTTCTATTTGACCCACAGATGTGATGTAAGAGGAACTACCAAACATGAAGCAGAGTGGAAATGGGAGTAATGCCAATGAAGACATATTTCACACCTCCCATATCTCATGAACTTGAACCTCACCACCAAATGTAGTTTCGTCTCATAGCCACAGGACTTAATCTTCTAAAGGGGATACAGTAAACGTAGTATAAGTTTTGCTCACCGGCGAAAAAAGAAGTTTTACAAAGTTTACTTCACTGTTATGAAACGAGTAGCGAGAAATCCAATGATTTCTAGAACAGAAGAATAATTCAGCGCTTTTACATCAAGTTTTCTTTATCAAATTATGATTTCTTCAAACTGGCAGCGTATATTTTATTTTGGTGATGTTTCTTCAATGGGAAACCCAATTTTCCGATCGTTGTTGCTTGTTGCTTTGCCAATTAAAAAATGATCGCTTACAAAAAAAAAAAAAAAAAAAAAAGCTCTATATGCAAAAATGGAATCACAAATTCCACTGAAAAGAAATACCAGCTATTTTCAATTTGATTATATAAGCGAATGAAGGTGTGGAGCCAGGTTTTCAGCTTGAAAGACGATACAAGTTAATTACTGATCAGATCTCGACCAAGGAAATAATTCATTCTTTATAAACTTGCTATTTTGCATCAACGCACGCTATCCCAAAATTATCTCATTAGAGCAAAGGATTTCCTGTTTTTATGATTCTTAACCAGTATGGTTGACTGCATCGTATTTCGAGACGCCATTCATGAATTGCAAGCGATATTCCTGCCGTAAATCTCTCAGGTCTTTACATCAACATTTCCTTCGGCTTTTTGTGTGCTTAGAAAATACGACATGTTGAATTGACATTCAATCGATAGCGACAAGTTTCAGTACACCAAGAGCAAAGGCCTTTGGATTCCCTTTATGTCAGGGTTTTATAACCAGAACGAAGCAATGAACCGATAGAGGGCGCTAGAGCTGACCATAAAAAGACGCTTCCTTTAGATCTCAAACAATCCCCCCTTCTAGAGTTTGATAAAGATACAAGACTGCATTCCTAAACAAGCAGTCACGAAAGAGATTATAAAAAAGCCACGCATACACACATGTGTACATGAGCGTATTCATGTATATAAATATTTACAATGCACGTCAAATGTATATGTCCCTAACGATATAACTCTCAACAGAAATGTGACATCATGTGTATAAAGAGACGTACATAAACATATAGATACGCACTAAAATGCTAAAAGGAAACAAAATCACACAAAACAATACTAAATGCATGCTGTTTTCAAACAATATGTACTCCACTTAAAAAACAAACTTGTTTCACTACCTGCCAGTGGCCGAGGTGTTTGATAAACACAGGCTGGCATAAGGGGTATATCTTAGGCACCTCGAGAGGAGTGATAGTTGACAAGCTAGATAAGCAGACTATTGTTACAGAGTTCGATTCTCGCTCGTTATCACATACTTTGGGATTAATATTACTTAACGGATATTTGTCGATTTAACTGCAGACAAGAGATTTGAAACAGAAAAGTAAAAACTTGTTAATTTTTGGTAAATTTGTTGTGGTGTTATTGTTTGCAAGAAGCCTTACAAATCATTTATTACGGATTAATAAATTGGATCGTCACTAAGTACTTCATAATTGGGATATTGAAGCAGACTTAAGCTCTACTTCGTAAAAAACTATATTCATAGATCTTTCCAACCATACACATTCATATAGCCTAAAATCACTCTTACTCAACGGCCCCTCATATATATATATATATATATATATATATATATATATATATATATATATATATATATACACGTGTGTGTGTGTGTGTGTGTGTGACAGATTTTCTTTTAACCAGATTTCATAAAGTACAATAGACGCAGAGTATTTATTCAGTTTTTGTTACTTAGATTTTCTTGCTGACAAGTAAAATACAGCAAATCTGATTCAAGATTGTGTAAAAATAAAAAGTTATTCCTTTTTTGTTACGTTAAAATTTTCTTGTACTATATATATATATATATATATATATATATACGAGGATCATTAAATAAGTTTCCAGACTTTTTCGTGTTGGCACTTTTATTGATAGTACACACATGAAACACTAGTCCTCTTCGAAGTAATCTCCTCTGGCTGCAATGCACTTGTACCGTTACAACAACTTCTGGAAGGCCCTATGGAAGTCCTCTTGTGTGAGCGTATCAATAACCTTCGTCACAGCCTCTTTCATCTCCTTAAATGTCTCATAACGACAGCCTCTGAGCTTAGGGAAGCTCAGAGACTGTCACAGGGAGCAAGGTCTGGACTAAAGGGAGGCTGAGGAAGTGTCTTGATGCCCATCTTGATCAAATAGTCTGTGACAAGGATGGAGTTGTGGACTGGTGTATTGTCCTGGTGGAAATGCCACTGACCCGATTTGAAGAGTGCTGGCCTCTTCCGACGGAATCTCTTCCTGAAGTCCCTTAAAACCTCAACATAGTAACCCTAACCCTAACCCTTTGGCCAATCAACTCTGCTGTTCTGACTTTCTTACTCCTCCCACACCTCTCATCGTCCCTCACAGACTCCCTGCCTTCCTTGAATCTCTTATGCCACTCAAAAACTAATGCTCGATTTATGCAAGATGCCCCAAAAGAAGTCTGAAGCATTCTATACGTTTCTGTGGCATTTTTTCCAAGTTTAAAACAGAATTTTAAGGCATATTGTTCTTCTAAAGTGTCCTCACGTCCAGATTGCATTTTTGAAATTCACCAGCAGTGATAATCAGGCTTTAGTAGGGTGTATTCCAATTGAAGCTGTTCATTTGAAGCTGAAATCATAAAAATTGGTCAGTCATCTCATAAGATGTATAGGAATAAAATACTGAATTTTCAAGAGTCTACGACAATTTTAAATGCATGTCCAAGAACAGTCTGAAAACTTATTGAATTCACCACGTCTATATATATATATATATATATATATATTATGTTATTTGATTTCATAGCATATCAACCATTAATGATTATTTAATGTCAGATCCTTTTAATACATCTATATATGGTTTTGTTTGCGAATAGTTTGTATTTTTCCAATTTCTATTTTTAAACGAGTTAGAACTCATTTGTTCACACACAGTAAACTGTTTCAAGTATTTCTATTTAACATTATTAATTGTATTTATCAAGTAAACCAAGTTAATTTAATATTAATACTTTGTTTACATGTAAATAATTATGCTGGTCATTTGTTTTCACGAAGTTAAATGGTTTCAAGTATTGCTACCTAACTCTAATAATTCTATTTGTTATAAATCATTTGTTTGCAGACAGTTATGTGGTTTCAGTTATTGCTATCGAAGGTAAATTCCATTCAAGGTTTAGATTATTTTGTTTAATGGTATTTCAACCAAATCTTCATGCCAAATCATATTTATCCACACACACACACACACACACACACATGATTCGTAAAGGAATACTTTGTAGGTAACTTAATTTTTAAACGATTTACAGCTGATTTGTATTTATAAGTATTGCAATGAAATGCATAATAATTCGATTAAATAATCAGTATTTGTTTGCACGCAATTAAATGGTTTCAAGAATTGCTATTTTTACACTAATAATTCTATTTGATATTAATCATTTGTTTACACCAAGTTAAATGGTCTCCCATATTGCTATCTTAGCACAACTGACACTCAGCCAACGCTTTGTCGGAACAATTTTAAAGGTGTTAGGGATTGACAAGACCAGGCAATTGATCGGATCGGGCCTTTTCGACCGCTTGTCTGGCCCAGTAAGAGCGAAGGTGGAGTGTGAGAGTCACGTGACCACTTCAGTGGCCGGTTCACAGGCTGCTTCGCCTCTATGATCTCGTCCTCAAGTATCTCGCAAAGTGAACGATTAATTATTTTAATTAATGCTGGTGTTTTGTTTTTATTAGCATATCATCTAGTATTTCAATTTATTTTGCAATCAGTGATATATATATATATTAACTGATAACTGTTGAATATTTCTTTGAGTTGTATGGTTTCGTGTGTTATGCTGCGGAATATTTGTACGAATAACGCTATATAATTAGATAAAAGACACATGTTACACAAGGAGAGGGGGTTGTATTCGTATGACCAATGTAAGAATTAGATGTCGTTTTTTCATTATTGGAATTGGAGATGACGTTTTCTTATGGGCACGGGAATTTGTAAACAACATAAGTTTGAAATATAGTTCATTTTTAGGTCCTGTATTATTAGAGATGATGACGCCAAATGCTTAATATTTTTTTCATTGTTGACGCTAAATCTTGAGTATCTATTAATTTCTGTTGGTGATATGATTTATCATTTATATTCTTAATTGCTGTTTCACCTTGTTTATAATTCATTTGGTTGCCGTATAAAGTCGATTATCATTTTAATTTTTTTTTTTTTTCACAATTATTATTATATTCTTTTTAGTAAAAGTCTGAAAAGTTATTTACATTCGATTATCTACTATTTGATAAGAAATGCAATCTTGATAAAGATTTTTTGATAATTCTTAATGGTTCATCCGAGGAGGAAATTAGTTTGGCTTAATTAATAAACTTTATAAGCCTTCACTAAGGGAACTGGCAAAAGTTATGGCTTATTGTGTTTTCCAAATAAAAAGAGGTAGACAAATAGTGACAACTGGAAGATGTTGAAAAATAATTTTATTAATAGTGACGGGTTCCTAAGTAAAATGGAGAAAGGAATTACGCTTAAAAGTTTCTTTCATGCAAATTCCATCATCTCTCATTTTTAGATGCCCTCAATGTATATACAGAGAAGGTATTTTGCCCGCTCTATGAATAAGGTTCTGGGAAAATAATTCATCACTTTGAAATTTACCATTTTGGGATCACTCGGGAATCAGAGGCCATTTCATTACAATAGAGAAGTACTGCTTAGGCCAAGTATCCCTAAAACTGAGTGACATTTATTATATTCCCGAGTTAAAATCTATCTATCTATCTATCTATCTATCTATCTATCTATCTATCTCGTTGTAATCGGGGTAGTAGTTCTTCTTACGGTTCAAACTTTGGGTCAAATAGAATTTTTATCAAATTAATTGTATTTTACAGGAATACGTGAAACCATGTTTCTATTTACCAAATTATTCAATAAGAAAAACAAAAATGGAAATATAAACACACAATGTGCAAAATTCCCTAAACCTTTTGCATAAAATAACGACTGACCGGTTAACATGCGAGTTGAAAACAATAAATTATTTTCTCTGGCATTTCGGGACCTGAAGCACAAATTCATTCAAAGTCCAGTTCCAGAGTGCTACAACCCAGTTACACCAACTCATTTTAAGATAAGGGTCAATTCCTGATATTTGAAATGCCCTAAAAGGGTGGTAGATAGTCTTTTTTTCCTCTTAATTATACACACGTAGACAAGGCTTCATCAACAGATACTCAAAAATACTGTAAAATTTGCTTTTCTAACGTAACAGGTATTCGCATTCGATGTACCTTCAAGCTCATCATTTCAGTCGCTTTAATTTCAAGTGTTTTAATCCAGATGGTGCCATCTCATAATAAAATGGCAAGCCTTTGAAATCAGTAAACCAGTTCACATTTCTCTTCAGCACTATCTCATCTATTGAAAGCAATGTTAACATACGCATTGGCAAAGTTAACAACCTAATGGAAACCTGATCTTCCGAATAAAATATTGTTGCACAACTTGAACTTTAATTAAACACCTGGAGAAAAAAAGCTTGATGGAAACAACACAAAGATGCTACGTGCTATTTTGAACAAATCCCGGAAGCTGCACCCAACAAAACGACATTTGTACAACCTCTTACCTCTCACTTCACAAAATATGCTGAACACTACTGGTGAATAAAGAACGACCATATAAGCGACATTGTCCAATGGACTACTACACATGGACAAACCAGTGCTGGCTGACTTGCTAAAACATGGATTCATCGTCTCGGTGCCAATACGTTATTATTTAGACAAGTTTGGTTAAAGACTACAGAACTTTCCTTAAAGTTTTTCTCGAACATTCTTGTTAGCTTCTTTACGTCGGGTCATATTGATAAAGGAGTTGCTCGAGGTCCTGACACGAAGTTTTTTTTCAGTTTTATCTATTTATTGTCTTCGGCGTACTATTTTTAGTAGATATTGTTTATTTGAATTTATTTTGATGGAATGGTTTATTATTAGTTATACTTTAAACACCTTACGTACCCCCATCAATACCAAACCCTTCCAGCAAAATAAATTTCGCGTAAAAAAAAAAAAAAACCCAAAAAACTAAAGAAACAATACCTACAAAAATATACCCTCCGCACATGATCAATGGATATAATCGAAAGTACTTGGGAGCAGAAACTAGGGCAACACCCGTAACAACTAGACCTTGGCTTGAAGAAACTAACAAGAAAGCTTGCGAAAAGACGCAATAAGATCAAAAAAGGAAATTTACTTAGTCTTTAACCTTACTTGTCAAACAATAACTTTCTGTCAAAACACACACACACACACACACACACGGACAGACAGACAGGCAGACACACACACACACACACACACGGACAGACAGACAGGCAGACACACACACACACACACGGACAGACAGACACGCACACACACACACACACACACACACACACACACACACACACACACACACACACACACACACAAATATGGGCTTTTTCTCTCGATGGATACAAGATAAGAGTTAATCAAAAAAGTAAACACCCAAGATTGTTGTAGGTTATAATAGTTTTTAAAAGAATAGATTTGAAGACGATTTAAAGAAGTCAATAAAAATATGCATTGAAATCTTGAATGCTTTGAAATAAAATTGCAACTCAGTGGTATCACTAAGTAATGAAGATGCTACGAAGAAACTGGAAACATTCAATTCAATTGTTTATGCATTTAATACCGACTTTTTCAGCAGATTTATAATGTTTACGAAAACTATTTTCGATAGAAAAGAAGTTTCTGTAAATATTCCACATTCAGAGATAGGCTAACATGTACACACATAGACAGCAAATTGTCCCCACTTCTACATAAACCATTGGTGAATTTGCAAAGTGTCCTGCAAAAGAATAATAGTTTCTGTCGATGCGTTTTCTCCTCATACCCGACGATTGTTGGCCTTTTTTTCCTCTTTTCTTTCTGCATAAGTTCCTTATGTGTACACTTCCTTTTTTATCCTCCCCTCTTGCTTTACTTGTCCTTCCTTTCAATCCGTCGTTTTTCCAAAGGCCTTTTTCTATGGTATTCACTGCACAATAATCTCCTTCGACCGACCTTCAAGCCAACCTCCACCCACAAGCCGCCAATCTCGTAAGTCAGGGATCTGATACAACTGCTTGACAAGTTACTATAACAGGTGCTTTCAGACGATCGTGCTCGAGTGGGGGCCAGAGACGGTGAGGAGAGGAACCAGCGCGAGGGTGCGGACGCTTCGTTGAAGTTGGGAAGAAGAGGCAACAAGA
Source organism: Sepioteuthis lessoniana (assembly GCA_963585895.1). Taxonomy (NCBI): domain Eukaryota; kingdom Metazoa; phylum Mollusca; class Cephalopoda; order Myopsida; family Loliginidae; genus Sepioteuthis; species Sepioteuthis lessoniana. The sequence continues at coordinate 131,719,326 of OY757909.1, read as the reverse complement.
AGGATGGCGGGGGTTGCGCCGTGGGAAGGCGAGAAAAGCAGATAAGTTATCAGTAGACAGACAGCTGGCTTCTCAAGTTTTATACTTACGTACTAACATAAAAAGTTCACCAATGGACTCTTTAGTCCACAGATGTAAACTTTGAAGGAACGGTTGTTCGAATATCTGCATAATTATGGAAGAAATATACACACATACTGTATACTGTATATACATTTATACGTAAGAAAACACACGCACACATAAGCACATAGGCACACGTATGTATGTACAAGTTGCTCACCTGATTATCGGCATGGTAAAACTCGGAGTAATGGGTTGTTTTATTTCTAAATATTTTGATATTGTATTCTGATATTTGTACTACACTTTAATTTTCTTTTTCATCTATTATAGGTTTTATAGTCGTTTTATCTTTAATCTAACGGTGAGCGTATGAATTTTAATCCTCCTCCTCCTTTCTTTCTCTCTTTCCCTCTCTTTCTTTATATATATATATATATATATATATATATATATATATATATATTGTCTGTTGTTGTTGTTTGGGTTTATGGCATACCAACGTTTGTAGGTTATTTAATGCTAAATCAATTTCTATGCAGATAAACAGCTCTATTTCAAACAATTCAGTTTAGCTAAGTACACAGTTTAATTGTCAAAAACATTTCTATTTCAAGCAATTCAGTTTAGTTAAACAGTTCTAATTCAAACACTTTAGTTTCGTATAAGTATAGTTTTTCTTTATACAAACTTAAATGTCAAAAACAGTTCTATTTCAAGCAATTCAGTTTAACATAAGTACGCAGTCTAGTTCTATTTGACCCATAGATAGGGCTCTATCAGGTACTACCACTCCGTGCCAGAGTGGACCTGATGGCAATGAAGGATCGATGGAAATGAAGGGATGCTCCACTTTCCCCCAAACTCCAGCATCATTGGAACCTCACCATCAGATTGTTTAGTGTCATATCCAGGACACTCGTTGGGGGGTCTTATCCCTCTACAGAGGTGCAGTCGGTGTATTCTACAGCCCCAGCCGACTGGGCAATTAATAAATAAAAAAATATAAAAGAAAACTTACGGTAGTTTTGAGTCTTTTCAATAACATTGCTTTATATCAAAGAGAAAGGTATTCATATTTTCAAAATAAAAATCCAAACGTATGAAGTGCAAGTGTGACTTTTACGTTTCACGATCACCAGGCGATAATTAAAGTTTATATATATATATATATATATATATATATATATATATATATATATATATATATATATATAACGAAATGACTATTTACGTATGAATGAGCACTTCTACCTTAGATCAAACTGTCGATAACTGCGCATCAGGATTAGAGAGTTGTTTCCTTTGCCCTTCGCCCTTGAATCCGAGTTTAGCATCTGTTGAAATGGAAATTCACTGTTATTTTAAAAACAATCCGATATAAATCATATCAAAGAAAACAAATATTATTTCGAATAACATTTGATAAGTCCTGAAATAGAAATAAATATTTGAACGAATCTTACAAATAGATGGATTATCATTTATAATTATTTATCAATGTGTTAAATCTCTTACAAGGCATTGAATTAGATTTTCATTGGTACATAAGTTGGTGACCGTAATGACCCGAAAGCTCCCTTTTCAATAGCTACTACACCGAGGTGTGGGTAGGGCGCTACTCCATTACCTGGATACATACCTTATAATGTTGAGTGTTAAGCAAGGCGGTATCAAGTACCATTTTTTGAGACTTTGGTATGACTCGACCTGGGATTGAATCCCGGTCTCTCAGACCATTGGCGAACACTCTAATTCTAGGCGAGGGGAAAAAATCTTTGATTTTAGCTATAACCAATGGATTGCTCAGTCGGCACCTCTGCAGAGGAGTAAGACCCCCACCAACGAGGGTCCTGGATTATCAATCTGGCAGTAATGCTCGAACTTTGGGGAATGTGGCGTACCACTTCATTGCCATCGTTCCTTGTTCCACACTGTCCCGGAGTGGTAGCACCTGATAGGGTACTATCTATAGGTCAAACAGAACTAAAGTGCAGACTTATGATAAACTGAACTGCTTGAAATAGAAATGTTTTGATATTTAAACTGCGTACTTAGGCTAAACTGAATTACCTGAAACAGAACTGTTTTGATATTTAAACTGCGTATTTACGTAAAACTGAATTGTCTGAAATAGAACTGTTTTTGACACGGAAACAGTAGTTATGCTGGACTGAATTTGTTGAATTAGAAATGTTAGACTCAAGGGAATAGCTTGAAATAGAAATGTTTTTGACTGAATTATTTAAAATAGAACTGATTATATGTATAAAAATGGATTTGGCGTTAAATAACCTACAAAGTTTGATATGCCATAAGAACCAACCAACCAACCAACCAACATAACGAATGGAAACACAAAACGAGAAGGTCACACTGTTTATTGAATTGATAGTTAACAATTGAATTGATAGATAACAATTAACTAAACTTTACTCAGTTTGGCACATATTTTCCTCATAGTACAGATTCAATGAAACTTAACTTTGGTAATCTAGCGAGAAATATTACTTTCAACATGAGTTGACTGCATACACATTATCGATCTATCTATCTATCTTATTCAAACAATCTATCTATCTAACGTATTCTAACACATCCATACTTTCCGAGAACACTGTTTACAGTTAGTTACTAATAAAAACGTTGATGGAAATATGAAACTGACCAACGTGATCTGTCATATCAGACCAACCACAAAGTAGCCATCGTTTAAATAAATTGCCTAGGTTTCGAATTGAACAAATGTTAAAATGAGGGACAAATAATACGGGAAAAACTTATCTTTTATATTTCTCATACTAATATTTCCCTAATCTTATTAATTCTCTATGCAGGTGGAGACTAAAATTTCCTGGCATGAAGAATGGAATCGGTAAGTAAAGTTCAAATCCTGGTTGGGAAATTTATATTCATTCAGTTGCAAAACATTTGGAAAAGGTTTGAATTCACTTGTGTCTGTCAACAAGAGGTTTATAAACATTTATAATAAGGCATTTAAAAACCTTTAGCCTCGATAAGTCATTTGTAGTCTCTCGCTGTTTAACCATTTAACACAGTGCATATAGCATATTACTCATAGGGAACACTACCAAGTAACTTCCATTATCCTTAAAGATATTAGAAAGAGGAATTATTCGTCATGAATCGCAGCGAACTAATAGGATTATGGAAGTATCGAAATTATTTTGGAGATATGATATTTCACATCAAAACTTATTAGAATCGCAAATGTTGATAAGATTTTGTTATTTAGCAGATATGAAATAAAACTGGTTTGAAGTAATTAGTGATAAACTTTTCAAGAAAAAATGTTATTATATGTTTAATTCAATAATAATAATATTAGATTTATAATAATGACAAATGTCGTGTACTGACTTAAAGGTCAAACCGTCTGTAGCATTAAAGTTGATGTCAAACTGCATCTCATTTTTAGATTTTCTGATTAATGGCAAATGAATTACTTTATAACAAACTTCGCCATTATTACATTCAATAGTTATCTCCCTTAAGAAGTGTTTATTATTCGGGGGAACACAAAGACCCCTACTCTTATTATTAAGCGGTCGATGGTTACGAAATTTGCTTTCTTTTTATCGCAGAAAAAATTAAATCTATTGCACAAACAACAATATTGCTTTAATGTGGAAGTGTCACTGTATTTCGATAATAAACGTACAAAAATCGGTCTTTAGCAAAGAAATATATGTTACGTGTTGTTACGTTGTTATTTTAATGACAGCGTGGAATAAAGGGTTTACGTTTATGCTGCAAGTCTCTTAGGAAGGAAGGAAGGAAGGAAGGAAGGAAATAGTTATGGAGTTGAGCAGGAATTTTAGCTGCTATTTGCCTGAGTGAAATGTGCGCCGCTAGGTTAAGGCATTGTGGAATGTGTGAGTGAGATATGGTCGCCATAGGTGTAGCAAAAGTCGTGTTTGCTGGTTAAGGACACGAATGACGTAGTCGCCCATGGGTGTGTGGTCCTGGTTGTTTGGGGGAGAAGCGTGAATGTCTCCAGAAAATGTTGCCCCGGGATGAAGTAGCTGAATGTCTGAGCGAATTTTGCGTCGCAGTCGACATAACCAATTTTGGAGGTGACGTAAAGTTGTTCCTGCGTGAGGTGGATTGAATTCACCTAATTCATAATCAATTGGGAACCATTGGTCTAAAAGAATAGACTTAAGGGGGCATACATTAGATGGCTTTCCTCATGGTGTTATGATACTGCTGCTATCAAGAGAGCAGACAGTAAATGCGTCTGTCCTTGTCGAAGAAGTTCTGAGGAAGAGAAAATGTTTTGGTGCTGCCTGGAAAAATGGTCTGGACTGAATAGGATAAGTCATCCTGATTGGATGAAAATATGCGTCAACCCTAACGGTCAAATTAATTAACGCACCAAACAAAAATACGAAGTTCTTTCTGCTGCAGGTCCAATATAGCAGATAATCATTTATTCTGCAAAATAAACAGTTTTGAATTCTATTTAAAAAAGGTTTATTGGAAGAGAATCGGCTTAAAACATTTTTCGAATTTAAACTTCTTGAATACATTATTTGAATATGGATTTCTTAAAACAACTGATTATTTAACATATAAAACCTTTGACTACTGAAAATTAAAACATCGGACGACTGTGTATTACGAGATATTTGCTATTTTAACAGCATGTCCTCAAAATCGTCTGCATAAAATGGTCACATACATAAATACTATCGGTAGTAGCTAACAAACAGCCCCAGACTTCCTTTCCGGTTTTAAAGGAAACTTGAGCATGCGTCTGTCTTTGTTAAAAGACAAGCGCCAGCGTCTAACGTCCGCTTGCTAAAAGCAGACAGCCAGCCAGCCAGTCTAGTGACTCGACCAAGCAAGCAACTGACAAGCAAAGAAAAAATTCGACCAACCGTTACTACATAGAAACAAAACAAGCAAACAAATGCACGACCACAACCAACAAAAAAAAGTTCGTTTCTTGACGATGGAAAAAAAGATTGTTTTAGTTTGACCAAGAAATGAAAGGCATCACGAACCGATTGAATTCTTATCGAAGTTGAACAAACTTCAAAGTGTAATAAAGATGTTGTGAAAAATCTTTTACTTTTATATACAATATAACTTTAAACACACACACGCACACACACACACACACACACGTTGGCCCAGTCGGCTGGGGCTGCAGAATAAACCGACTGCATCTCTGCAGAGGGGTAAGACTCCTCCATCGAGTGTCCTGATATGACACTAAACAATCTGGCAGTGAAGCTCCAGTAATGCAGGAACTTTGAGGAATGTGGAGTACCCATTTATTGTCATCACTACCAGGTTCACTCTGACCAGGTGTCGTAGCATATATAAGGGTCAAATAGAAATAAGCTATCGTTATATATGGATCAAATAGAACTAACTGTCGTAGCATATATATGGGTCAAATAGAACTAAACTATAGCTTGAAATAGAACTGTTTATATATATATATATATATATATATATATATATATATATATATATATATATATATATATATATATAAATGGATTTAGCATTAAATAACCTACAATGATTGATACGTCATGAAACCAAAGCAAACCAAACTTACACACGGCACTATCGAATAAGATTAATTCTTAAGCAAATTTATATGGTCGAGAACCAAAGTATGTCTGGATCTGAGAGTAAAGGCACCGAAGAAACACTTCACCAGATGTCCAGAATCGGATTCTCACCATCGAATACAGTTTAGTGTCCTGCCCAGGATATCTCTTAAAAAGATTTTTCTATACATCCAATAAAGATTAGTTTCATTTATCATTAGCTATTTTACTCAGAGTAAGAAGACAATGGAGAGTATCAACTGTTTTCATTTATTGCCAGTAGACAAAACAAGACCAATTATTATAATGATTTAATTTTACCTTTAAGGTATTTTAACACTGAGAAAATATTGAACCTAAACAAGAAAATAATGAACAATTTAAAGTTTGTAGTATTAGTACATCATTGCAAAAGTATTTGAATAGTACCGCCATTTTTTCATTGATCTGTTTAATCAATCCTTTATTTTAAGAAAGGCAGAGCAAAAAAATACTACAATGATTTTATGCAAAAGAGCCGAGATTGACTCTATCATTCTAGATAGAGTTTACTGACTCAAGACTGAGTAGTGCCCAAGAAATAACAAGATTAATTAGAAAAGACCTGGCAGAAGGCGAGCGAAATATGCTGGTAATAGTACACCAATTCAGGGAAATAGTTAATTTATTTTTTGTGTGTAACTTTTATATTTTTCGTCCAAATTTGTTTTAAATTTTGACAGTTTTATTCTTAACAGAATGTTAATTTGATATCTGAAAATAATCTGGCAGTATTTCACTGACAAATCAGGTTTTATTTGGAATGAAAATTGTTGAAAGTTGAAAATTGTTATATCTAACAAAAAATAAATAAATAAATAAAATAAAAATGGCTGTTTTTTTTTTTTTATCAAGAAAAGAATTTATTTATGTACACACTTCTAAATAACTGTATTAGTACTCTTAACACTTTGTTGTAGAACTTTTTTATATGCTATTTCTTTTATTAGTAACGAACCGATTAAAATCACAAATCTCCGGTGACCCAGATACTCACACCTCAGTAATGACCAGCTTCAATTCTTCAAGATTTAATGTACACTATTTTCTTAATCCTCTCTTGATAATTCCCCATTAATTTTCTGTTGGATTAGCATCTAGGCTATTTGCAGGCCAATCAAGAACCGTTATCCTTTTCTCCCTCAACCATTCGTTTGTAGATTTCGCAGCGTGGTAATGCTGGGTGATGAATTCATTGTTAGGAACCTTGTCAATTTATGTGATAAGGAAATAATCTTGGACATCCTGATAGACAGCTGCATTAATCGAGCTTTTTAAGAAGCAGATCTTTCCAACACCACTTGCAGATATGTAGCATTAAACCAGTACAGATTGAAGAAATTTTACTTTTTTTCACGCATTTGGCATCTCTTACATGAGTTTCTCCAGAATTGGGCGTCATGATCAATGAAGGAAATATAGAATCTTGACTTATCAGTGAAGATGACCTAGTTCCACTGATTAACAGAACAATTTTAATGACCTCATACCCATATTGAACGCTTTCTTTTCTGTTAAAATGTTAGTTGAAGCTTCAAAATCGGTAACCTGCTGTCATATCAAGAGCTGATTGTCTCTCCAAAGTATTTTTGATCGAGAAACAGTTACACCAACATCATTCTAGGCTTTGAAAAATTTCCACAATTAGCAAATCGATTGGAAATAAGGGTTCTATAGGGATGTATCGACACGACCGCTGCCCGGAAGAAACTGCGTTGGATGCACCACTTGGACGCTAACAAAACGGCTGGAGAAAAAGCTAGACGGCAATTACACAAGAATGTTGCGAGCAATATTGAATAAGTCCTGGCGGCAACGCCCCACTAGGCACCAACTATACAGCCACCTGCTGCCCACCACGAAAACTATCCAAGTTAGACGATCCAGACACGCAGGACACTGCTGGAGAAGCAAAGACGAGCTCATAAGTGATGTACTTCTATGGACCCCCACATATAGACGAGCAAAAGCAGGACGACCAGCTCGAACATACATACAGCAGCTATGTGAGGATACGGGATGTAGCCCTGAAGACCTGCCAGAGGCGATGAACGATAGGGAAAAGTGGCGAGAGAGGGTCAGGGATATCCGTGCTTGCTGCACAACATGATGATGATGATGATGACATTAATGTTCATTGTCGTGCTGCATAAGTATATATATTTGGGCACCTCTGGTGGTGTAACGGTTAGCAAGCTAGACTAGCGAACCTACACGAGTGGGTTCGAGTCTCATTGGGTGCCCCATTCATTCGGCCTTGTGCCACATCGAAGCAAAGAGCTTTGTAAATTACCATAAGTATATATATGTATACACGGATGTCGTTCATATCTAGCTAGTGTGTTGGGTTTGGAACCGTAGTCAAACCGTTTTCAACAAGCTCGTCTTGTTGATGGCAGACTGAGAGAAATCCAGCTATCGTTTTAAGTTCTGCCATCTTCCTAAAATTTATAAAAGATTGTTTTTTGTGCCTCTGACATATTCATAACCCTTGCAATTTATCAATTTGCAAATCTGTATAAATAAAAATGTAAATGTTTGTTACTAACCGATAATCTCCAGTTTTATACCGCTAATTGGTTTAAAATTTTGTGAGAGTATTTTATTCGAATTCAGGAGTGTTGTTTAATACTTATTATCCAAAAATATTACAATAATTTAAAAAAATATTTTTAATAGGTCGTTTTTCTCCGAGAAAAGCTGAATGCAAAAAAATACCTTCCGTTTTTCAAGAATTTTACACGTGATTTATTTTCTGCTTAGTCACTTTTCTTTCTTTTTTGGTTGACTTAAACTGAGACACTAAACTTTAAACCATATTTCGTTCGTTCAGTAGTAAGTAATTTTTTTTTATTCTAATGAAATTCTAACAAAATATTTTCTAATATTTTTTTGTTTAACTTCAACGAAAGACATCCATTAAAAAGTTGTCTTTCTTAAACCATATTTCGTTGGTTCAGTAGTAACGAATTGTTTACTAAATATTTTATTTTCTTTTTTCAATATGAAATTTTTTTTCTCTTAAACTTCAACGAAAGACATCTATATAAATAAAAATGTAAATGTTTGTTACTAACCGATAATCTCCAGTTTTATAAAACTAATTGGTTTAAAATTTTGTGAGAGTATTTTATTCGAATACAGGCGTGTTTTTCTATACTTAATATCTAAAAATATTACAATAATTTAAAAAAATATTTTTATTAACTCGTTTTTTCCCCGAGAAAAGCAGAACGCAATTATGAAAGTAAACATTACTTTCGTTTTCCAAGAGTTTTACACGTGAATTTTTTTTTCTGCCTTTATCACTTTTATATCTTTTTTGGTTAACTTGGTCAATCATATGTTGCCTGTTCCAGAGTCGGCAATCCAGACAATCTCTTTATCTACACGGAAACTGGAACTTCCGAGAATATTGTGTATCCACAAGTATTGGAAAATTAAACATATTAGAAACATGCATTTTTCCCCCCATTTAAACAAACTGAGTCACAGCAACGCGTGGCCGGGTACAGCTAGTACATATATAAATAAAAATGAATTTATGCCTCCTGACCAAATTTTATTTGTCCTAAATATGTTCTCTCACTTACAATAGAGCACAAGGCCCAGATATTTTTTGAGAAGTGAGAAAGAGAGTAGTCTTCTGCGAAAAATATACTATTTTATCTTATCTCAACACAATCATTGACCCATTCAATCAGACAATATCGACCATTATTCGTCCCGTTCATACGACAACTACAAAAATACCTCAGTTATTCTCTGCAAGAAACCCTATTTAGAAATATTACCAGAGTTAAAATGATGAAATGGTTTAGATGAAAATATAGATATTGAACATAAAAAAAGAAGTTGTCTGAATTTCTGAGACACAGCTTAATGATTTTTATCATTCAGGGTTTTCGGGCGATTGTCTTCATCTTTATTGTTATATTTACAACGTTTCAGCCGATAAGTCATCTGGCCTTGTTCAGGTGTTTGTTGAACTACGTCCTTTATTTGATCCACAGAGGTCGTTTGTTCTGATTCCGTTAACCATAACCGGATATAAGCGCTCAGTATTCCTGTATTGTTAGTCGCCTGCAGTCAGAATTGATCCTGCAACCTCAAGATGATTGTCTCTTTAGACGCTAAGGGAACCAACGCCAGTAACCATTACGCTATGTGTCCTGCTGAAGAATGTTCAAAATTTCATGATTAATGTTTGATATATTGTAAAAAACAAATAATACTATGAATTTTTAAAATGAAGTTTACAATCCAATGGTGTTGTGAAATCTAAAAACCCAAAAAGAAATTCAAGTAGAAACAAAAAGAGGGTCGATCGCGAAAGACCATCTACTCTTCCCATTCTCCTGTACTACTGTCACATAGGGGGGGGGGGTTCATACTGAATGCATCTGCGGAACTCGGCGGTTTCTATAAAGGTGACAAGAACCGTTAGTCTACACTATCAAATGCTTCGGACCGATCCAAATTGATCAGCACGGCTTCAGTGTTATTTTTATCCCTTCTAGAATCTGATTAAATAAGTACACATTGTTTTGGATCGATTTTTCCATTCATAGGGTAGTTCTGCTCAGTTTCAATCAAATCGCCGACAACTATTTCCAAGCGATTCCCTAAGATGCGGGCCAAAATCTTTGACTCCATGTTAAGCTGAGTTATGGGTATGTAATTATTTAAACCCTTCCAAATATTCCTGTCACTTTTCTTCAGTAATTTGATCATACCTTTACTAACATGTCCAAGGATGACTCTCTCAGCCAACTAATTGTTGAATACATCCGTCAAAGTAGGCACAAACATGTGAGACAGCCTCAAATACATTTCTTTCGGTAAGCCATCAAGCCCCGGCGAATTGATATTGATTTACCATCTGTAATCCCTTTCCCTCACAACTCACCTTATCAGCCACCTGTAGACGGGGAAAGTTGGCGGGAAGATTTCTCCAACAGGATGTCTGGCAATCAGGCCAAGCGATTACGGAAATATGTTTAGAAGACTTTATATATCTCCCTATCCGAACGAAGTCTTTGCTCATCCAAGGAAACGACACTTTCGACCTACCGAAGGGACAACCTTCCCAATCCTTCCATACGTGCATGTGCGTTCAATTTCACCTCCTAGATTTCACTACAAAACCTTGATAGCACTTGCTAGTTTCACAATCAATGTCTTTCCTTGCTAGATCGACTTATCCATCTCCACCCACTGCGTGGGTGAGTCAATCTTCAATGGACTTCTCTATCTTTCTCCTATCAAGGGCGAGCTTCTGGTAATATTTGATAGTGAAGTCCTTAATTCCATGCTTAAGGGATTCCCACCACCAATTCTTAGAAGCCATACCCAATAACGCTCGCAGAATAAGCTTTTCCAGCCGCTCTCGGGAGTCCAATACTTCCAATCTTGAGACACTGAACTTCCAGTTGACGGCCTGACTAGGCCTATAATCTAAATGCAAATCGACCAGAATGTGTTTATAGTCAGCAAGCTCTAACTAGTGGAATGTGGGACAAGATACGAAGTCTACATTCTATTCTTCTAATACGCAATCCAAGTAGGGTCTACATGGATTCGAGAGCTCCCTGGTTGATCTGCAAACCGAACAGTTAGGTCACCAACCCTCTGCAACCCCTGCAGAAGAGAGAGTTTCTGGGATCTTCCGCAATCGCTGTCTTTGGAGACTCATGATAAACGTGTTGTTTCCATTTTGAGTTTTACTTTTACTACAGAGTGTTCACTTCCTCAGCATTACCAAAGCATTTTCTATAGGCAGCCAGGACGTCATTCAGGTACCTCGATAGACATGTTGATGATGGAGACCTTTACTTTTCTCCACCAGATACCTTGGCTGTAAACGGAGCTATTTGGCTTGCGGGTTAACGTCACCGCTTCGTCCTCTTTTGAGAGCAGGATGTTCCAAGTCACGAAGCTCATCCGACAAAAGTACTTGACCACGATACCAGAAACTCTTATTTTTTGGCGCTTGAGACAGATTAGCTTTTTTGGACTTTACTTCCTCGGACGTAAAAGACAGGATTCTTTTTTTCTTGAGAGTTGATTCTGGAATGGGAAGGGTTTTTGTTCCATCGAAGTATAGTAGGTACTTGTCTTTATCCTCTCTGTGTACCTCGGTGGTTTTCTGCTTTCTGAGTGGTTTCCATTCTGCTCCCATCTTTTGATCAGCTGGAATTGAAGAATTCTCCTGTGAAGCGGTCAAGGTTTCGCTAGGTGTTTCAGTTAGAGAAGGCCAGGCAGCACCAAAAGAATTAGAGAGCAGCTCATCTGTGGAATGTCTGGTCACTTGAAACTCCTCACTTCTTAACATGATATTGGGTGATAGATATTTATTGCAAATGGTTCACCCATCAGCAACAAATGAATCCATACCTCTTGAATGAATTTTATTGGCCACAAATGATTATTTCTATTTTATAATCATATTTACCAACCCCTCCACTCGGGCAGGATGTGACACAAGGTCAATTTTTAAGCGGAGTTTAACTGGTTTGAATTCAGAGTTTTCCTTCTCCTAGACTAGTTGCCTCATCAAGGCTGAAGAAATCAGTCTGCCCTACTATTTACCCATAGCTGGAGGGGGAATGATTGGATTCATACCTTTCCCAAGGGTATTAGTGCAATGTGAAATGCTATCAGTCTCGTCCAGAATTTGAACTCTTCTCGCCGAGTCCATTTCCTACGACGATGACCATTACACCACGGGCACCTCCATTTCTATTTTATAATATTGGGTGAAAAATATTTATTGTAAATTGTTACATTCATATTTGTACACAAGGCCCTGATGCTTTTATGGTGGAGTGAAAGGGGAGAGGTCTTCTATGCAAGAAATTCCGTTCTATGCTAATCCTAGTTACCCACACTCATTGACCCATTCGTTTTGACAATATTGACAATCATCCATCCCGATCATACTTCAATTACCAAAATATTCCAGTTACTCTATGCAAGAAAACCTACATAAAAATATTACCCCGGTTAAAAGGGTGAATGCTATAGATAATAAAGTTTTTACAGTCCGTGATAAATGTCAATGAAATGATTTATTATGCAATGAGACTGAGAGATCTAAAAAACCCAAAAGAAAATTTTAACAAAAAATGTTAAGGAGATTTGGTTGCCTCCATACAACTCTTAATATTTATCTGGATTACCGACAGTTTTCTGACCAAAGCCGAAAGGAAAAGAAAAAACAGGGGCGAAGTTAGGAGGTGGGAGGGAGAAAATATGAAGTTTTCAGCGGAGAATAGAAATGAGAAATAATGATTTTAAAGGGGAGGGAAAGAGATGGGGTATGAAAAACTAAGGAAGAGGTGATCCTGGACAACTACAGCTCGATGACAGGGCCACGATACAAGCATACAGTTTACAAAGAATAAGAAAAACACACTTATTTACCCAGGGTAAGGATCCAATGAGGAACCCGTACAGCAGTGTATACCGTAATCTCCAGTGGTGGAGATCACGGTATACTCTGCTGATGAGACCTAATAAGGTCGAAACAGCTGTCCAGTGTTTCCGTATGTCATGCGTAAGTGTTCGCTGGATTTTCTGCTAATACAATTTACAATATAATTCCTCTCCTTAAAAAAGAAAATGTTGATCAATACTCTGGATGTTCAATGGGGACGTTAAAGACGTAGACCTTTACTCTTATCGACATCAGATACTCTGGCAGTAACCGGAACTGATTTAATATGATGTCCTTGTTGGAAAACCTCACCGTATTGTCCTCTGTTGAGAGCAGGATATCGCTAGTGGCGAATCTTCTCCGACTAAAGTACTTGGTTAGGATGTCATTTGCCTATAAAAATTCCACCACTGTTTCGCGTGAGTCCCACCAATAATTCAAACTTCACTTCCGAGTACACAAAAGACAAGGTTCTTTTTTCTGGTTCCTTGGGGACTTCGGGGATGGCAAGGATTGAGGTTGTATCAAAGAACTGGAACTATTTCTCACTGTCCTGTTTCTCAGGGGTCTTTTGTTTCCTAGGTGGTTTCCGTTCTTCTCCTATCTTCTCGCCAACAGGGATCAGAGAACTGTCCTGTGAAGCGGTCAAAGTTCCAGGAGGGATGACGGGTAGTTGCTGCTGGCCTCACTGAAGACTTGTTAGCTGTGGTGGGTCTACTCTTGGTGTCACTGCTGCAACAATGAGCTGTGTTGCCTGGGCCAGTTGATGAGCCTTGATGGCCGCTTTTTTACGTTGGCTCTGTTTTGGGGACTACTGGAAACTGCAGGACCAATCCTGTATCTGTCTGTTACTTGGACCACGAAAGCAGTCCCGCCGAACAGTTCCCCTATGCAATCGTGGTTCATTATTGATGGGGCTACGGGAAGGCACCCTTTCCCAACTGAGCTTTACAAGTAGTCCCTTTCTTTTTCTCTGCACACGAATTCTCACACTCCTGGTCTATTTGATAAGGTCTTGCCGTCTTCGGTGACTCCATTCCTGTGACGTGGCCCCACTCTCACTTCTCGAATTTTCAATGAGGATTTGGCTCAGGCTGGCCATTTCAGCCGGCACCTGAATCGCCCTGGATGCCTAAGAGCGTTTCAGGATACCTTTGCTTTCAGAACAATAGACGTCCATCTTGTATCGCAAAGAATTCGAAATTTTAGACCCAAAAAGGGCCTAAAAAGAAACAGAAAATACACCAAAATAATAACGAAACCAAAAAGTGGGTAAAGCCAAAAATTACAGTCCTATCAGGAGACAAAATATGGTTTTCTAAAAGGAGACAAAGAAAACAAGAAAGAAATAAGCCGTACGAAAGAGAGTTGCTGGTTTGTGGAATAAAAAAAGCGTCCTTTTCGGTCTGATACTGGCCGAAAATACGCTTAACACCCAAGATTACACTCTTTTAATACCAATATGCTGACAATGAAAATTTCCCAGAAATTACCATATATGCAAATCATTAAATGAATTTAAATTTTCTGGGAAGAAATGTAAGATTATTTATTTATATTGAATTGATATGCACTTGGCCCAGCGGTTAGAGTGTTCGCCAATGGCCCAGGTCGAGTCATACCAAAGACTTTAAAAATGGTACTTGATACCACCTTGCTTAACACTCAGCATTATAAGGTACGGTTCAAGGGTAAAGTGGAGCAATCCTGGGGATGGAGTAGCGCCCTCCCCTACACATTGGTGTAGTAGCTATCGAAAAGGGAGCCTTCGGGTCACCCTCGACTATGGTCGCTAACTTTATAGTAAAGAGTCCAATTAAAGCGAAAAATATGAAAGTTATTGGCAAGAAAAAGAAAACAGTTTTCAATTTTACTGAATTGATACAATACATGAGCAGAGACCAAATAACTATGAAGGCTTTAAGGAAAAACTCTTGTGTAAAAGGTTTTGTAGTTTGTTGCTTTACTTGTTTTACGGTGTCTCAATATGGGCCGGGCTATTTAATGCCGAAATTAAATTCTTTCAATGATTCTTATTCAATAATAATGATTTGCAAGCAATTTTGTTATTTAGAAACAATTCTTATAAAACATAATAATCATTTAAAAATAGACTTTATATTTTGTTGCTCTATCAGTGATTTAAAAGCCAATGAATTAATATAGTTCAAAATCAATATACGCACTAGCGCAAAGAAAATGTGAAAATATTTAAACAAAATTACAAACACATGTGTCACATAGAATCATCTCTCCCCGAATTCTGATTTTATATAGGGTGATTTTAAAAGATATTGATAGAAAAAAAAAAGAAAAAAAAAAAAAAAAAGAAAACGAACTATTTCAGATATTGAAATTCACAGCACATAATTTTAGAGAAACACTTTACTAAGTCTGTTTGTAGCACAAGGTGTTTCACTGTATTTGTATTGAATTAATCAAAATAAATAATTATTTTCTTGCAACGGCCTTTGGAGAAAGCATCGCCTAAAAGACAATCCATTTACGATTTGTACAAAAACAACCGAAACAATTGGGTAAACGAGCCAGAAGACCACTAGTATCTGAAAACAAACAAACACTGGAGTGTGTTTATGCTAAATTCGTACGCAACCTTCAGAAAACAAAAAAGATTTACCACTTTGCTAACAGTTTGTTGGGAAAATTTTGCGGAAACAGCTAAAAATCATTCCTTACAACTTGCTGTTATTGCAAATTCTAAACGACCAAGACAAAATTCTTGGTCATGATCTCTTTCCAAAAATAATGGAGCATTGAGAAGATTAAAGTGGATTTAAGGAGCGCCTCATTTCCAAACATTGGTTGATTATAAAGTGTAGTAATAAACTTCAACTGTTTCTTTATAAAGTTGTGTATTGTAAGAGTCAATATCTTGAAAAAAAGTAAAAACTAAAAAAAAAAAAAAGAACAGGGAACAAATATACAAACAAAAACACATTTTTGAAACCGCTTATTTCTTTTGAAGATACTTCGTATATTTAAGGTGACTATTTTTTCAGAGTAAATGATCAAACTTCTTGTAAATATCTTGGGGCAATTGAAGCAATTTATTTACCAACCCAATTAAGAAGCCGCCTGAATTTTGCATTTCCTTTGATTTATTAGAATTAAGTAAAACATAAATTCTAAACTAAAAAGAATAAAAAATGGTTTGTTTTTTTGAAGAAATTTATGACAATCATGCACTTCTGAAAAATGTCTTTGTCCTCTTCAGAGGGCTAAAAATTTTCTATGCATGCTTTGTGAAACTAGGAGAAGTTAGTAACTTAATAAAATAATTTTTTATACAGAAGAGAAGACCAGGTTGCTGCAATGTGTAATTAATCATACAGAATTTAAATTCCCAAAATAAGTAAGTAAAGTTGGCGACCGTAGTCGAGAGTAATCCGAAGGCTCCCTTTTCGATAGCTACTACACCGAGGGATAGGGGAAGGCGCTACTCCTTTTCTAGGATTGCTCCACTTTATCCTTGATACGTACCTTATAATGCTGAGTGTTAAGCAAGATAGCATCAAGTACCATTTTTTGAGTCTTTGGTATGACTCGACCTGGGATTGAACCCAGATCTCCCGGGCCATTGGCGAACATTAAGAGAAGACCAGGTTGCTGCAATGTGTAATTAATCATACAGAATTTAAATCTCCAAAATAAAAGAACAAAAATAAGTAATAATCATTATGAACATTAAAACATTATCAGTAAAGTTTATATCATTCTTGAAATGATAATTACTCAACAACTATTCATGTAATTCTTATCTCTGGATCTTTGATCGAACGCCAATAAGATACAGGATTTCACGGATGATATTGGGTGGGGGTGGGGTAGAAAGCGCTCCTCCCCATTTAGAAGACTGAAACAACACAATATTTGTA
Source organism: Sepioteuthis lessoniana (assembly GCA_963585895.1). Classification (NCBI taxonomy): domain Eukaryota; kingdom Metazoa; phylum Mollusca; class Cephalopoda; order Myopsida; family Loliginidae; genus Sepioteuthis; species Sepioteuthis lessoniana. The sequence continues at coordinate 131,702,299 of OY757909.1, read as the reverse complement.
TTTACATTGCTCTTAATCTATGCATTCTTTCTCTTGTCAGACTAATCTGAATTTAATATCTACATTAGTTAATTTGAAAAGGATATATCGAACTTTTGATTTAATACTTTGAATTAATGTAGTCACTTTACACCAACAAAGCAACGAATAACGAGTCACTTATTATTCGGATAACAATGAAATCAGCAAAGCAATGGGGCGAAATCAGCAAAGTAATGGGGCGAAATCAGCAAAGCATTGGGGCGAAACGTGCTTAGGAGAAAGGCGATCAACCCCACCTGGTAATAAAGAAGTGTTTTCATATTGAGGTCATGTTTACCTGGTAAGGTAAATGTGAGTTACAGTGTCAACAGGTGGTTTGTCTAGCTTCGGCTGGCGTTCCGTCCCGAGATAAGATAAGATACTTGTTAACTAGTCTCCTGGGCAGGTGCTTTAGGAGATGATTCGTAGAGAGTGGGCAGTAAGATTTTGATAGTGGAGGAGTGGGAAGATTCATTTAAGCGGTTAATAGGGAGATATTGTTGGCCAGAGCTGCGAGACAAGTAGAGATAAAAAGAAAACAAGAAAAAATCCCGTGAGATTGAACAATGAAAACGTAAAAAGCAGAAACTTTGAATTAAACAAGTAGAAAACATAAATATAAAGACTTGCCAGTCGGACAAACAACAGACTGATACATAAATCTGAAACAAAAAATTTAGTTTCGCCTTGGTGCTCACATAGCAACTTTATTATAATTAGGAAAGTATGAATATAGATTATGCTTAATTTGATATTATAAAACGTTTTAAAGGGAAATATTAAGCTGCTGTTATTATCTAATTGACAGAAGTGGATTTGTTGAAAATTAAAACTTGAAATATTAAATATCATCTTTTATCAAGATTCAAATACTGACAGTAGGCAATGCTGTAGTTTGTAGTCTCTCTATCGCTCTCTCTCTCTCTCTCTCTCTCTCTCTCCACACACACACCCACACATATATATATATGTGTGGGGATTGATTATAAGAGAATTCAATAGGATATTTTTTATATGATTTCAACTAGTACACCTGTTTATCATGTCTATCATCATATTCTTGGAATCCTCCACATGTGATTCGGAAAATGGTTGGTTTTGTTTGGTTTCTTCGTGTAATGGGATATTAACATTCGTGGGTTTTTAAATGCCTTTGCTAACCTTGTTGAATAGCAGTACTTGTACTATTCAACCTAAAGCTGGCGGGGGATGGGATGTGGTTCATTCCTTCCCAAGGGTATTAGTCCGAAAGAGAACGGGATAGCGCGACGAGGGTTTGAACTCGTTTACTATGATGTCACAGTCCAGCACGGTAGCCATTACGACTCGGGGACTCCTCATCTTGGAAAATATTAAGAATGCGAGTGCATTTCTGAGAAAGACAGAAATGATTTTATGGTGACCACCAAGGCAAATTTCCAATAATTTGTTGACTTGGATGGTAAACAAATGGAAACCAATCTCATAACACCATGAAAATACTTCCTAATATATATATATATATATATATATATATATATATATATATATATATATATATATATGTAGCCATGTTATAGTCTTCATATGTGCACATGAAAAAAGTAAATTTTTGTAAAAAACTAAAACAATTTTTATATATCTTAATCGTTATTATTGTCTTAGTGTGGTGGTAGTTTCTTTTCTTTTCTTTTTTTTTTTTTTGTCCAGCAGCGGATAATTGTCCATTTAACATTAAACCAATTCATTTGTCAACAGATATGATATTATTGTCATTGAACACAAAAATATCAATGGTATAAGTTTTATCTATTTATTCATTTATTTATCTATTTAATGTAGCCAATCCTTCAAACATTGAACTAAATGTATGATGTAACCATTGAAATTATACTTACTCTATTCCTATCCAACAATATTTAGTTAAAAAGTCATGAGAATAACACCTGTCACTTACAAACAACAGACGGTTTTAAATTATTTATGGTAGAAAGTAAAAGCCAAAAAATAACCCTTAGCGTCAGTCAATTTTGTTAAACACCAACAGGTGGTAAATGTGGAAAATATAAAAGAGAATCGTTCGTTTAAATTGAAAAACTTGTCAGGGACAAGTTTATGAATGAAAAAAATCTGTTTATGATCTTTCTTTTTTGTTCTTAGTGCTGATTCTGTTTTTACTTATTACCAATTATTATCAAAATTATTAGAATTACTTTTTTTTTTTTACTCCTTGGGAGTTTTTCCCACCAGCTTTAACTGGTGGGTTTTCACTTCTGTCCGAGTGACAACAAGTCCCCTTAGGTATCCAGAAATTTTCTTCATATTTGGGTCAGTCACAACAAAGCTGTAGTCTGGATGGTATTTCGATTCTTCCTCGGATTTCCATCTGTTCCAATCCAATTTCCAAGCATTTCGGCACCATTCCAAGCGCAACAATTTCCATTACCATCACCTTCATGTTCCACGGTTTTTGTCCTCAACAATCACAACCAAAAAATATGTATTTTTCTATCATTTTGCATTTTCTTTTATTTTCATTCTGAGGTCCACCGGAACAAGAAAACCCACTCGACGACAAGTTCTTTCTTTTCTTTTCTTTTATACATATATATATATATATTTTTTTTTTTTGGTAATTAACATTAAGTCTGATCTGCTGGTCAGGATTAAGTAATTTTCGAAATGCCATAGAATTTTATACGTCTCATTCTCTTAGATGGGTTCTGATTTATGCATATACCTTTAGATTGTATGGTTGAATTTTAATCTCTGGCAAAATTTCCACTGAATTACCTTTTCCTCTCATTGTTGCTTAGTCTTGTACTGTTTTTGCTTTAGTTTGTTGTATTCGCTTATTATGTGATTAATCGATTCATCTCTATCTTTAGATAACATATATTTGCTATTCTGTTGAGTATAATCCATTTTCTGTTGAATATAATTGATCTTTATGTCATTATTATACGCTGCAATTAAAAAAGATTCATTTTCGTCTCCAGATGTTTATTTCTACACACCATGTCCAATAATTCTCGAATGCAATCTCACCATATATTTCTTCTTCTTCCACTTCTGTTTCTAAGTTTTTGTTGTTTGTCCTTATATTTCCTGGTTGCTGTAATTGGTTGTTTGGTCTTTTTTAATGTATTCACCGAGTTCTTGTATTGATGCACCAACGCAATCCTCGATGTTACTGAGTTCTCCTTTTCTTGACACAGAGAGTCTATGTCATCTCTCGTGTATAAAGCCTTGTGTACAGTTATCAGTCTCCTTGTCCTTTGATTCATTTTTCTGCGTTCCTCTCTTGTACATTTTAAGAATCGTCCCGAGTATCTTACAAGGGAGACAACCCAGATATTAATCTCTTTGATGAGATTTCTGCTGCAGAGCTTGGTTTTCAGAAGTTTTCTCGTTCATTTATGGCGCTCTTTTCGGTTTTTTTTTTTTTTTAAATTTCTGCTTGTCTTATGGTGTCGGCTTCCAGTATTTTCAAGAACTTGTATTTTTTCTTCTATCGAAGCTTTTTGATTCTTTCCTGATTTGGCAGTTCTATTCCTTCTATTGTTTCTCTTTTTCCACTTATCATTGTTAGCACTGCATATTTTTCAATGCCAAATTCTATTCCTATGATAGTTTATTGATCGCATAAGACTTTCTATTTTTTACTTTTTTGGCAAATATCTTGATAAAATCTATCGACAGAAGCTGGTTTATCTTTTCCTGCAATTTTGTGAAGATTATCATTATTATTTACTCCTTGAGAGTTTTTCACATCACACGGAAGCTGATAGTCTTTTACTGGAGTTTGAGTGACTGCAAGTTTCCTCAATTCTCCAGAACTCTTCTCAATATTTTTTTCATTCCCTTGTAAGGTCGGTGTATTTATCCTTTTTTTTTCACTTTTTTAAGATTTTACTCTGTGATCAGCTGGGACAGCAAAGTCCACAATTTTGCAAATTCTCTTTTCTTTTTGTTAATTATAATAAGGTTTCGTCGTCTGGCCGAGATTAGGTTATCCATTTCTATGTAAAAATCCCATAGGAGTTTATGTGTCATTCTCCAGGACAGATGTTGGGTTGTGCATATACCATTTGTTCGTATGGTCAAATTTCAATTTCTTGCACAATTCTTAGTAGATCACCTGCCCTAACCAGTCGTCCATAGTCTCATACTCTTTCTGTGTTAATTTGCTGAATTCGCATATTACGTGATTGATTGTTTCGTCTCTTTCACCACATAATCAACATTTGTTGTTTTATTGTGTCTTATCTATTCTTGCTTTGATATGATTGGTTCTTATGGCGTTGTTTTAACTACTGTTAGAGGAGATTCACGCTCACTTTCTTAGCCACGTCCACGTTTTCGCGTGTATTAGTCGCTTAAAACGTCCATAGAATTGGTTTTCTTACCATTTTTGTTTTCTGGTCCTCGCGTTGTCTGTGTTGTTCCAGTCTTTCTCCGAGCTTTTCTATGTAGTCTTCAAGTCGTTGTATTGATGCATCAACGTTGACTTCAATGCTGGAAAGTCCTCTTCCTCATTCTTTTCTTGATACGTATAGTCTGTCAACGTCATCTCTGAGATGTAATGTCTTATGCACGGTCATTAGTTTTCTTATTCTCTGGTCATTTTTTAAAATTCTTCTCTAGTCCACTTCAAGAATGGTCCCGAATATCTAACGAGGGGTACAGCCCAGGTATTTATTCCTTTGATAAGGATTCTGCAATATAGTTTTGTCTCGAGTTGCTTTCTGGTTCTCCTGAGATATTCTTTCTTAATTTTTTCTTTCAACTCCACTTGTTTGGTCGAGTCAGCTTCACAAGTATTTTTAGCTTTCCTTTTCTTCATGCATTCTGATTTTTTCTTAATTAGGTTGTTCCATTCCGTCCGTCAGGTGTCGTTTTCCGCTTTTCATTTCTAGCATGACAGATTTTTCTATGCCAGATTCCATCCTTATGTCCTGACTAATTATTCTCTTTTTGTGTCTTTGAGTTTCTAATTCTTTTTCATTTTTTGCAAAGAGTTTGATGTCGCCTATGTACATTAGATGATTTATCTTTTCCCGTGATTTACTAAGTTGGTATTCGGCTGTGCATTTTCTGAGTATGCGGTTGAGTGGCATCATCGCAATTATAAGTAGTAATGGTGATAACGAATCTCCTTGGAATATACCTTTTTTGGACCTTCGCTTCAGTCAAGATTTTCCGTCCTGCTGTCGGTTCCACTCTCCAGGTTTTCATGATTTTCTCTTATGATTTCATCTGATCCCTTGTACATTTTGAGGCATTTTATTATCCAGTTTTGTGGGACCATATCATATGCTTTTTGTTGTCAATCCTGGCTAGATTCTGGTCTTTGTATATACTCTACATGTTCAAATTTTAATCGTTTGCACAGATGTCAATGGCTTACCTTCCCCACTCAGTCGTACCTGTTCTTGTACTTATTATGGACTGTTTGCTGTATTCTCTCATTATAGATTCTATTGTTTTATCTCTCTCTCTCTCTCTCGCTCTCTCTCTCTCTCTCTCTCTCTCTCGCTCTCTCTCTCTCCACGCACACAGATTACATTTACTATCCTTTCTTATGTTATCTATTCGAACCTTTATAAATTTGATTCTTATGGCATCGTTTCGAGGCTGTTGTAAAGAATTATTCGATTTATCTGTTAAGATTTTTTCTGCCTATCCATATCTGAGTCATTTAATCCAAAAGTTAATCACACTGTTTTCTGAAGTATCCATGTATATATTCTTCTTCCCATTTTTGCTTCAATATTAAATAAGTTTTCTCATCAAAACTAAATGCTGTATTTTACAAGAAATTCAACTGAAAACAAGTCAATTCTACAGGATTATTCTCAGTATTTTAGTCAATTTCAGTAGTGTTGTGATTTCGATGGTTTCAATCTTCGCACGGATCTCCAGATCTTTAATCTCTTTCCAGTTTATCATTTTACTCTTCACAAAATTTTTCTCACCAGATGTAACTGGGTGTCTTCACGGAAGTCTAAGTCACAGCAATTTTCTTTAACTCCGTTGCAACGTAATCAGTTCTGGGCATACACTAAGAATATATTTCTCTCATCTGATCTCAAAAAGTAGGAAAAACTGTTTTGTATTTTAGGTGCTAGTATAGGTATCTAAAATGTATCAAACTAATAATTTGGTGGAAAAACTAATTTTTGAACGAAGTTGATTAACTTAACGTTTGCTTATTTATAAAATGTTGGCTGTTTAATTAAAAGAGCAAAAAATAAATCAGTTTAAACGCTAAAGAAATCGTTACGACCAATTTGCCAAGGATTCTCAGTTTGACAGCAAGAAGGCGAGAAAATGAATCGATAAAAAAACACCATTTTTGTTGTTATTTGAGTGTAGGAATTTATCTATTCTATTCGAGACGAACCATTATTAGATCTGTGGGTAGTAAGATGATTTGTTTAGAGTAGTTTGTATTTCTTGCGATAGTGTCTTTGTATGTAGGTGGGGGGATAAGAACTTTGATAACTCAATTGTCTCGTTGTATTGCTTTTCAAAATTCTCACACTATTGAGTGGAAGTGAAATGTTCTCTTCGGTTATGCATTCAAAGTTCAACAAGAAAAACCTTGCTTAAGGCCAGTGATTTAGATGGATCGATGATTTAACGAATTCAAGTAATAACTGAATCTGCAGTGCGTGGCAGGTAATAAAAACTGATGAGGAGAAAAGAGTCAGTGGTTTTGCTGAGAGGATTTTTTAGTTAAGGATGCAAATATTGATCGTTTGGAAAGATTCCAAGAAAGAGATAGAAGAAAGGAACGAACGAAAAAATGGATGAAGTGTGAAAAAGAATTGGACTGAAGAAAATAATTATGAGATGAAGATGGCGATAAAAGGTGTGAACAAAGGACAAAAATAATCTGTAAAAAGAAAGAAGACGATTGAAAACATATAAAAAACATAAAGAAAGAATAAGAAGACAAAAAAGATCAAAAGAAAAACGAAAGAATAAAGAAAAAAAAATGAAGAAATAAAAAAGAAATGAATGAAGTAACGAGTAAAAGAAGTCATTGAACGAAAGCCGAAAAGAGTGGAAAAAAGTAAAAGTGAATAAAAGATGTTAAAAATGAAAGAGGAGGAAAGAAAAAAAATGAAAGAGGCGAAGAAAAAGAAGACAAAATAAAGAAAGAAATAAAAAAGAAAGAAGCTGAGAATGGAAAGAAGTTAAGATAAGGAAGATAAATAAAAACGTTGAGAAGAAAGTGAATGAAACGAGGGAAAAGACGGAGAATATGAATGAAGAAAACAGAGGAAGAACAAAAGAATAAAAATAAAAAAACGGAACGGTAACTTCAAGAAAATCCAACTAAGAAATTAAAGGAAATGAGTGAGAAGAGAAGAAAAGAAAGAAAAAAAGAAAGAAAAGGACCAAAAGGAAATAGAAGCTTTGTAGATCAAAATGGAACAAAGAAAATTTTGTCTCCGTACCATTGCGCAGATGTACAATGATTTCTTCGGTTTGTTTGTTAAAAAAAAATGAATACTGCCACGAAGCGTTAATATTATCCATGGCTAAAACAAAAAGAAATAAATTCCATTACTCCCCATTCTTATCAACCCATCGCCAAAAAATCAAATAAAAAGAAAGATCTTTTAGATTGGTCTATTATGGCAAACCTTAAGATATACGTCAGACGAAAATAGTTCAGAGAGGTTATTGCATCCTTTGTGATAGTTATCTGAAAAGAGAAAATAAAATTCGAGGGTTGGCGGGAAAGGAACTCACACTGACGACAAAGATTAGATCCGATTTGTAACAAAAGATAAAACATAAAATATTATTAAGGATGACGTATCCAAGACACCGATCCTTGCTAGGAAGAGGAAACGGAAAAATTTGAACTCATGTAATTGAACCTCTTCATCAAAATCGTACTAAATATAGTAAAGCATATCAAAAACCCTAAATCCAAAAATGCACAAAAGACAAAACCAATCTAACCCTTCTAGCATTGAATAATTCACCGAGGTTGATCTGCTGTTAAACAAAACCTAAACTCAAAATCAGATTATTGACGTCAAGATTAAGAAACCTCATTTGGATTTCCTAAACCTGAACCGAGTACAACCAACAAATATGTTGATAAAGATTTAGACTGATGTCTAAGATAAAGATTTATCGGTTAGTTTAGGTATTTTTCGTAATCTCTTGAAATGTTATACTATTAGACAATTACTATTTGAAATTCAGTTTTTATCATAATTTCAGCATAATCAAATCTTTTGAATTTGAGGATTGTATTGCGCCGTACAATCTCTTATCTCATGAACAAAAAAGGCAAAGCTTGAATACATTTATGGTCCTACGTTTTACAAGGAATGAGATTTTTGTCTTTCCTCGTCATATGCTAAGAACCCTAGGTTTTCAAATTCTCAATAAGATGCATTTTGGATTGAATCTTTACTACCAGCTGCCTTCACCTTCGCCAAGAAACAATTATTTCTTCATTTTAGATAATCTGGGTGACTTTTAATAAGTAACGCTTCACTGCAAAGCATATTAATTTCTCATTAATGGCCTGAATGTGCGTTTATCCCCTCTTTGACGTCATCAACCTGCTGAGAGTCATTTAGGCGGTAGTGTTCCGGTAGAAGTGGCCTTGTCACCGCCAGCAGCAACCATCTGTTCAGTCCTGGTGAAGACAGTTTATGCACTCTGCAAGACAATAGACTAATGAACAAATCCGATTCTAGCAAGCTTTTGATTGCATCTTGGTTCAAATAGACGCTGAGACACAAACCCAAATCATCACGTTAATGGTTGGTCGCGTGCCCTCATCTGGAAACAATTTCTCTAGGCAAATTTTCTAGTTGTATTTGCAAACATCTGTGCTGACACTGAATGATTTTCTTTCTCTCTCACTCTCTCTCACTCACACTCACTCTCTACCTTTCTTTATAGCTCTCTATCTCTTCCTATCTCTTATTCTTTCTCTGTACAAACCTAAGCATCTAATTTGCTAAAGTGTACATACGTTTTGGAAGGAAAATATCCCTTTTCTCTCTCTCTCACTTCCTTTATCTGTCACTTTGTCATAAGAAAGATAGAGAAAACAAAAAACAAGCAAGAGTAATGGACCAAAGGAAAACGAAGAAAGAGAGAGAAAGAGAGAGAGAGAGAGAGAGAGAGAAGGGGAGAGAGAAAAAGAGACAATGAGAGTAAAAGAAAAATGAAAGGAAGAGAAAATTATTTACAAATCCTAACGTATTGCAGAGCAATTCAATAAACAGAGCGTAAGAAAAGGTCTTACAATGAAATTAATTTAGGGGAATAATTGTGATATATATATATATATATATATATATATATATATATATATATATATATATATATATAAGTGTAAGTTGCGACATTAATCCATTTAATATAAGCCTATTTCCCTGCCAGCAAAATGTGCATTTGAATAAAGACTTATGAGAAATTCACGATTATCTCGACCATCAAGCTAGTAACAAGTTGGCTGAGAGGGAATAATGCTCTTAGATATTTCTTGGATCAAGCCAACGTTAGTATATATATAAAAATATTTATATAAGCCAACGTTGATATATATATATATATATATATATATATATATACCCTTGAGAAATTTATAAATCCAACTATTCGCTTTCTGATAATGGGTAAATAGTAAGGCAGACTGGGCTCTTTAACCATGGAAAGGCAACCGGACTTGGAGAAGGAAAACTGAATTCATTACATTCCGTTTAAAACTGAACCTGTGTCGCACCCAGTTCGAGCAGAGAGTCTGATATATATATATATATATCTACTCTGCGACGAGAGAGAAGCATGTAAAGAATCATCTGACGAGACGGAGAGTATGGCAATAATATTCTCCACCGTAATAAATTTATTATGACGACTTAACTTAGGAGGTGCCCGTGGTGTAATGGTTATCGTCGTAGGAAATGGACACGGCGACACAAGTTCAAATCCTAGACGAAACTGATTGCATTTCACATAGCACTAATACCTTTGGGAAAGGTATGAATCCAATTATTCTCCCTCCAGCTATGGTTAAATAGTAGGGCAGACTGGGTTCTTCAGCCTTGGTTAGGCAACTACTCTAGGAGAAGGAAAACTCTGAATTAAAACCTGTTAAACTCCGCTTAAAAATTGACCTTGTGTCATATCCTGCCCGAGCGGAGGGGTCGGGTAAATAGGATGACGACTTAACCGAGTTTGAGTCTCCATTAAATTGTACTATATATATATATATATATATATATATATATATATATATATATATTAGAATGAATAGGTCCACGAAGAGAGTTATATTTTTTAAAGATTCATTTTTCTTATTTTGTTCTTACATGCGTGTATGTTTCCATCTTGTTGCTTTCGTCAGAGAACATCTGTGGCACAAGGCCATGTGAATGGGGTACTCACTGAGACTTGAACTTACTCGTGTTTAATTGGGTTTCAGATGCAAGAAAAAAGATGTGGAATATGTGATATTATTATAAAAGAAAAATCCAATATTTTTAAAAACCCGGAAACAAAATTCATAATGAATAAAGACTTAAACTGCAGCTCAAAAAACGTAATCTCCATAATTGAATGTAACAAATGTAAATAAATATGCCTTAGGGTCAACATAGGCCCTCAATACCAGAATATCACTGGACAAGAGCTGTATTTAAATAACAAAAAAAAAAAGAAGAAGAAAATTGATTGTGTCGAAACACCTATACGAATGTAGTCAAGGTAAATTTAAAGTTACGCCTTTTTATCAAAGTATCGATTACACATTACTGCAAATAAAGAAAAAAACTTCATAAATTCAAGTCCACGTTGAATAAAATAGGAATTACACACACACACACACACACACACACACACACACATATATATATATATATATATATATTTATCACAAATATTCTTTTTATAGAATATGTAGTTATCTAAGATTTATGAGATTTTGTCACATTATTAATGTTTCGCTGATTAATCGTATGTATCTACGTTTGTCTATACGTGTGTCTATTTAATTCTGGTTATGGTACCAGCCAATCCAATATTTACCAAAGGAGATCACATGTCTAGACGACATTACACTTAAATTGACGAAGAACGCATGAATATTTTTGGGCTGATCTTATGATCTTAAAGTTGAAATATTTCCCGAATGTTTGTTCATTTAAGCTGGTAGAAGGGATAAAAGAAAATGTGCTGAAACTTGCACACTATCCCTTAAAATGTCTTTCCGAAACTAACCTATCAAAACCAGAAAATGCTGGAAACACTATTAGCTGTGTATGAACCTTTCTTTTTAGGAAACTATCTTATTTATTTATGAGCAAAGCAATCTATTTCAGTTTGTTTTCGGAAAGGTTCCTATGAATACCTATGTGTGCATGAATTTCATCTTTTCAGAACATTTTTCAAAGATGAATTTTTTTCTACACATCATTTACACTGATCATTTTTGAAAAAATGGAACAATTAATTTAATCAATGACAGAGAATTTGTATTTAGTTCGATATTAATTTATTGATAATCATAATGGTTCTAATAAGTGGTTATTATTTTTCAGCAAGTAGAAAGCAAAGATTAGATACTTTCCGTTGCAACTTCACATATTCTGATTACTGAAAAGGTAATTTTTAAAAGATCTACATTTATTATAAATACCTTTAGTGGGCACATTGGTATGCACTTTGTCGTCGGAAACCATTTATAAGTTTCTACTAGAAGTATATGCTATTACCTAATTTTATAGTAAGTATATTTTGTTGCAATGTAGACTGGTGCTATATTCTTTACAAATAAAGCTTTTGTCATACTGACAGTTTGGTATTATTTATATTCTCCATGTTAATTTAGAAATCAGAATTCGCTGAATGAATAGTTAGCCATTTGGTTTAATCGTACGTTAACTCTTGTGGTTGTTTAATGACAAATCCTGTTTATACATACATAATTTTTAAGTAAATAGTTTATAGATAACATTTTAAACGAGCTATTGCTCATTTTTTGTCCAAAGTTAAATGGTTTCAGGTGTTTTAAACACCAATTGTTCTATGTGCATTCAGTTAAATGGCTTTAAGTATTGCTATCTGATTTTAATATCTCAGTTTAATATTAAGTATTTGTTGTCCAAAAGGTTAGATGGTTTCCAGTAAAGTAAATGATTACACAGTTCTATTTGACTATCTATAATATCCTAACAGGTCATACCAATCCGGGTCAGAGTGGAATTGGGAGTAAGAGCAATGAAGTGCTACTCCACATTCCCTAACGCTCCAAGACTGGAGCCTCACCATCAAATGGTTTAGTGTCACACCAAGAACACTCTGCATCTGGATTGGAACTAACAGGCCTAATACCTTACCACTCGGCAGTGCATGAGATTTCACTGAAGAGTCTTAATTGTTGTTTTCGACAGTCCATTTTAAACAAAATGCCTTGTATTTTCTAAGGAATGGCAATTCGATCTTATCAGTGAATGTAGGATCTCTGAATAGCAAATACTCCATTTTAACTAGGAACGACGTTACCCTCTCCTTAGTTGAAGGATTTAAGGCAGTTCTGAGAATTATTATGAGAGCTGAAAAGGATTTAATCAAAATTTCCATATTTTTCCATGATTAAGATAATCTCAATAACTGAAAAAAATGTTCTGGAGAGAGTTAAATATTGTTAATAACCTGGATATTTAACGACTGCTACAACTTTAATCTGACTATATTCGTATTCTTTAACTTAATCAACTCATTTCTTCTTAAAATAAACCCACAGTTGTGTTTGAGATAAAAACGCGAAAAAATATTAGGAATATTGAGTTGCTGCCATAGAGTCTAAATTCGTTCTCACATTATTGCAATTTTTTCTCTGTATCGACCGTGAGAAGGAAACTGATATTACATGACATACATCACCAAATTTTGATATTCTAACATGTTTTACTTTATTATTCTTTTTTCCGTAACTCTTTAAATTTGAAAAACAAATGAAATATATCATTTCCTGTTATAGAATTTATAGATGACCTTTGAATGGTAAATATTAAATAACAATGAAATGATAATGAAGCAATTAAAAATGATGTTACATGTACATTAGGTATGATAAATACAGGTAAGTTTATTAGAAAAGATTTCTATCAATCTATCTTTTTTTCTCTCTCTCTGACTTGTTTTTCTGTCTAACTATCTTTGACTGCTTCAACTAAACTTTATCTTTATTCCTGGTTATTCATACCATAATGCGTATTATATATATATATATATATATGTAGGTAAAAGTCAAATCAGATCTCAATCAATAAATTTGCCTTTCCTTTTCTATCATCAAGTTTATGTGTGTCCCCTTAATAGTTATTCATTTTTGCTATCTATCTATCTATCTATCTGAATGTCGTTTTTTATATTCTGTTTCATTGTTGAGATTCCTATGTATCTCTGTTCAGTGATGATGATCGGTTTTTAGGCCCAACAAAAAGGTTAGGATTACGAGGACTGATTTTCACGTCTACATAAGCCATAAGATTGCTTTTTCTTCATTTCATCTTCTACCAGAGTTACTCAGTAAATAAATGTAAGCTTGGAGCATCGGATGTAGCGCGACGTTTAGAAAGCATGTTTCAGAGAGACTCGTGGAGTGAGTGCGATACTCTCAGAGTATGAGTATATGTATGTATGTATGTATGTAAGTGTGTGCATGTGTGTGTATTGTGTGCTTGTAGATATATACATGTAATATAAATTATGTATATATGAATGTACTTGATTGTATCGATCTATCGGTAAACATTTGTGTGTGTGTCCGTATGTATGGGTATGTGCATTTGTTGAAACAGATAACCACGTGAATGAACAATCCAACGGAACTAATATTACTACAATTTTTCTTTTCTCTAATATCGATGTCAATTGATCTCTCTTCGATCGGCTTATCAATAAAGCGTCTGTTGTATTGCTGGGGTTAAATAAAACCGAAGACATATCCCTTTCATTTTCAGTTTGGCAACATCTACATCACTGCAGTTAATTTCTTTCTTTCTTTCTTTCTTTCTTTCTTTCTTTCTTTCTTTCTTTCTTTCTTTCTTTTGAATCTGCCTTTTCACAATGTCTTAATTCTCCCTTTCTCTCATTTTTCCATTCACTTTATCTCATCCCGACCATATTCATCTCCTTTTCACTCTTTATATATATATATATATATATATATATATATATATATATATATATAACACCTTTCATTCTGATGAACAAACCCCGACGATCTTGATTACTCTAGTCTTTTACGAGAAAATTTCTCTATCTCATCTCAGAATATTCTGCCTTGTCTTTTCATACTACGCATGTTATTCTTAGGCACCATTCTACTAATCTTTCGCACCATCAGTTATCTTCTTATTTAATAATACGCCCATTCTGTTTTCATTTTTTTTTGTTGATAACTTTTATGACATCACTTACCTTAGTTTTCTTCCTAATCGATGTCGATGACTTTTTATTCTATAAACCCTCTCTCGCACACACACACACACACACACACGCACACACACACACATGCACGTTCACACGCATATACATATATATATATATATATACATATATTAATATATACTGTGTGTTGATATGTGTGTTTACTAATTAATCCCTGTGTGCATGTATTTTCAATCTGTCAGGCTATCATCTTCTTGTTGGGCAAAACACTTGGTGCATATGCAGTTGGTATTCAATCTCAAGTAAAAGTCAGAATTTTATTTGTCAAAATCGAATCTATCTGCACTTCAAATTTTGGCGCAAGACAATCTTCCCAGTAATCCCTTAGACGCCAACAGTATTTTCACATCTACTCGACTTATCCGTTGCTGACAGATGCAAAAAATTAAGATCATTTCGGTTTCAGGCCGATGGAAAAACAAACCAGTCTGCCATCTTGATTCGAAAAGCTGTTCTTTCATATTTTTTTTAATTCGTAGTTTTTTGATTGTCATCAATATTTATAAACAGCAGCTGTGAGGACAAAGACGAATCAATAGCGGCTGCTTGATTGGCATTAGAATAGATAGGAAGGGAGGGTGGATTTGGAAAAAGAAGATAAGAGTATGATTAGAAATGGTAAAAAAAAAAATGGAATTGGAAGATATAACAGCAAGGAATGAAGAAATAAAATAGAAGCAATGTGTAAGGCTTGAAGGAAGAGTGAGCGAAAAGAAAAGAAAAAGATAAACATTTTGAAAGAAGGAAAAAGAAAATGATTTGGAAAAAAAAAAGAAATTAGAAAAGGAAGGAAAGATGAAAGTAGCTAAGGAAAAGAAGTGAAAGAAAGAAAGGGAAAATTGTAGACGAAAGAAAATAAATAAAGAAAGAAGTAAAGAAACAAAAAAGTGAAAAGAATAAAGGGAAGAGGAAAGTTCAAAAAGAAAGAAAGAAAGAAAGAGGAACGAAGGAAGTGAAGTAAAAAAGTAAAATACATCGTGAAATGAAAGAGAATAGAGAAGGAAAAAAGTCTGATTAGAAAGAAAAATAAAAAAAGGAAGAAAGAGAAGAAGGAATGAAAATAAACGCAGAGTATAAATTGGAAAAAAAAAAGAAGATGGAAAATATTAAGAAAGTGTAAACGAGTAATAAAAGAAAAAGGGAGAAAGAAAAAGAGGTTTACGAAGGAAAGAAAAGAAGAATAAAAATATGGACTGAAGAATGAAGCTACTAAATGAATTTAATCATTCGAAGGATGAAGAGTAAAATCTTTTCTCTAGTGCAATGACGCGATGGAAGTTTTTCTTGAAAATTGGAATGATCTGTCCGAATGTTGACAATGTTAATTCACTCGGTGTTTTCTTTGATGGCAGCACATCACTAAAGACACTGCACACGGACGATCATTTACCACTCACCATTCACCGTCTGTCCACTTGAGCAAGACGTCAGTACAATAATGTTCTCTTCTGATTATCACTGCAAACGATTGAAATCGATGAAAAGAGTAAAAGAATTTACGCTTAAGACGCTGCATTTAACACGAATTAGAGACACAATTTGTCAGAGAAATCGTCCACTTTCTTTTTTGTTTTCTCCATTGATGTTTGCTTTCTGAATAATATTAGACCAAACCGTTTTGTAATAGAACAAAAAGTCTGTCGCAGAACAAGGAATTCAAGCATTTAAGATCTGTTATTTAAAAGAACTACGTCGACTGAAGACTTGTGTGTGTGTGAATGTGTGCAAAATGAGAGAGAGAGAGAGAGAGAGAGAGAGAGAGAGAGAACAGACACACCTGCATTGTATTAAAGATTTTAGGTGTATAGAACTGACAGCTAGAGGACGTTGTCAGAGAGGGAAATATTAAATTGATGGTCTATACTGAATACGAGTTTTGATATGAAAATTTTCTCTAAATTATTCCCATTTTGAATTCGACCCAACATATATATATATATATATATATATATATATATATATATATGTGTGTGTGTGTGTGTGTGTGTGTGTGTATAAATGAGAAAATGATTGAATAAAAGCCCAATCTACAAATATATAATTTTTATTTCTTTAAAGTGAGAGAAAAGTTTTCTGAAAAAATTGTTGTATATCGGGAAGGAAGATTCTAGTTTATTAAGAGAGAGAGAGAGAGAGAGAGAGAGAGAGGGAGAGAGAGGGGGGGGACTGCTTCGATTTACAACATATCTTCAGGTTGACATCAGGTTGAGATACATATCCAGAGAGCGTTGATTCTTCGCGCTTCTTTCACGGGAGGCTGATATAGAGCAGCCTTACAACCTGAGAGCCAACTGGACCCCTTACGTCTATCGGTGTGTTTTTGTCTACTCTCGCTGAGGGTTCCCCCCGACCGACCGCTGAGGTCGAAAACTTCCGTCATTGTATATTTTTCTGACGCCCACACATTCTTCTTCGGCACCCCACCAACGCAATTCTTCTGACGCAATTAACATGGCATCCATGACGTTCAGTTTTTGAAATCCTCACTAACCGGCCTGTCAAAGGTCAATATGTAACAAAATTACAAAATCTTTTCTTGTTGGCAAAGATAATATTTTCTAGATTGTAGATATTTTCAACAGAGATAATTAAGATTCTTAAAATAAAGTGACATATTTTTTGTATGTAACATTCCCAGTATCAGAGTGTTGCTATCTAGTGAGAGAACCAATTTATGACGAAAATGTTAAACTGTATGCAAGCAGCAAGCGATATTTTTTTAGTTGTTGTAGTAGTAGTAGTAATAGTATCAAGTTTCTGATAAAACTAACGTATGCGATAGATAAGTAGTGTTGAAATGAAATGCATTCTTAAAAGAAAAAAATGCAGGTTTTCACTCAAAAGAAATAAAAAGAAATGTATTTAAGTAATAAAGTAATAATTCATTACTTACTGTTAGTTGAGTATGTATAGACAATTCAATACTTACTGTTGAGTAAGTATAAACGAATCCATAATTATTGAAGAAATATTTTATTCTTAGCTTATTTTTACAATTTAGGTTGGCTCGAAACTTGCCAAAAAGGATTTATCTATTAATTTAATTGAATAAGAGAATGTATTTTTGATATTTTTGGAATGCAAATGTTTCTAAAGTTATTTTAGATTATAATCTTTCAAATTTTTTACAGCAAGTAAAAAATTGTCGTCTGCAAAGTATCTCAAAATTCAAAAACTGGTGCAAATTCACCGGGTCGATAATAAATGCTAAAATGCATATACAAAAAATGACACAGGCTAGAACTTATTTTTTGCACAAAAAATTAATACTTTTTAGTATGGAAATCAGTTGACTATATATATATATATATATATATAAAGGTAAAAACAGAAAAAAGATATATGTTTGATGGTTCGTTTATTGTAACAACGCGTTTCTACTTCAAGTTTTTGTCTGAATACAAAAATATTTTATCTAAATTATTTTTTTATGAGGAATGATTAAAACAGATAATTTTTTCATTCATTTGGAAGTCTTCATCAGGGGCTGTAGATATTGTTATGTGAAAAACGGAATAATACTGGCTGATACGTTCTAAATATATTATGTCATGCGATGGGATTTTTTGGAAAGGTAAATGGCGTTTTGTAGTTTGAGAAACAGATTTGCAACCTTTTATAACTTTAAATCTTATGAGTAAAGTGTGGGGGGAAATCTTTTTATGGATTTTGAAATCTTTTAGCATTATTTTTCCGAGAGACTATGATATTTTGAAATATATTTTTGATTAATTTTTTTTGTATGCAGACAAAACCTTGTAGTCAAAACGCGTCGGCACAATAAACAAATCACAAAACATATATCTTTCTTCCATCTTTACCTTTGTCTACAAACATTCTGCCGGATTCAATGCACTCCTTTTTACAAACACCCCCATATATATATATATATATATAATAAGTAGATATATATTAGTTTTTATATATATTTAATAGCATGGAAGCTTTTTTGTGACCATAGGTTTCATGCCATTCTATAAGCGACAACCATCAGGCAGAGAAAGAAAGATATTGGAGTAATCGAAAAAATAGAAAAATACTTTCAAAAAAACGTAAGGTTTGTACACAACTCTTTAAGTATTATTGTATAATTAAGAAAATGAGTTTATTATTTGACGTGTCAGCATGATAAGTCTGGGACGTAAGGATAATAGGTGGGGAGTTGTGTAGGACTACAATTATAATTTTTATTAGCTATTGTTATTGTAATATATGATGGTGTGTGCGTGGGGGATATATTAAATATACTGTGTGGAGACGTATTTCTAACAATCATGAAAACATAGCTAACATAATATCAATAGGCTGTGGGGTGCATGGAGATGGATATAAAGAGTTAATGGAAGAAGATGGTACTTACGGTGGGGGGGGGTCAAGTAATAGTGATATATTGAACAGTCTCCAAATTATATACTGCATTTGATCTTCCACAAACCAACTAAGTGAGATTGTGACAACCAACACTGTTATAATATATATATATAGAGAGAGATATTATAATATATATATATATATATATAGTGAGAGAGAGATATACGTTACAATATATATATATATATATAGAGAGAGAGATTATTAGAAGTTTATATTCTTGTACGTTGCTCTTATATACCACTGTTTCCCAAGGGACTCTATATTTAGTTCTAGGTTTTGTTGGGATACACTTTGATGCCGCCTCTAGGTGTGCTTCAACAAAATTTTCATATTCGTCATTTGGGGTAACTTTTTCTGTCTTCTCTTGTAGTGTTTCGAATCTGTTTCTTAATTCTAATGCATATTTGTCTCTAATGTCTCTGTTGTTAAGTAGGGCCCAGTCATAGTGCCTAGTTGTCACTGTTCGTGTGGCGTTTTTTCGTAGGCTTAGATGTATTTTGGCCGTGACTATTCGATGATCAGAGGTCACACCCTCGAAAGTGGAGTATGCCTCGCAATTCATCGCACTATTTTTCCATTTTCTTTTTATAAAGAGGTAGTCTATCTGTGCTTTACTCTTGTTCGCGTATGTGTGGGTCCATAATTTTCCCTCCCTTTTTTGAAAGTTTGTATTGAGGCATGTTAATCTATTTTCTATCATGAAATCAATTAGATGTTGTCCATTCCTGTTTGACGTGTTGTGTAGGCTGTATTTGTTGTTTCTGTTTTTCCCGATTTGTGCATTCATATCTCCGCCAATGACTAGCAGGTTGTGTTTCGGAATGCTACGTACTAGGGAGGATAGCTCCTCGTAGAAAGTGACTAGTTCGGTTTCTTCGCTAACATTGGTAGGGCTGTAGCAGGAGATGATAGTGGCTTTGGGGTTGCCATTAAACGTTGCAGCCATCATCCTAGGTTGTATTCTCTCAATGCTATTAAGTGTTTTTAGCGCTCTTGGTCCTATAAGCATTCCCACCCCTCCTACCGATGCATTGACAGAGTTTTTCCATGGCAATATAGTCACCAGCATCCATCCATTGCCAGTTTCGTGATATTTGATATCTTCGGTGTGAGTGTATCGATGTTCTTGTATACAGATTATGTCTATCTTATGTTCTACGGCTGATGCAGTTAGCTCTGGTAGTTGACCTATTCTATTTATGGTTCTAACGTTAAATCTCGCTATCTGTATTGTTTGTAGTTTTTGTTTGAGCTCTGTACCTGATTTTTCGAACACTGAGGCCAGGGCTCCAACCTCAGCAGGACGCGCCCTTTTTTTACCCGCGCGAAGAGCGATGCGGTTTGTGTATGCGGTTTGAGTATGAGTCATGGTTATCTTTCGATGGCTGCTTTTATTCTCATCTATAGAAGCCACTCTTAAAGATGAGCAGCAGTAGTTCCCCGATCGAACTGACAATCCTGAGCGTTAAGCCGCAAGACTCACACGTTCAGGAAATGTTAGGCATTGCGAATTCGAACACCTTCACGTACACGATGCTGCTTCCCATGTGTACGTGAAAAAATAAATAAATAAAAAATAAAAAAAGGTACCCCGCAGAAACGATCACGGACGCCGACTACGCTGATGACTCGGCGTTACTGGCAAATACGCCTAATCAAGCAGAGACACTACTGCATAGTTTGGAACGAGCTGCAGCAGGCATTGGCCTCCATGTCAATGCGCACAAAACTGAATATACGTGTTACAACTAAACGGGCAACATTATCACACTAGACGGAGCCTCTCTGAGGCTGGTGGACAAATTCACCTACCTAGGAAGTAGCGTCTCATCAACAAAAAACGACACCGACACACGACTGACGAAAGCATGGACGGCTATAGATAGACTCTCAATCATATGGAAATCAGACCTGACCGATGAAATGAAGCGCAGTTTCTTCCAGGCAGCGGTTGTATCGATACTGCTATATGGATGCACTACATGGACGCTAACCAAACGGCTGGGGAAGAAACTTGACGGCAACTACACAAGAATGTTGAGAGCAATATTGAACAAGTCCTGGTGACAACACCCCACGAGACGCCAACTGTACGGCCACTTGCCTCCCATCACGAAAACTATACAGGTTAGACGAGCTAGACACGCCGGACACTGCTGGAGAAGCAAGGACGAGCTCGTAAGTGACGTACTCCTATGGACCCCCACATATGGCCAAGCAAAAGCAGGACGACCAGCCCGAACTTACATACAGCAGCTATGTGAAGACACAGGATGTAACCCAGAAGACCTGCCGGAGGCGATGAATGATAGGGAGAAGTGGCGAGAGATGGTTAAGGATATCCGTGCTGGCGGCACGACATGATGATGATGATGATGACGTTGCTCTTCCCTTGGATCAAAATTGTCGTTGTACAATAAATGTTTACATGGGGAACCTGTAGGACTGTGATGATTATTAAGATAGTCTGAATGACCAATAAATGTTCAGTATGCTTCATCGTGACTGAATATTAGTCCGAACTAGGTTCACTATGTAAGATCTGTATCCATGGGTCTAATAAGATAAAAAAAGAGTTTAGAATTTAAAAGTATACATAGTGTTCTCATTTATAGATTTGCACGGTTATTTACATGGAACAAGGAAAATGATTAGAGAGTGACTAGTGTCACAAGAGGAACAGATTCACAGAATCTGGTTGGCCTCATTTTTCTGTTCCCAACCACGAATTCCGCTAGAAAATGAGAACATGACTGAAAAAGAATAATATTGACTTCACTCAAATTTTAGCCGAGAACTGTATTCTGATCCTTCAAATGAAAAGTCCTGAAAGAGAACAATCTTATCATAAGTAGTATGCACTGATTGTGTTAATTAAATAGATAACCAGATGAGGAAAAAAAAAACTATGTAAAAGAAGTAGCTAAGCAAGGTTTCTTTTGGTCAAGTTAAATGTGCAGAATTTTTTAATATTTCGTACATCCATAAGATTAGACAGAACAAAGAAATTACTGACACCATCTGATGCAGTTAATTCAAATTGGAGCGGGAATACTGTGCTGCACATTTCTTAAAATGGAGCAGAGCTTTTTTCCTTGAAAATGAGCTTCATAGATGCTTACTTTTATCAGAGACACAGAGGAAAATACGTAACTGATTTACAAGTATGAAAAAATTCAGCACGTATCTACGTAAAATTTTCACTTTAAAATCACGACATTTAATCGGCTCCAGTACGAGTGTTAACAAATGATAAAACACAACTGCAAATTTCAAAGACAACACTAGAGGTTCATCTTGATCCTAAAAATATTTGCATTACTCGAGTATTTGGTAATTATCTACAATATATATATATATATATATATATATTAAGATTGTTCTGGTTCATCTTTTCTCTCTATCTCAACAAATTGAGATGGAGAGGAAAGATGGACAAGTATATATATATATGTATATATATATATATATAAATATATATATATATATATATATATATGTGTGTGTGTGTGTGTGTGTGTGTGTGTGTGTGTGAGAGAGAGTAGCATTATATATTCGTTAGCAAGCTAAAATTTCAAACTGTTAGTAATGAATTTGATTCTCACCGGGAGTTTTTTATTTCTTTTCTTGTGTTACAACTAAATTAAGATTAGTCGAAAAGAATCTTGCTGAAATTGTTATTGAGTTGGTTTAGTCGATCTTTTCTGTTTAGTTTTGAGGTTTACTTGGTCCACCGGATTTAAAAATTGAGATCAACAAAGAAAGGCTAGAGCGATTGATTGACGGCATTGATCAATTATCAAAAGTACAAAACATATTTTATCGTACATTGAAACTTCTAAATATAAATATAATATATACTCGAATGTAGACTTGCATATCTTTGAATTAGCATTTGAAATCCAGTTTTTTAACATCTCCTGAAAAGGATGGAAAAAAATTGATTGAAAATAGTTCAGAAATTCAGAAAAGAATCTTGAAGCTATTAACTCAATATCATCACAATTACTTAGTGAGTTGTAAACTTGAAAGTAGCAAAATAAACTTTTCAGAGTACTTGTCCATCTTTCCTCTCCATCTCAATTTGTTGAGATGGAGAGAAGGCTGTAGGTTTTCTTGCCGTAAGAACCTCCAAAATGAGTCTGTTATTTTTAAAAACGATCACGTGATATTAATACGTAATAAAACTTGCTTCTGTTGAAGATTTATATTTGGAATATCTTCTGAGAGAGAGAGAGAGAGAGAGGAGCAAGGGGAGAGAGAGAGAGAGATGTTCAGAGATTTGTTTGTAGTAATTTACGAAGCTCTTTGCTTCGATGTAGCACAAGGCCAAATGAATGGGGCGCCCAATGAGACTCGAAATCACTCGTGTAGGTTTACTTGTCTAGTTTGCTAACCATTACACTACCAGAGGTAAAGCGCTGTAAGTTATGTAATATGTCTTGAAAGTCTCTGGCAGAACTGAAAAAACATATTCATTCGAAAGTTAACTAAGACTGAAGTCTTGTATTACTGCGACTGAATAATGAAATACATGTATATAAGGAAGTGTGAACGGGCAAGAAGGAACTAAAAAAAGGTAACTTTATAAATTTATATTTCATCTAACATAGTTTCTTTTTTACTTATTTTTAGTGATAAATCAAACTTGGTGGTTTTGTTATAGTAGATTAACTCCGAACACCATATATATATATATATATATATATATATATATATATATATATATATATATATATATATATATATATAAAAGAAAAACCTTTAAAAATCACTCATATTTTTGGCGATATTATTTCAGCAGATCCTTTATTTTTTACATGTTAGATTTGCATCTTAAGACCAAGGAATCATGAGAAATTTCTTACGAAGATGTTGAAAACCAAAAAGAAATTCCGGTCACCCTATCTCCCTCACCCAAATTTCTCTCTTTTTTTTCATTATAAAAATCAGACCATTTGTTTTTCCAGACTGATTAGAAAATAACGTACAATTCCTGTTTGAAGGTGTATCAATTTTTGACTCCTTTTTCTTTTCACTTCTTTTTTATAGATGACAAATATTTTTATTAGATGACAAACCCAAATGAAATAAATAATAAAAAAAAATATAAATGAATTTGGGAAGAGAGAATAACTTTTTAACAAAATTAAATTATATTATAAAATATCATATTGTATATTAGTACTATTTAATCAGAAAATAGTCATACCAAAATCTTTATTCAATTCAATATAATTGGTCACATTTATAACGTAAAGAAAAGATTATACCAGTTACTGTTAAGACTGTTATCTAAAATTATAAACAAATACAACATAATATATATCCACAGGATTATAATTATATCTTACAAATTATCATTATATTATTCATATTGTTATTCAACCTCAATATCCTTAATATCATAATAATCATTTATAATCAACTACAATAAACTACAACAAATTACTATTTGTAATATGACTATTAAAACCCAATTTTTATTATTCTTATAAATAAAATCATACCAAGCATTATAGATAATAGGATATTAAGAATTATCATCACAATTAACGTTACGATTACAATTATCACTACTAATCATCGAACCTCATAATATTATTAAACTAATCATCAACTCATTATAATTATAAATATGAATAACATTAATGCCAACAAAACAATAACAGACATCTACAACTACCACAATATACTATAACTGAATATTGATAATTATTAACAATTTATAATTATTACCAATAACAAATCAATTCAATTAATATCAATAATTATTACTATGAACAACAACTTTATGACAAAAATATCATTCATAATGTACACTCTGCAGTCAATACAAAAATAACACCCTGTATCGTTTATTACATAATTTTAATAAATAAAACCAGTTGTTTAAAATATAAGAATCAATTTAGATCATATCTTAAAACACATATACTCAAATCCAAAGTACATAAAATTTAAGTGAATTAAAATATATATAGTTGAAAATAAATAATAAAAAATTAAGAATATTCTTTTAAAATAAATAAAATAAAGCATTTTTTATGAACGAACCTTAGGCCATTTTACATAAACATTTAAATATCAATTCATTTATTTGATTTAGTAATTTACTGGTACTACCTTTATAAATACTAAAGGTGGTGGATCTTTTAATAAAATTCCATCGAATAATGGTGTAAGGCCATACTCATTCAATCTCCAGAACTATTTAGAAAGGGTTGTTTGGTTTCTCAAAGAAGGGTTAGAAAAAAATGCCTACGTCTTTAAAACCTCGGCTTCCAATTTCCCGCAGAAATTCCAAAGTATATCTTCATGTCCTTTCTGTTTTCCGTTGGGAAAATGGTTGCCTTGCATTCCACATACTCGGAATTGCATTTTTACCGCCAATAGGACATTTTCTCTTGATTACAGTGTGTAACGTTTACTTTTAAATTTGTTTCTATAAATGGTGGTTTAACCTCAACTACCCTATCGAGGAAACTTTCAATTCAACTTTCTGATAAAAGTTCCATAGCACAGCATTTAAAAAAACATTCATGCCCAACAATAGAATTACGAAAAATTTTCACCGAAAACACAACAATATTAGGACATCAAAATAAGAAGCAAAAACTACAGATTCTTGAAGCGCTACATATTAGGAACATTAAAACCAAACTTAACAGAATTAATTTTCAAACCAGTGCTAATGTACTGAAATTTCTTTAGCTACTGATACTATTTATAGAAACAAATTTAAAAGTAAACGCTACACACTGCAACAGCACAGACGCTCTTCTTACAAAGTAGTAATGTACATACAAAAGTTACAACACTTTTGTGATGGCCCAAATTCGAACAGAAAGTACTTGGGAAATAAATAATTATGGAAGATACATCAACCACTTCCCGCCGAATATTATAAAATCAATGCGGCAATATGAAATGATAAAAAAATGTACACAAAAATGTCTATTATGTTCAACGAAATATGTATTAATGAAGAAATGCTAGCTATATATATATATATATATATTCATTCTCGGGTTATTTAATGCCAAAGCCATCCTGGTAAAGGAACAGTCATGATACAAGTTAACCCATAGCTGGTGGTTTTAGGGAAAGACTGTTTTTAGTTTTTCCTTGTGTATTAGACCAAAAGTAAACCCGTTAGCGGGACTGTTGTTCGAACTCGGTTCCTACAGTGTCATAGTTCAGCATGTTAGCCACTAAGCCACCAGGAATCCCCCAAACAGCATTGGAAAAACAAGAGAACAATGAAACATTATGAACATAATTGACAAAGTCTATAATGAACCTAGCAAGTTATGAGTTTCGCTAAACTCTCCGCCACAGGTAGAATGCGACACAAGGTCATTTTTTGTGATCGGTTGCCTAAACAAGACATAGGAGTTCAGTCTGCCCTATTATTCACCCCTAGTTGGCGGTGGGGGGAATTACTTCTACTACTATTACTACAACTGACACTCTTAATAATCCTATCAATAATAATGATAAAGGATATACAGTCAGAATATTGGAACGGAATTTGGCGTTGAATAATGTGCCATAGAAAGAATCAGAATGCTCGAAGAAAAGTAAACCTACGAGCGGCAGTATTCTCACAAAAGAGATAAATACCAAGGTTGTCACCCTTTGTAAGATACTCAGGGCCATTCTTGAAATAGACGGAGGAGTAACTCAGACGAATGGACCAGAGAACAAGAAGACTAATGACAATGCATAAGGCCGTACATCTGAGAAATGATTCTGATAGACTATATGCGTCAAGAGAAGAAGAAGAAGGAGAAGGAGGAGGAGGAGGAGGAGGAGGAGGAGGAGGAGAGCTTACCAGCATTGAAGATAACGTGGATGTATCAATACAAAGATTCGAAGTCTACATAGAAAAGAGCAAAAAAGACTTATTATAGAGACTAGAAACAGCAGATACTGCATTATGATAAACTGAACGACTCGAAAACAGAAATGGGAAGAAAACCACCGTATGGTTATTTTAAGTGACAAACGAGCGAAATCTCACACGAGAAGAATCTAACATGGCTAAAAAAAGGGAAACTTTAAAAGAGAAACTGAATCTGCTCTCATAGCAGCCCAAAACAATGTCATACCAATAAACTATATCAAAGCGATTATAGATAAGACCCAGTAGAATAGCAAATGTAGGTTTTGTGATGATAGAGACGAAAGGCTACAGATCATGATGATGACGGTGATACCTATTTTGAATGGTGAACTTGGAACGATCCCGAAAGGCTTAACAAGAAAGCTGGGGCATTGGAAATCGGAGGATGAGCGGAAACCATCTGAACTATAGCATTGCTGAGATCAACAAGACTACTGAGAAGAGTCCTAGAGACCCATAAAATTCTTTGGGATTTTGAGATAAGTATGGATCATCTAATCTTGGCCAGACAATCAGACTTTGTGACTGCCACAAAAAAAGAGGACACTGCCGTTCCAGGTGACCATAGGGTAAAACTGCATAAATCTAAAAGAGAGATAAGTACCAAGATCTCGCTCAAGAACTAAACAACTATGGAAGATGAATGTGACGGTGATATTAATTGCAATTGGCACGTTTGCCACAGTCACCGAAGGATTGGTACAGGAACTCGAAGACTTAGAAATAAGATGACGAGTGGAGACCATCCAAATAATAGCATTGTTGAGATCGGCCAGAATACTGAGAAAAGTCCAGGAAATTTGGGGAGACTTGCTGTCACTCAGACTTCAAGGGAAAACCATCAGCCAACGCTGGTGGGGAAAATCTCAAAGGAAAAATTAAAATAATAATAATAATAATACATATGTCCATTCGTAAATAAATGCCAAAATATGATATGATATATTATCCTCATCATAATAATGTCGCGCCATCAGCATAAAAGTCAAGATGTCAAATGTCTGCGAAGGGAAGTACCCTTGACATAATGACTAAAATGCTTTGGCTTCCGAGTAACTGAGTCGTACTATTACGTTCTCTTTCAAACAAATGCACTTGGGAAGGGTATAAATCCTCTTATCTTCCCCTTGCTATGGCTTAAATAGTATCACTGCTGTTCTTCATCAAGGATACTTTGGCATTAAATAACCCACGAAGGTTGATATGCCATTAAACAAATAAACCAAATATCGAATCGTTAAAAAATACTGAGAATCAAATTCCTAATTATTTTATCCTTATATCGAGAGAAATTCATTAATTCATTATTTACTGATTCACAGGTACTACTCTCCTCGTCTTGGTCATAATCATATGATTTCAGCTTTTTCAAGTGGCTCTCGTAATCGTTGTTTCTAAAAAGCATTCATCTTCCAAGAGTAGAGGCTGTTGTTACTCTGTTGTCTATATTAAGGAACATCTAGTATTAATAATTGTCATTTTTTTCTTTTGCTTAATTTGACCAAATAATGTCACTTCTCTTCCTTCAGTTGAATGCTTCTGCCTTTCCCAGGGATTGAACTCACAAATAAAACAGTGTATCATAATGATAATTCTTTATCTTAGAATTTCAAATAGAAAAAAGATAGCATTGTTTGTTATGTTTATCTCTGATAGTAATTATGGAATTCGTATGAGATCTTAAAAAAAAAAACAGTAGAAGCCAAATTTACGCAAATCTCCTCCAGTCCCAGAATTATACTGCAAACTCAATTGGATTTCTTTGTACAGGCACAAAAATATGCACAAACGAACAAATAGTTTTATTAAAAAAAGATACACTCCTACACATAACCTATTGTGCAGTAACAAATACCCCTACTATCTTACGAAGTATCTTCAGCGCATGCTCCGTTGTATTGAGTGTTTTGGTGTCGTTCGCCCATCTGCTCTTGTTCATGACAAAAGTAAGGCACGAATCAACAGATGTTTTCAACAATGATAAAAGAAAGATAATATTTAAACTCCTGTCTTCTTACAGCGCCTTTATCTTGAGTCATTCGTGACTCTACCGCCCAAATTCAATTTTGGAATTTCTTAAATGGGCTAATTGCGGAGAGGAAAACTTGTGGTAGGAAATGTGTGTGTTTTTTGGCGAGGGGGGTGCGGAGAGCTTATGAGAAGACTGAAAGTAGAAAGATAGAAGACAGAAGGTGGAATTTAATGAAAAAGATCTGATGAATGAGTAAACTGGTAAGTTGGTTGGTTGATTTTTATGGCATATTAACCTTTGTAGGTTATTTAACGCCAAATCCATTTTTATGTAAATAATCAGTTTTATTTCAAACAATTCAGTTTAGCATAAGAACGCAGTTTAAATGTAAGTAGACTTTAATAATGAAAACATTTCTATTTCTAGCAATTCAATTTAGTCAATCAGTTCTAATTCAGCTAATTCAGTTTAGTATAAGTACAGATTTTATTTGCATACAGTTAAATATCAAAACAGTTCTATATGAAACAAATCAGTTTAGTGTAAGTACCGTTACAATGTCAAAAAACAGCTGCTTTCAAATAATTCAGTTTGGCATAAGCATGAAGTTTAAATGTAAGCACGGTTTAACTGTCAAAAACATTTCTATTTCAAGCTATTCAGCTTAGTCAAACTATTCAGTTTAGCATAAGTATGCCGTTAGTTCTATTTAACTCATAGATATAACACTATCAGGTGCTACCACGCCGGGCCAGAGTGGACCTGGGAGCAATGGCAATGAAGAGGTGCTCTGCATTCCCCTAAGCCCCAGCATTACTGGAACCTTACCATCAGATTGTTTAGTGTCATATCTAGGATACTCCTTGGAGGGGGTCTTACCCTTCCGCAGAGGTGCAGTCAGTGTATTCCAGCCGACTGAGTTAAATGTGAAAATAGTTTTATTTCAGATAATTCACTTTAGCATGAGTACAAATTTTAGACGTCAAAACAGTTCTCTTTCGAGCAATTCAGCTTAGCATTAGTACGCAGTTTAAATGTCAAAACAGTTCTATTTTAAGCAATTCACTTTCGCATAAATACGCAGTTTAATTGCAAAAATCAGTATAGTGAAGGGAGCACGGTTTAGTTCTATTTAAGCCATAGATAGGAACCTTATCAGGTGTTACCACGCCGGGCCAGAATGGAACTGGGATCGATGGCAATGAAGGGGTACTCCGCATTCCCCAAAGCTCACAATCAGATTGTTTAGTGTCATACTTAGTACACTAGTTGGGAGGGTCTTACCCTTTTGCAGAGGTGCAGTCGATGTATTCTACAGCCACAGGCGACTGTGCAAAAACTAGATAGTAAAACTCAAAAAAAATTATCTTTTTTGCATCATGCCTCCAGCCACAACACGATTAAGTCTTCGTAAACCCAAAGAGATTTCTTTTTCATTGGCATTTCATTTTTACTTAATACTAATTTTGAAATTTTAGGTAAGAAATATCATTTGAAACGGTGCACAAATATCAACAAATGATTATATATATATATATATATATATATATATATATTGTATTTTGTGAATAAAGCGTGCACAATATTGGTGAGAGAGCATACACAAGGGCCATTAAATAAGTTTACAGACTTTTTTTTTTGTTACAGGTATTTAAAATTGTCGTAGACTCTCGATAATTCAGTATGTTATTGCTATACATCTTATGAGATCATTGACCAATTTTTATGATTTCAGCTTCAAATGAACACCTACAGTAGCAATTGGAATACACCCTACTAAAGACTGATTGTCACAGCTGGTGAATTTCAAAAATACAATCTGGACGTGAGGACGCTTTAGAAGAACGATATGCAATAAAATAGTGTTTTAAACTGGGGAAAAATGTCACCGAAATGTATGGAATGCTTCAGAATGCTTTTGGAGCATCTTGCATGAATCGCGCATCAGTTTTTGAGTGGCATAAGAGATTCAAGGAAGGCAGAGAGCCTGTGAGGGATGATGAGAAGTGTGGGAGGAGTAAGGGTCAATACACCACAGTTCATTGGCCAAATAAAGAATTTCATGGATAAGGACCATCGTGTGTCAATAGAGACGATAAGTGCACAGTGTGGGAACTGTACACACAATTGTTCGCGAGGAACTGAAGATGTGGAAGATTTGCGCGAAGTTTGTCCAAGGGTGCTCAGAGAAGATCAGAAGGAATGACGTTGTCATGACAACTGATCAATTCAGATCCCGCAGTTCTTGATGCTCTGGTGACCTGCGATGAAAGCTGGATCTATTGCTATGACCCAGAGACCCAGAGACAGCGTTCCCAGTGGAAGCATGCTGGCTCTGCCAGACCCAAGAAGGCCAGTCAGAGAAAATCCGTCCACAAAGATTTGATGATCCCTTTTTTGACAGCACTGGCATGATCTACATACACTGGGTTCCCACTGGACGGACAGTCAACAAGGAATACTATGTTGAGGTTTTAAGGCAGTTCAGGAAGAGATTCCGTCGGAAGAGGCCAGCACTCTTCAAATCGGGTCAGTGGCATTTCCAGCATTAGTCCACAACTCCATCCTTGTCACAGACTATTTGACCAAAATGGGCATCAAGACCGTCCCCCACCCTCCATATAGTCCAGACCTTGCTCCCTGTGACTTTTGATTATTCACAAAGCTCAAGGAAAAAAGTCTGAAACTTATTGAAGGGACCTCATATTGCAAAGTTAAGACCGTGTAGACACAGAGTCAGTGAATTTTGGAAAATGTCTGTTTCTCGTATATGATACTTTCAAAACAAAGACTTATTCTAATGATCACCTAGGCGAGAAACTGAGCGTTACCAAACACCGTTGACTCTGTGTCTACTGTATCTTAACTCACACACACACACACACACACACACACACACACACATATATATATATATATATATATAATCCGAGGAAAGACTTTTATGTAAAATCTAATGGGTAGGTATATCCAGTTAAGTGCTCAATACCAACAGGTATCGACTCTATAATTACTTTCAGATTAAAAATACACCGAAACTCACGAACTGAACGAAAACATTTCTATAAAATTGAAAGAAAAAAAATTGATTCGATTCTAAACTGTATATATATATATATATATATATATATATTGCAACAGTGTTGGTTGTCACTAATTCACTTACTGGGATTGGGGCGAAACAAGTGCCATATAATTTGTAGAGTGCTCAATATCAGACATAGAGCTATTATATAACAATAATAAATAAGTATATACATTGGATTTATATATTTAATGCCGTGGAAGTTTGTCTGCGACCTTTGATTTCATGAAGTTTTACAAACAACAATCGTCAGGCAGATAACGAAAGAAAATGAATAAATTGAAAAAATCGAAAAATACAGTCAAAAACCGTTGGGATTGTGCAGAAATCTTTACGTATGCTTGTGATATATATATATATATATATATATATATATATAAGGAATATTGTGATTGACTTTTTCCTTGTTGGTTCTTGTCCGTCTGCTACGATGAAAGTGTTGAGTCTATGCGTCCAATGATAATCAAAGTTCTGCTCCTCGGCACGTCTGCCTCTGTGCAAAGGATGACTCATCGTTTTTTTTTTTTTGGGTGGGTGGCTTGGATATCAACCCAT
The DNA here is from genome assembly GCA_963585895.1 of Sepioteuthis lessoniana. Taxonomy (NCBI): domain Eukaryota; kingdom Metazoa; phylum Mollusca; class Cephalopoda; order Myopsida; family Loliginidae; genus Sepioteuthis; species Sepioteuthis lessoniana. Next base: position 131,669,899 of record OY757909.1, on the reverse strand, counting down.
TCGATGCTTTCGCAAATAAATTTTTAAAATTTCTCCGATGATAATTTTGGCGTAGATGCACTTATCTTCGCCCAACATTTGTAGTTGTAATATGATTGAAATTTATAACCTTTGATACATAAGAAACAGGGAAATTCAAATCTCATCATAAAAATTGAAAACTTATTTGATTCATAAAAATAAGAAACGGTAAAAAGATGAGGTGAAGAAAATTGGTTGGTTGAGTTTTCGGCATATCAACCAGTTTGTATCATTCAATGATAAAGTCAATTGTTTTTTGCTATTAGATTGTCTCAGGTCGCTAAAATTAATAATCAAACTTGATGACAATTATAGCTTCAAGTAATTATTCTTTATGCAAGAAATTATATAGAGTTATATCGTTTCAAGAATTTCTATCTGATGCTAATAATTTATCTAAAGAAATTTATCTAAAGAAATTGTATGAACCTAATTGAGAAGCTGTCGTCAAGTGCTAAAGAAAACAACTTATTTTCGGTGTTTAGCTGTATAAATCGAGCAGCCTGTCCGAAGAAAAACATCAAACTTGATTATAAAAAAGAGAGTATTAAAAAAAGTAAATGGATTGTACATTGAGAGTAACTTGAAAAATATTTAGAAGGGAATAAAAATCAAAGAATTCAGACTACAGAACAGTTAAAATGAGCATGAATTCTGAAAATATGAAAGAAAATTAGAGAAGGCTTAGTGTTGACTGACAGCCAGCTAAAATCATTGAATATGTTTTCGTTAAAAAAACAAAAAATTTTTGTAGCTTTGGTCACATTTCAAGCAATGAACGCTCTTGATGGACTTGAGGAGGAACACACTGGCTATAACGTGAGTGAGAATGAGAAAAACAGAACAAAAAGGATTGAATCTCGTTATTCTCAAGAAGTAAGAAAACCATTAGAAGGTTATTGATAAATGATAGCAATTTGAAAATAAAGAGTCCCACGAAAAACTTTGAATTAGGCAATCAGATTAAACAAATCTTGAAACTAATTTGCATATCAGATATAGAGCTGCAGGTTGTAGAGAAAAAATTAATAAGGGAAAAACATGAACTATTAATAGAAGTGTCGATGAACACCGTTTTTGCTTTCTCACTTATGTTAAGTGAGAAAGCAGAAACGGAAGAAAATAATCTTCCGACTTAAAGTTAAAAAAAACACGAGCCGTGTAAATATTTATCTTTAAAGAAGAGGGAAAAGAGGAAAAATTAACAATTGTGTCAAACAAGATAAGCTCTTTGGAAACAAATACTGAAAAAAGGTGAATTCCAAAATAGAGACATTTAATGAATATCATTGACTCCTCAATATAACAGTTGAATGATTCGACGAAGGCTGGAGAAGGAATGATGAAAGAAACCTTCATAAATCAACGGAGAAAATGACCCAAAGGATTAACAAACCGGTTTGGGAAATGAGATTAGAAAGATCGATGTAAAACCTCAAATAAAGGCAAGATTGTAATAAGACTTGAACGAACTGCATAACCAATTGTGGTAATGATAAAAATAAAATTGAATTGAATATTCCCTGAAATCGAGCAAAAAGATTAATAAAAAGATAAATCATAGAAGAAAAAAACTAAAAAGACATAAACAGCAAAGTAAAATGTAAGAAAAAAGCATCAGATAAAAATCGAGAGAAAAAGAAAAGGATGAAAACAAAGAAAACATAGAAGTAAACGCCCAAGTGACCTACATGGATTGAAGATTTCGGAAGAAATCGAACAAAAACGATGTAAAAAAAAACTACCTAAATTATGAACAGGTTAAATTAACGCAAAAAGCATAAAGTGTAATCCCTGCACACACACACTCATGTCATGGAAAAATGTTCAAGATTAACGGAGTAGAGATAAGATTAATAAGAAAAATCGATGAAAATTAGAGATTAGAATTGATCACCGACGGATTAAAAGAAACTTTTCAAGAAAAATTCTTCTCTCTGATTATATTTATTCTTGAGGCCAATGAATCTAAATAAAAGAAAAGGCTAATCTCTTGATGTGTATAAAGATAACTTCAAATTCTTAAGCGGGAAGATACACACAATTACACACACAATTACACACCCACACACACACACACACACACTGACACCCACCTACACAGACACTGACTTATGCAAACGCCGAGATACACAAGTAGATACATATATACTTCATGTTTTTATTTAAGAGAATCTTATCTCGTCTGATCCCGTCATCCCTTTTCTTTGTTCACTATATCTCACAGGCCTTCCTCAATATCCCTAACACATACCGGTCGATGACTAGTTGGTAAAAGATTTTAGTTGTTTTTCTCCTACACTGGTTAACACAGAAAGAAAAAATAGCAGCCTTCCTATTTTAAGAGAGAGATATATTCCAACCTTACCCAGGAGCATTACTGTTTCGGCTGGAATTTGAAACCGTCTTGTCAATTCCATTGTCTATGTAAATAACCTTTACGGGACTCTCACAATTTAAGAGATATGCATCTGTACATACAGAAATGTGTGTGTGTATGTGTGTGTACAAGCATTACGAAAAATATATCGTCGACTATTCGAATACTCAGCACAAACAGCAAGTGATGCACAACTGGTAAACAAGTTTAACGATTAAGAGAAAGAGAGAGAGAGAGAGAGAGAGAGAAAGAGAGAGAGAGAGAGTGATGGGGAGAGAGACAACTTGTTATTTAAATGCAAACATGTCTAAGCAAAAAAAAAAAAAAAAAGAAGGAGCGGCTGCTAAAGGGATGCAGTAAGGGTCGTATGTGGCGTCAGTCGATCGATTGATTGATCGATCTCTCTCGTATGCGCTCAGTGGCTGCGCAAATACAAGGCGATTGATGCTAGAAAAGTTGTTGCTTTCAAATTTTAATGGTGGTGAACACCTGTCAGAAATCAATGCGTTGTTGTGTGGGGGTGCGACTGTTGTTGAATAATGAAACGAGTGGTTAGAATGAGGGAAAAGAAAAATGTACGACTTTTGGAGGGGGTGTGTGAAGAGAAAAGGAAGAGCAAGGAAAACGTAGAAAGTGGTAGGATTGAAGAAGATTGAAAAAAGAATATTAAATAAGGAGAAAAGAAGAGCGAGCGAGAGAGAGAGAGAGAGAGAGAGAGAGAGAGAGAGAGAGTGTGTGTGTGTGTGTTGCAACAGATAAAAACAAGACCATCTGATGTAGCAAGAAATATAGGAAAGGAATAATAAGGGTGGCGTAATACAATAGAGGTTTAACATCTCGAAAGCAGTTACTATTTAATTTGTTTTTCTTCTGTATGATCTTTTGGGGTCAACTAAATCCAAGTAAACCAAGATGGTAGGTGATGTAAAGAAAAGTTTATTAGATACATGAAAATTGGAGCCTTTGGAAAAATAAAGGTTAATTTTGAAACATTTACATTAAGATGTCATGATCGGAGGTCGTCTGGGAAAACATTGTTCGTTGATTTTTTCCTCAGTGAATGATCTAATATAGGGGCCTTATGTCAACCTCAATCAAAAATGTTTGACTCACTGGCCAATGATAGTATTATGAAATAAATCTTGGTGGATTCCCTGGTATTGTCGTCTTGTACTCGGTTGGATTGAGCTAAACAAATATATACTTATGGTGCATGCCATAGGGCGACAGTTATTAAGCTGACATCGCGGACAATGAGAGTGAATTTGATCTTCCCTCCATGTTTCACGACTGTCGCCTTGTAGCAAACAAATTCGAGCTAAGTAAAAGCGGAATAATGCGTAAGGAAATTGCAGAAAATTGTTGAGTCAGTTAAGCAGGAATAAATAAAAGAAGATAGAAAGGAAAAAAAAAACGAATTAGAAAGAAGAGAGAAGGAAAACAAAGAAATGGAGAAGGAAAACAAAGAAAGAGAGAAGGAAAACAAAGAGAAAGAAAAAAGAAAGAAAGTAGAGAAAAATAGTAAAATCAGAGAGATGAAAATACAAGAGGGAAAGTAAAATTTCGTTTCTGTGTTTAATGGCATATCAACCTTGATGGGTTTTTAATGCCCAAGCCATCCTGGTAGAAAGAGAGCAGTGGTACTCTTTAACCAAAGCTGGGAGGGGTTAGTCCTGTAAGTTAGCCAGTACACCTCCCACGTTATCCACTGCATATATATATATAGAGAGAGAGATAGATAGATAGATAGATAGATAGATAAAAAGAGAGAGAGAGAGAGAGAGAGAGAGAAAAGGAAAGAAGAGTATAGAATAACGGATAGTTGGGAATGAGAGAAAAAGTTAAATAGAAAAGATATATATATATATATAGAAAGAGAGAGAGAGAGAAGGAGAGAGAGAGGGAGAGGGAGGGCGAGGGAGAGAGAGAAAATAAAATAAAAGCAGAATGGGAGAGAGAGAGAGAAAAAGAGAGAATTGGAAGTAAAACAGAATAAGAGAGAGAGAGAGAGAAAGAGAGAGAGAGAGAGAGAAATAGTGAAAAGGAAGGATAGGAAGGGATTGGGGAAAATGAATTAAATATGCTGAACGAATGCAAAGAAAGATAATCAGGTAAAGATGTTATGGAATAAAGAATGAAAGAAAAAGAAAGAAAAAAAAAGAATAGAGCGAGGAAATTGGAAACAATCAAGAAAAAATGGTAAAATAATAAGGAAATATGTTTCGAAGATATTTTCTTTTTCTTTTTGAACGACGCTTGATATAAAAACGGGTGTTTATGATCCACATACAACGAATGATTAGGTCTGAAAAGCTGTCACGTAATTTGGGGGAAGGGTTAGTCGTTGGGAAATTTCCACTTGATGGAATAAAAAAGGAAAAAGAGGTTCATTAATATAGAAGAAAAAAAGGCGAAATATCTATCCGCTATTTTTGACCAGAAACGAGAGTCGTGTAAGGAAATATCATGAAAAATTTGGCGATCATGAGAAAAAGGAAAGAAATTGAAAAAATAAATCAAATGAAGAAAATCGTGTATTCAGAAAAAAGTAAGATGCATCATGTGGAGGAGTTGATCCTAGCTAGTACACGGTCCCATCGCTAGTCATCTAACATCTTTTTACATCATGATAGTAGTTTGCAACGAGAAAGTAAAAGAAATAATAAATGTCTTAATGGTAACTGAATATTAGTAAATATCGGAATGGATGTCATAACTATTATTGTTGGAATATTAGAATGACATCCAATTAGAAGGAGACATAGATTCAGGAAGAAGTGATTCTTATTAATAATCAGGAAAATTGCACATATCTATGCCTTTGATCTAATCAAGCCACGCACATGACATCTTCCGCTTTCAACAACTATTAAGAGATCCATTAATTGTTTTTATTGAAATAATGATCTCAATAATCTTAACCTAATTCTATGAAATAAATTCATTCAAGAAACATTATTTGAGCAATCTTAGAAGAGTATCAACAGAATGACTAGTATTTAGCCACTGGTGCTTTTATGCTGCTTTTTCCTTGATTCAAATGACCTAATAGAGCCAAATGTCTAAAATGTGTCATAGAAATAACGGAAATGCATATGTGAATATGGAATAAAAGAAATATCCCGTGGAACAATTCGAAATGAAGTTCTTTAAACCGACACTCGATCGCGAATGCTTAACGAGATTCACGTAATATTCTCAAAACGCACGCAGTTATTTGTCAAATCACATTTCGCCTTTACACTTTTGAGTCAACATCTAAACTAAGCTTCGTGAATAACTGATAGGGCCTCAGTGATATATATATTTATTTTCAGTGAGTGGGGGCAGTGTGCAAATAAAACCGTTGAGAGGAAAGCCCCGAAACGGTGTACATTCTCTCCTGATGACCCTAATACGATTTTTAGTTAAGAAAAGGATTAAGGCAAAAACTTTCATTCAATGAAGAAATGCCCATTATGTTGAGTTACTCTGAAGAATGTCAATGGCAAGAGAAACATCTGTCTGTCAGCTCACTTTTTGGTGAATATCAATTACTAATTAGGTAATTTCCTTCTTCAAAAGAGTCGAGCTGAGAGAAATGATATGATGAAAAGAAACGAAATATTTTTTAAAGAGTTAAAAAATAAGGACAACAGAGATTTTGATAACGAGTATATAAATTGAAAGATAGACGCACATTAAAAATCAATGTTGATATAATCTCCACAGTGGAATTTTTACTTACAATATTTAGTCTGCATTTTGTTCTATTCATTGCTGTAAATATTCGCATATCTTTCTAGTGATTGTGCAACAACAAAAATAAAAAGAATGAAAATAAATTGGTCGATCCCGATGGATCAATCTGTAACGTTTTATCAATTGAACTGAGATAATGAAAATATCAATAAAATAACAAAGGAAAAAAAAGCCTGTTATGAATTGTTTATACCTTGGAAAGAAACTTTAATTGATATAAAATTGTCTCACAAAGATTTGGTTGCAAAATTTCTGAAATGCTGAATGAAATGATAGTGAAGAAATATACTTCACCTTTCCAACAGATCATAGAATGAAAACAAAAGAAAGCAAAAAACTGGAGACAAATCTGAAATGAAGGAAAAAGTCAGAAGGAAGTGTCTCAGAACAAACTGGAAAATAACGCCTGCAGCAGGAACTTAATAAAAGGAATTAAAACCTGGGCAGTATACCAAGAAATATGCATTAGATCCTTCTTAAACTGCATAAAGAAAACGACAACAACCTACTACACATGCGCTTTGGAAACAGGAATGAGGTTGTCAATTATACAATAAGTGTATGTCGAAAATTAGTTCATATGCCGTACAATGACAGGAAATCAAGGTGTTGTACAAAAAATATCACAGCTTGGACTTGAAAATGAAAATAGCAAAATACTTTGAGGTTTAGATATAAAAAGGATATTGGACTTGAATGGTATGACGAATGAAAATAAAACTTTCTGGATCACAGTCGTTGCTGTGATAACTAAGATAAAAGAAAGTAAAAATAAAAAAAATAAAAAAAACTGAATTGCGCCTAAGACACGAAGATGTGGAACATGATATGCCCATAATTATTGGAGCACATGGAAGAGTCCGCAAAACACTAAAAAACGGAATTGAAGTTTCGAGAAAGAATTCAAATTGTCAAGATTATTGTGTTGGAATGTTGAGAAAAGTGATAAATATTGAAGGAAACGTACACACTCAATACCGAGTAAGAACCAAGAGACATTTGGTGGGATTTTTCATATAATAATAATAATAATACACAGAAAAATACAAAAGCAGGCATGACAGAGTGGGGAAGGTGCTCCACTGGGAATTGTGCCAGCGACAAAAAATTTATTCGTACAGGCAAATGATACATACATAAACAAGAAACTGTCCAAGAAAATAAGACCCTGAATATTTTTTTGGACTTTTAGATAAAAATGAATCACTTAATCCGGTTAGAAAACCATACTTACCAAACTTAAACAAGAAGAAACGAACGTGTTAGCTAGCAGACTTCATTTTTCCAGTAGATCACATGAAGGAAAGCGAAAACCTCAAGAAACACTACAACCTTGCCAATAGAGTTTAAAAGATTGTAGAATATGAAGATGATGGTAGAACCAATCATAGTCAGGGTATTCGGACCAATCGCCAAGAACATAAGAAAGAGAATAGGGGAAGACCACAGCACTACTAAAATTGTCAAGAACACTGAGGACACTTACTATCATTGGGACTTCAGTAAAAACTATCGGATAGAATCGCTGTAAAAATCTCGCAAAGTGTAAACTAATCAATCATCTATCTTAGAATGATTCGATTTTTGTACGTTCGTATCATCATAATGTAGCAAAAATTTGCAAATGTATAATAACGTAGACAACAATCATTAAAATTTCTGAAGAGAGTAAACTATTATATTCTAGTTATAGAGTACTTGCATTTACTTATGATGACAATTATACAAATAAGATATGACTTTATATTGAGCTTGATAGCTGAAGAAGGTGACCTTTAATGGGTTATATTAATGAGGGCGGTAATTGTTATTTTTAAGATATTAATGGAAGACGAATTTGTTAACCATTACTCTGTGGCAACCACTTTTGTATATAAAAGTTTTGAAGGACTTTGTTAAAAATTTATCGAAAACAAAATATGGTTAATGTAGTTCTTAAAGAAAAAATAAAAATGATTCCATCAGCCGCGAAATCTTTTAATTTCTTTGGGATTTATTTTAGACTTCTAATTTGTAATTGATATGAACTTTCTCTGAATTTTAATGAATATCTTTGCAAATTCAATGGCTTTGGTGCTCAAGTTAACTTGAAAAAAAATTCACTCGTGTTATGCGACATAAACGTTAAAATCAAATTAAATGGAGAACCAACCCCCAATAAATAAATGAATAAATAAATAAAAATTTAAAAAATAAACAAAACAAGCGGTAAATTTATTACTGGAAACCGACAAGAAAATAAATTCTGGGTAATTTAGAAATATTTTGGCTGCTGTTTCCTGATATGCATTGGATTTTTACGTTGGTCTAAATCCAAATCAGCTGACGTCATTAATAATAGGCACAATATTAACTAAACTACAAAGTAGGAGGACAAAATATATACCTACTATGTACATAAACAGAAGTGTTCACCCGCTACAACACTACATATATATTCTCAGATATGCAAGTATGTGACAAGAGACAACACACACACACACACACACACACACACACACACACACACACACACACACACACACACACACACACTATTTATCTCTCTCTTGTTTCACACACACACACACACACACACACACACACACACACACACACACACACACACATATATATATATATTGATTTTAGATGCCGGTTGCTAGGTGAGTGGACAGACAGGTTGACGTCTCTTTTCCAATGAACTCTCTTGTCAAGAGCGGACATGACGACGACGACATCGGTCTCCTTTTTGCTTTTTGAAGATGTGACGTCACACTTCCTCTTACCTGTAGACACGGAAATTGAATTCCTATTGTATTGAGATTCTTTTATGATTTCTTTTCAAACGAGACAAACTCAAAAAGCTAAACTGATGATAGAAGCGTTCCAAGTGCCGTTGAAATTAAAGGAACTTTTTTCTCTCTCTTAAAAAATTGTCTACTTTCACATCGTCAAGAATTCTCCAGTTTTCAGCAGCGTAAAAAAATTATATCGGTTTTTTCTTTTTGTTTTATTTTTCTTGTCTGTTTTTACTTTGTAAATTTTTTTCTCATCTTATTTGTCAAAATTCTTCTTCTTCTTCTTCTTCTTCTTCTTCTTCTTCTTCTTCTTCTTCTTCTTCTTCTTCTTCTGTTGATGCTGATTTTAATCTGCGAGTGATGGAGATGTGCAATAGGTGCAGTGGTTATCGGAATGAATAATAAAATCAGCGAACAGGGTTCAAATTCTCGTAATTAGTGTTGACTAACGGTGTGACCCAGATATTTTGACAAAAATGTTTTTTCATTGGCCATGCGCAGTTGCTGAGAGAGCAGTTGAGCATACCACTCTCCCATGAATAATCTCCTTAGCAAGGTAGTAACTTCTTTTTTCTTTTTACTTTCTTATTTCTACATTGTTTTCTTCTTACCATTTTCCTTTTGTCGGTTGATAGAATCCGGTTCATATGTTGAACTTCTCATGTCAAGATTCAAATCAATTCTCTCATAAACAATATAGAATTGTTCATAAACCGATAATAAAAATGAAATGACAAATGTTCTTCTTCTGTCTCTTTTTACGTCTCTCACCTATTTATCTCCCTCCTTCCCCCCTCTCCCTCTTCATTCTCTGTCATTTTTCACTTCTGTTTTTATTTTTATTTTTTAATCTTCGCCTATTCTTAATTTCTATTTTATTTCATTCATTTTTTTTTCTTTCATTTTTTCTTTTTTGTCTCTTATCATTTTTTAGAGTCTATCTATTGTTAATTTTTTTTTAATTTCTTAAAGCTTTTATTTTTCATTTTCTTTATTCAACCTGTTTTCTTTTTGATCTCGTCTTTCTTTTGTTTTCCTTATAGTTTTTCCTTCTTTTTTTTTCTTCGTCTTTCTTTTTACTCCTTTTCTTTTCATTTCTCTTTTCTAACTTTCTATTTCATCGTTCCTACTTTCATTTTCTATATCATTTACTGCTTGATCTTTGTCTTTTTTCCTCTTTTGACAATGAATTTTTGGAATGACTTTTGAAAGAAGAGTGTCTTTTTTGTTGGATTTTTCCTCAGTGAGTATTTGTTACTTGATTTTGTCCTTTTATAAGGACACTCAATTGTCGGCCGGTATTTCGCTTCACTAAACTCTAACAGAAAAAGATCGTAGTAGTGTGTTTGTTGTACTTAAAGCATCAATGGATTCACTCCGATCCCTAAATATTGTCAATAAAACAATGTTACCGGCACTGAAAAATCAAAATAAAATGTCGTAGCATAGAAATAGGATCATTAGATAATTCTTGGTTGTGTGATAAACAAAAAACAAATAGAAAAAAAAAGTTTACAAAAGGTTCTATTTTTATCATTAGTCTGGCACAAGGTCTCTGCGATTGGATGCACGGTAAGTATTAATTACACTGCAAAATCGAAATGTTTGCTTTGTTTACTTTTAGCCAGGTACAAGGCGGTGAGAATATAACACCCAGTGAAAATCAAGCACCTCAGACTAATGAAAGGAAGCGTGCTTAGCGCAACGGAATCGATGACGAAACCTGGTTCAAATCCAAGACGAGGCTGACTTCCATTTCGCGCTAATACCGTTAAGAAAGTCACAATCGGTTCTCGCCTTCTCTAGGAAATCACTAGGTCAGATTGAATTCTTTCGACATGATTAGGCAACAAATCAAGGAAAAGAGAAACTCTGAATTTAAACCAAGCTCCTAGAGAAGGAGCCAGCTCAGGGGAAAGGAGCTGGATCAATATATACGCTAATGAATGCTCTAGTGAAATGAGTTAGATGACCATTGCATTACAATAAGCTTTAGTATGACAAGGTTATATCTCTCTTGAGGTAACTAAAGAGAAATGAACTCACTATAATATTTTAGAAATCCTTAAAGATAAATCCAACTACACAAGAATAACAAAATGATTTTCAGTTTACTGGAGGAGCCCTAGGTAATTACTCGTCTAGCAAAGATCTACACTTTTATGATATCAGATGACGATGGAACACATTAAAATATAAAGAGTCTTATTTCACAATTTTACTCTATAAAATGTGACTTCTCTTAGCGTACAACCATATTTGAAAAAAAGTATTTCCGTCGTTTTATCAATCGAGAGCTCAAGAAAATGTTTTGAAACTTATGCAATGATCGATATGTAATATTTTAGATGTGAAATTTTTCGAGTGTTGGCGATTGGGGTCTCTCCGAATTCTCAGTTTAAAGTATGGCAATCCAAAACTGACAATCAGCAAAAACTGGGCCTTTCTTCAACGGATAAATCACTGAGCTTAAAGCGCTTTTATCTCTTTGGACTAGTCCAGTCAGATATTGAGCAATTTTCTTCCCTTTTCTAAATTCTGTGAATATATGTAGCGATTTTAAGGTCTTGCTTAAGATAAGGCTTAAAAATTGGTATGATCTTAATACTTGTATATGTCATTACAACACTTTGAAATAAAAACGGTACAACTGAATAGCACTCACACATACATACATACACACACACACACACACACACACACACACACACACACACACATATATATATATATATATATATATATATATATATAGTGGGGTGAAATAAATATTTGTAAATATGAAAATTTTAATTTTTTATCTTTCAAACATAGCCTGAACAAAATTTTTATATGCATTAACTGTATAAGGATATATTCTACTAATATGTGTATATAAACTTAGGTTACAATTTATTTTACAAGAATTATTTATTCATTTTCATGTGTGTCGTACGAGAAGGTTATGATTATCGTAATAGGTAAAGAATTGTGTATTTCACAATTGTTAAGCTTTGGAAAGATGAGAGAAAGTTATAGAAATATCTCAACAAACCTGAATATTCCGTTTACTGTGATAAATTCATTCATTGCAAGGTTTAAAAGACGCAACAAAGTTGAAAACAAAAAAGGACTGGTGCTCCATGGAAGATTTCTCCTAGATTATCAAGAAAATTAGGATGCCTGATTTACCAAAATCCAATGGTTACGCGTGAAGAACTGCAGGAAGATTTGCGTTCATCAGGATGTAGTGTAACCAAACGAACAATAAGTAATGAAATGCTGAGGAATGGTCTAAAGTCACGGAGACCAAAGAAAACTCTTTTCCTATTGAAACAACATAGAGATGCAAGATCTAAATTCGTAAGACAGCATAAGGAAAAGAAAATTTCGTTTTGGGAAAGAGTATTATGGACAGATAGAACTAAAATTGAGTTTTTTGGTCATAATTATCGAAATCATGTGTGGAGGAAAGATGGCAAAGCCAACTCGCCAAAAAGCATGGTACCAACTGTCAAATTTGGCGGTGGCAGTATAATGATTTGGGGATGTTTTTCAGCGAATGGCGTGGGAAAAATATCAGTAGTAGACGGTAAAATGAAAGCCCAAAAGTATAAACTGATCTTGTAAGAAAATTTGATGTCTTCTATTGTGAGTCTTGAGCTAGTTTCTGATTACATTTTCCACCAGGATAATGATGTCAAGAATACAGTTAAATCTACGAAGAAGTGGTCGTCTGAAAATAATGTTAATGTTTTGCAATGGCCAAGTCAGTGTCCGGATTTGAATCCAAATGAGAACCTGTGACGATTTTTGAAAATTTAAATCTGAAAAAGAGCACCAGCAAACATCAATAATCTGAAGACAATATGTCTCGAAGAATAGTACAAAATACATACTAATTATTGCAAGAAATTAATTGAGAACGACAGGAAGGGATTAATGGCTGTTGAAGTGAATAAAGGGTATTCTACAAAATATTAAATGAAGATAAAAGAATTACTTTTTTACAGGCTAAGTTTGAAAAAAATGTTGATATGTACGAATATTAATTTCACCCACACTCTCTCTCTCTCTCTATATATATATATATATATACCACAATACTATTTATGCAGCAAATATTTTTGTTGTGTTACGTAAAGTGACACCGAAAACGATATCATCAACAAGATCCAAAATTTGAAATAATGGTGACGTCTTTCCTTTATCAACGACATCAGGCAAATATCGTTACAACCAAACAATTCATCAATTTCCAGAAAAAAATTGTTTCTTCCCTTTATTCTTAAGTCACTAACTCTCATACATCTCTAGCCGTACCGGCTCGTATTTCAAACATTTTCTCAGATCTTTCTTAAAATTTATTAGAAAAACAGTTACTCTGTACTCTGTCTCATTCTAGCTCATTTGCTTTCGTCGTTAGTGATGGTAAGTTTTCTTGAACTAATTTCAAAGCTAGCATTTCATATATATCTTTCACCTTTGTAGATTTTGCTAACATTATTAAACTATATATACATATATATATATATATATATATATCTGTGTGTGTGTGGGGGGGAGAGGCATCTAGATCTATAATTGAGAAAGAAACTTGAAAAACAATGTTCAAGTGTGTTAAACAAAGAGAAAGAATATAAGTAATAACATGCACATCTCATGACTCTTGGTTATTCCTTTCTTGATCAGGCCCAGAACTTTTCTGTGGCTTAGTACACGCAGATACACACATGCACAAACACACACACACACATATATATATATATATATATATATGTAAGTATTATTCGGTCCAGTTAAACCGGAGTTGGGAGTAATTCCATCAGGACAAAAAAAAACATTCAACGGTGAACATTTAAATTTTCCTGGTAAAGAGCTCAATATAACTGACATTACAGAGCAATAATTTCTTTAACAAAAAATACAAAAACCGGTCACATTAGAATAATAAATTTATTTCCATCCTGTTATGGGTTTTGATATAAATCAAAAACACAAAAAAAATAACAGGACTTCTTCAGATCAAATGGATAAAATAATTCAGAATAGACACAGGAAAGAAGGGTAGGAGGAGGTAGAAGAGGGGCGAAGAATTTTTTCCTCATTTTGCCCACTTCCGGTTTTTTGTTGTTTTTTTTTACCGGTGGGAATTATAGTAAATTAATTTTTTATTTTTTTATTTTTTTAAAAACTAAATACATTTCAACTTAAAACTCCAGATTTAATACTAATTTAGGAAATTGCAACTTTCTTTAATAGTCTTACGTAAGAATACATTAATACTTATATTAGATTAAATTCAAAATTTAAAATTAAATTTAAATTATTTTTTATTTATGAGCCTATTAATTCAGTTACCCTTCCATTGAAGAGTATGTATACATCACATGATTTCTTCTCATCTTTTTTTATTTTATTTTATTTTCATTCATTTCACCTTAAATCTCAATTTAATCCTATGTTATTTTATTTAAGCATTATTTATGATGATTTGTCTATTGTTTAAATTTATTCCTATGTCAACATCTAGCAATTAATTCACATCGCTGATTTAGTAATTTTTCAGGGTCTGGGTATATATATATATATATATATATATATATATATATATATAGTACATGGATACGGGTTACCAGCATAAAGAATTATCATTTGAACTTTAGTTTCTTGTTAAAGATGACTTCATTTAATTCCAATTTGACTTCGTTTAATTAACGATTCACTATTGTGCTTTTGAACATTGGATTCTCACGCGAGTTCATGAAAGTTTCACTTTCATTTCTTTATTCCGTGTAACGTTATTACCACATCAATTAATGTTAGTACATTTTTAATGATCCTTCTGGTCACCACGGAATTAACGCTTAGTTCCTGGAATCGTTTAAATTAGCCGCAAACTTGTGGAGGTAACAAGGAGTCTAAATTCTCATCTGTTATACACAAAATGTGACAGAAAACGAACAAATATTTGGAGTATTAGAAGATACTGCTTGGGTCTCTAGGTTTGTGTTAATGGTGCTATGACACTGAAATCATAAACTATACCTGGCTTCAAAGTCATTATATGATGAAGACTTTGTTAATGAAACTGTTTTAATACATCTATACAAATATATAAATATATGTGTGTGTATGTGTGTGTGTGGGGGTGTGTGAAAATGCGAAACCCCTCTTTAGAGGGATATGTGAGTTGGGTAATCAAGTATCATATATAATATCTTCATGCCTTTGGAGAGGTTCTACATAAATCACTATACTTACGTACATACTAATATGTACCTACTTATATATATATATATATATATATATATATATATATATATATATATATATATATATATATATATATATATATATTAGAGTAGAGTGTCTGCCAAGGGTAAAAAAGACTGGGGTTCAATCCCTGGTCGAGTCATACCAAAGACTCAAAAATTAGCACTTGGTGCTTCCTTGCTTAACACTAAGCTTTATAAAGTACGGAACAAGTGTAAGTGGAGCAATTCAGAGAAAAGAGTAGCACCCTCCCCTACACCTCGGTGAAGTAGGTATTAAAACGGGAGCCTTTGAGTGGCCCTCGACTACGGTCGACCAACTTATATAAATATATATATATATAAATTAACCTAAATCGCGAGTCGAAAATCTTCTACTAAAGTTTCACCTTAACGGATCATCAGGAAGCCTAAGTTCGACAAGGATCATCAGAAAGCCTTGGGTCGAACTTAGGTTTCCTAATTCTGATTGATTTTTTTCAAGGGGTCGGTCAAGGTTGGTCTTTTCTTTCTTTTTGACCCAAATTTTTTTTCTTTTTCCCCTGGGCGGTGATTCGAGATACTTTTATCTCTTGTTCCTGACCAGGGTTTTTTTTCTGTTTTTTTCTGGTACCGTGAATACTGGTAGATATTATATATATATATATATATATATATATATATATATATATATATATATATATATATATATATATATAGTTAGAAGTCTTTCATTAATACAATTTTTTTTAATTAGAAAAGGAATTAAAAACCTTTACTGAATGTATGGCCTGATGAAGGTAAAAACAGGCCGAATGTTTGTTATCTGGTTGCTTATTTTTCTTGTTATTCTTAAAATAAGAGAAGAACTACTATGAGTAGTATAATTTTAAATACCTAAAAATAAAAATCAGTTTTCTTTTGCATTTGATTCCACGGACAACCCAGTAAATTCCTCCTAAAAACTAACCCTCTATTGTATACTCTGCTTTTGGGCAGACGTTATATTATTGTATATAAACAGGGGTGTGGAACATGGAAAATTGAAATATCAAACGAATTTGCATAAAGTGTATATTAATAAAAATTAAATGGCAGGAGAGCAAAACACGTCATTTAAGCCACTTCCACTGACCTATTATAAATAACAAAGTAAGGACACTTTATATGATAAGAGAGTACACTCGTCTTATAAGCCACTTCTACTGACCTATTAATTATAACAAAGTCAGGACACTTTATATGGCAAGAGAGTACACTCGTCTTCTGAGCCACTTCTACTGACCTATTACTCATTACAAAGTCAGGACACTTTATAAATAACCAAGTCGGGACACTTTATAAATAACCAAGTCGGGAGACTTTATATGGCAACAGAGCACAATAGTCTTATAGGCCACTTCTACTGGCCTATTGTTAATAACAAAATCAGGACACTTTATATGGCAGGAAATCACACTAGTCATGAAAGGCACTTTTACTGACTTACTACTGATAACAATGTCAAGACATATTAGATGGCAAAAGAGATCACTCAGCTTAATGCCACTTCTACTGACCTATTATTAATAACAAAATAAGGACAGGTTACATGACAGGAGAGCAAACTCGTCTTATAAGACACTTCTACCGATCTCTTATCAATCAGAATGTTAGGGTACATTCTATGGCAGAAGTGAAAATTCGTTTTGTTAGTCACTTCTACTAATCTATTATTAATAACAATTTCAGGACACTCTAGTTGGTAGGAGAGTACATTCGGCTTATTTACCACTTCTACTGAACTATTATTTTGCCCAGTCGATTGGAGCTGTAGAATTCCCCAACTACTTCGTAGCAGAAGGTTAAGACCCCCTCTCAACGAGTGTCCGGAATATGTCACTAAACAATCTGATGGTGAGTTTCCAGTAATGCTGGAGCTGTCGGTAATATGGAGTATTCCTTCATTGTCATCTCTTCTAGGTCCACTCTGGCCCGGAGTTGTAGCGCCTTATAGAGTCCTATCTATGGGTCAAATAGAACTTAACTGTGTCCTCACGCTAACCTGAATTGCTTGATATTGGGCTGTTTTGACATTTTAACTATATACCTATGCTAAACTGAATTGTTTGAAATGGAACTGTTTTTGTATGCTAAATTGAATTGTTTGAAAATAGAACCGTTTTGACATTTAACTTTGTGTAAACAAAAAAAAAAAAAAACTATACTTATAAACTGAATTGTTTTAAATAGAATTGTTTATACGTTTAAAAGTGGATTTGGCATTCATAACCTAAAATGGTTGATGTACCATAAAATAAAACCAAACCAAACAAAACAATCCTTTTATTAAAAACAAAATCAGGACAATTTACATGGCAGGAAAGCAAATTCATCTTGTAAGGCCCTTCTACTGCTCTATTATTGTGGCCTTATGCCGAAGTCAGTAATATCAAATAAATAAATATGAAAGAAAACTAAATAAACACCGGTAAGCCTCAATTAGTTATTAACAGATGTGAAGGCAAAGCTTAAACACGGTTTTATGTCAGAAAAAAAAACGGAAAAAAATTAAACATCTTCTCGACTCCTGAAAAATTGGCATGGAACACGAATGCTGAAAATGGTAGATGGAGTGAGAGGATTAACAAAAATGGAGAGGTCGATGTATGCAAGTGGAATGGAGAAAGGACGGATGTTTCAGAGTATGTGTGTCAGGTGGGAAAGATGTCTTTTTCTTCATCATTAAAGGTAATTCTTGGCACGAGATAGCGACTCGACCCTCGGCTTCTTCATTGATTAAAGTGAATTACTTTAAAAATGCAGCAAGTCATTAACACCAGGTGGCGCTGCCCATCATTTGTTCGTATCTTTCATCGTTTTACCTGAGTTGTAACTTGTACGTATAAGTTTTTTTTTTCTTTTCTTCTTTCCTGCTTTAGCTATGTCTCCGTTCAACTTTACACTTTCCTTCGATACATTGTATATATATATATATATATATATATATATAAAATATAGGGATGTTCATTGTATGTAACACTCTTTTAAGACAATGTGTAATATTTGATTAAATGGACTACCTTCCGTAAAATATTTGCAAAAATAATCTCACATGAGTGTGATCCTTACCTAGCACTCTACAAATATTGCTCTTCAACAGGGTAGCGAATAGAGGTAACTTGCTGTTGAATAATGGTTAACGAGCTAGTCTGCCGATCATTAGCCGGGTAGAAGTAAGATTCCGCAATCAGATTTTGTTCCCATAAGTATTTATCTGTACATATTATCCCGAACCATCCGACATTGGTAAGAATGGATTCAAGGTCAATTTTTAAAGTAGTCGGAATTGAGAGTTTTCCTTCTTCTAGGTTGCTTGTTTAACAAAAGCGAAAGGAATTAATTTGCCCTTCTATTTACCCCAAGAAAAGATTAGATGGATTCATACCGTTCCTAAAGTCATTAGAGTGATTTGAAATGGAAACAGCTAATAGTTTATCTGTAACTCATTGACACCGATGTTGTTATGCGTAGGTAGCATTTTGGCGATGATGATTTGGGGATGTAAGATCAGATATTCTTCAATTCATTTCCATTGATGAAATTAGGCGAACTGTTCCAACGGCTTACAAGCCCAATTCAAAACAATGCCACAAAATTGAATGTAACTAATTTATATCCGCCTTTAAAATATCCGAAAGAAAATCGTATTGATAACAAATTCTTAAAAAATCTTTTTTTCACCTTTCCCCTTTTCCTT
Organism: Sepioteuthis lessoniana; assembly: GCA_963585895.1. Lineage (NCBI taxonomy): Eukaryota > Metazoa > Mollusca > Cephalopoda > Myopsida > Loliginidae > Sepioteuthis > Sepioteuthis lessoniana. The sequence continues at coordinate 131,651,005 of OY757909.1, read as the reverse complement.
CCTCCTCTTATATATTTCAACCTAATTTTCCTTCTTTTCTTCTTCTTTTCTCCTTCTTTCTATTCTCCTTCATTCTATTTCTTCCATCATTTTTTCCCACCACCCAGTTTAAAGCATTTCATTTTAATATGCCACTCTCTTCATTATTTCTTCAGCGGACATCTAATCTGCCATTTGGTATTGATGAGCTGATTTTTGATTGACAATAAATGAGAATGGCGTCGATTTTGCTACATTGAATTTCTCTGATCAACTCGCAACCGGAAATTTATTTCATTTTTCTCATTTTTATATCCCTCAGTTTTTTTTACTTTTCTAGCATTTTCCTTGTATTTCAGACGTTTTTCACACATTTGATCAGTTTATTCTCCTGAAAATATATTTTTTAATAGAAGAGTGAAAAACACGGGTTGACCTCTCTTTTTGAAAATTCAGTTCTTTTTTTTTTTTTATCTATCTATGGAAATAAAGTGAATATCTATTTGAGAAGAATTGCTTTCACGTTATTTTCAACGCGGATTGCATCCATCAGATTTGAAATTTCATCCTACCACATTGTTTTGGTCCATTTCAGTGTCAATTATAATAAAAGCCACTTCGTTGTGTTCACCATTTTTATATTAATTTCTATTGGTTGATTAAAAAGAATCGAACACATCAAACAAAGAGAAAGTGAATGAGAGAGAGAGAGAGAGAGAGAGAGAGAGAGAGAGAGAGAGAGAGAAATAATGTTGAAGCATATGTCTTGACAAGATCTGCAATCACTTGTGTTAATGTTTGAATGCCGACTGTCTCTCCTCCAAAAAGGGTTGTGTTTGGTTAGAAATTGAAAACTGCCAGCATAATCTATCTATCTATCTATCTATTGTATAGTGGCTCGTACGACGTGATTCCGGTATTGCGGAAGCATAAAAGATGCCGTGTCTCTGAAGCAGACGGAAGCAGAGAGACAGCTCTGGAAGGACGTGGGTCCGTAGTAAAACCAACTTCGGACGTAACACCAACAGCGCAAGACGTATAATACTAATCGGACTGTACCACTGAGTTAATAAATAATTAACTCTATTTCACTGTATATCTTTTCCTTAACACGATACAACACTATAAAGCTAACAATAAAAATTAGTTAGTGACCATAGAGTTAATTTGTATACATGTATTCATGCCAATCTTAAAACCACCTTAAAAGAGCCGAGTATCATATCAAATTATTAACATCATTAGGTTTTTTAATCCGACACGCTCGAGCATATGCACGCGAGCGGGCAAACAGAGAACCATACAATTTGCATTTACCCATCCCATATGTCCTTCATATAAATATATTGCAATGGTGGGGGTTAAAATATAAATAAGAAAAGTGCACAGAAAAATGCTATTAATAGCAGAGTGGGTTTAAAACCTAAAATATCAATATTATGTTCTTGTTTTGACTGATAATTGTGTGCAACACATTAAATTCCAGGTAATAGGGAACATGAATATATATATATATATATATATATATATATATATATATATATATATATATTCTGCTTTGAATGAATGGAATATAATTTGCGATTCTGTCCAGTACACGTGTTTTAAAAACATCTATATAATTGAAAATGAATTCTGAATAGTATTATAAGGTATTTTATTGTAATCAAAAGAAAAGGAAAGAAGGAAACATTGGGATCTGTTGGCCGAGAAGTATATATATATATATATATATATTAGCTTAAAACACCCCGCTCAAGGGGGTAAATTTTGTAATTAGAAGCTTTAAAAAATGTGCAAGTATTGCTTGTCTTCAAAAGTTAAAGTGGCGAGGGAAGGGGCAGCTGGCGCAGCCGATAACGCTGATGTGGACAGAAAATGTTATTCATATTTCCTATAATTATTTTTTCTTTTTGGCAGCCGTCAATCTACCGAGACTATGGATATATTCTTAATTATCAGTTGAGGCCTGATCGAATTTATATAGATGACTGGTAGTTGCCCATGCTGCACGTCTCCCCACTTACCGATACCAATGTTGTCCCAAGAAAAGGCGAGATGATATACAACATGGCATTATCGTCACCATAGGAGTGTTGAGAATGAAGCTGAACGCAATTTAGCTGAGGGACCGCAACTTCTGCTTTTTGCCAGTCTATTATGTTACTCTGCTACCGTTTGAATTAGTTTTCCTTCAGCTGGATTGGTGGCCCTTACAAAGGTTAGGGAGATCAGTCTACTGTATTATTTACCCAAATAAAACTTGTGAGTCGTCAATAAAATCACCTTTGAAATTTACTTATCAACTATCACAAGTGATAGTCAAGCTAACAGCCAGTTTACTAAACCGGCAAATCTGAGGTTACTAGAGATGAAAATTATTAATTTTGTTTGTTGAATTCAAATCTTAATCTAAGTATTAATTTTATTGATGAGGACTCAGGTCCGCAATAAAATTAATACTTAGATTAAGAAGCCTCATCTCAAAAAGGATTCCCAATAAAGAAAATTCAAATCTTAAATTCCAATTGTTGGACTGACTTTAAAATGAAACTCGAATAGGTTAATGGGAACATCTGTCTTTCAGTTCATACTGGTTATTAATTCAGGTATCTTTTTGGTGTTGCATTTTTACAAGAAAAACCAGGAATGATTGCAAATGATTTATTTAAAAAAATGAAATAAGTAAGGAAAGAAAAAAATTGGGCGAGAAAAAGAGAAAATGACAAACGGGAAAGAAAAGAAAAAATCAAATTTAATGGTAAAATATATGGAAAAATGAATTGAATTGCTGTTTATTCTAAAATTGAAAGGTCATTCTAATACGGGGTGCCTTTTATAAGTTTCCAGACGTTTTTTTTGTACAGGCATCTAAAATTGTTGTAGACTCTTGAAAATTCAGTATCTTATTCCTATTCATCTTATGAGATGACTGATCAATTTTTATGATTTCAGCTTCAAATGAACCGCTACAGCAGCAGTTGGAATACACCCTACTAAAGCCTGATTGTGACTGCTGCTGAATTTCTAAAATGCAATCAGGACGTGAGGACACTTTAGAAGAACGATATACAATAAAATTCTGTTTTAAAATTGGAAAAAATACCACAGAAACGTATAGAATGCTTCAGACTGCTTTTGGAGCATCTTGCATGAATCGAGCATCAGTTTTTGAGTGGCATAAGAGATTCAAGGAAGGCAGGGAGTCTGTGAGGGATGACGAGAGGTGTGGGAGGAGTAAGGAAGTCAGAACACCAGAGTTGATTGGCTAAATAAAGAATTTCATGTGTCTATAGAGACAATAAGTGCACATTTTGATGTCAGTGTGGGAACTGGACACACAATTATTCACAAGGAACTGAAGAATGCGAAAGATTTGCGCGAAGTTTCTCCCAAGGGTACCCAGGGAAGGTCAGAAAGAAAAACGTTGTCATGACAGCAGGGAGATGGTCGTGCTGATCAATTCAGATCACGCAGTTCTTGATGCTCTGGTGACTTGTGATGAAATCTGGATCTCCTGCTAAGACCCAGATTCCAAGAGACAGAGTTCCTAGTGGAAGCACGCTGGCTCTGCCTGACCCAAGTAGGTCATACAGAGCAAATCCGCCCACAAACTTTTGATGATCCCTTTTTTGACAGCACTGGCATGATCTACATACACTGGGTTCCCACTGGACAGACAGTCAACACGGAATACTATGTTGAGGTTTTAAGGAAGTTCAGGAAGAGATTCTGTCGGAAGAAGCCAGTACTCTTCAAATCGGGTCAGTGGCATTTCCACAAGGACAATGCACCAGTCCACAACTCCATCTTTGTCACAGACTATTTGAGAAAGCTGGGCATCAAGACAATCCCTCACCCTCCCTATAGTCCAGACCTTGCTCCCTGTGACTTTTGGTTATTCCCTAAGCTTAAGGAAAAACTTAGAAGCTGTCGTTATGAGAGAATTGAGGAGATGAAAGAGGCTGTGACAAAAGGTCATTGACACGCTCACACAAGAGGACTTCCATTGGGCTCTCCAGACGTTGTTGTAACGGTACAACAAATGCATTGCAGCCGGAGGAGATTACTTCGAAAGGGACTAGAGTTTCATGTGTGTACTATAAATAAAAGTGCCCATACGAAAAAAAAAGTCTGGAAACTTATTCAATGAGCCTTATATCTCAATATTTTGGAGCAATATATGCGTTCAAAAAACTAAACGTTTTTCCTATTACATTTTGGTTTATGGAAATTTTACAAGAGTTAATTATAAAACTAGTAAAGGAATTAATATATTTGATATATTTACAGCAAGTTGTCTTTTCCATTGCATGGTCAACAAACTTTATAAATTTCATAATCGGTTTGTTTTGGATGGGATTGTGTTGCTTCCTTCTATTTCCGTAATTTTTTTACCGATATAATATGCAGTTCTATAAATATATCTCTTAATTGGGGTTTTATTCTAAGGATTTCTCTGCCATTCTCGTCATTTCTATTAATGGAGAATGGAATAGATGCTGTGAGAGAGATAATATTTCATTTCACAGAAAAAACATTTTTAGAGAGTCGTCTTCTGTATAGAACTAATATTCAATTATAGTTGTAGCCAAACTTAACATTTCATTGCATTTTAAGGTTCGATTTCGATAAACTAGAATACACACAATAAGTTTGTAAGCTGTTCTTGAAATGCTTTCTCAGTGACTGGTCGAAAAATAAAACTTATTTACCAATATTTATATATATATATATGTGTGTGTGTGTAACACGGCCCGAAAATCACTTTCGAATTACAATGTGGCCACAATATGATCGGACCTGGTCATCGGAGACGAAACGGTTTGGTGGTCATGCCTGATTGGCCAGATATTGAAATCGACTCAGTTCTTTTCATTCTTCTTTATCCAACCTTTGCCGTTTTTTTTTAATTACTTTTTATTTCTTTCTTGCGATTTAGACACATTTTTATATCAGATTTTCTTTTTCTTTGTCAAATATAATCTAAATTTTTATTTGTAATATTTTCTACTTTCGTTTTCTTTTATTGTTGCGATCTTTTCGCACTTAAATTATTTTGTGACTTACCTTTCGAAATTCTTTTGAGATTTTATTCCTTCTTCTTTCCTCTCCTTTTTTCTTCTTTTCTTTTAGAATTTCTTTTTCATGCCTTTTCTGTCTTCTGCCATTTCTTATCTCCATCGGTTTTCCTTGATTTTCTTATCGTAACCTATTTTTATCTCCTTGTCTCTTTTCTTCTATCCTCTTTTTTTTTTTTCATTCTCTATCTTCCTCTTTTTGGTCTAGTTTTCCATTTTTTATTTTTATTTTTCTCCGTTTTTTTCATCTTTCTTTTTTCATTTATTTATTTGTTGTCTTCTTTCTTTCTTTCTTTCTTTCTTTCTTTCTTTCTTTCTTTCTTTCTTTCTTGCTTTCTTTTTTTCTTTCAACTTTTATTCTTTCATTCTTCTTCATTTTTTTCTTTTTATACTTTTTTTCTCTAATTTGATTTTCATTTATAACTTGTATTCATTTCGCCTGATTTTTTCGTTCTTTTTCGATGATTTTCTCTTTTCTCTTTCTTTTTTATCTTTATTTCTTTCCTTTTTCCTCTTCTTTTATTAAATCTTTTTTCTCCTCTTAAATATTCCTTCTCTTTCTTTCAAATTTTTTTTTCATTTTTTTCATGCTTTGTTTTTAATATCACTTTTATTTTCTTCTCACGGTTTCTTACTGTCCTCCATTTTGTTTCCAGAAGTTTTTCTGATACTTTCCTGATATTCTTTCGTTTCTTTATTGAGATCTTTGAAAATAAAACGTTTATTCTAATGGTTTCCGAGTTTTCCTTATATTTTTTCTATTTTTTTTGTGCATTTTTCTTCTCTTTCATTTATTTTTTGGACATTTCACGGCTTTGTTTCTTTCATTATTTTTTCTTTCACTAAATCCTTTCTTTCTTATCGGCTTTTTCTTTCAAAAAATCCTTTTTCTATGCCCAATATTGTCGAGCATAAAAACCGATGAACTAACCTACTCAAGCGTACCCCAGAGTCTTGAGTCAAGAACGATATCACAGAGTGATTGATAGAAAACTGATTTCGTAGACCATTACTTAAAAGTTCGATCCTGAGTTGGTATATCGATATTGCAACTTGATATCCGATGTAGAAAAGCTTATCTAAAGAAACCCTCTTGTAATGCGATAAATATTCATTAAGTTTATTTGGATCAAGTCAAATATAAGTAATATCTATATTTCTAGATTAATGAATTTGGTTTTCACTGCGTGCTTAAAAAATGATGACCCAGTGCATCTAGCATGGGGCAATAGATTGGATGTTATAAGTCATATATTCTGATTCGGTGTCCAACTGCAGTGATTATGTGTTAGTTTAATTTTATTGATATCAATTGGATTCCAAATGAATATTTGGCATTTCCTAATAGGTACAGCTGCATATTGAAATGTACCCCGTATCAAACATTAGAATAAAATCGTGATCCATATGACTAGTTAAGAAAACATCCATATTTCATTGACAATTTCAAAGAAAACCTATTTTGAATTTAATTCATAAAGATCATTACATAATTAATCATTGATTCAATAGCAAGAATCAAGATCTGTTATTTTTCTTAACTTATAACTTAACTACTGAGGCCGAAATTCTGGTTTATTACTTGAAGATTTCCTTGGCAACTTAGCTTTTTCTTGGATAAGTAGATACTTTTAGCATCCAAATTATACCTTCTAGAGCTTTATTAAAATCTTTTGTTCTTGTCATTGGGTGATAAGACTGAACCTGCTGAGGGATGAATCATACTCAAATATTTATCCGAAAACTTTGTAGAAATGTCAATGTCTTTAGTATTCAAATTATATTGTATAAAGATTTCATAAAAGTATATAATAGGGTGGTTGACTTAAAATATTTCTTCTAAGGAAAAAAGTGACATTTTGATACTGGACAGAACGCACAGATACTACGCCAATCTTAAGGAGGTGTCTCGATCCATCTAGAAATATTTCCATTGTTTTTATAGGTACCAAATTAGCAAGAGCAATAATTATATGCGGAAACAGAAAACCTGTGAATCTTACGATAAGAGAGGGTAGCAGATAAAGTACGAATACAGACATATCTGGTGAGACTGGTTGCACTAAGGATCTGTTAGTTTTTTTTTAACTTTTGAGATGAGACCAAAAGCAGAATCAGTCTTAGAAGATGAAGAAAAAATGAAGGTCACAGGATTGTTAATGAATTAATCTACTTGGTTCGGGGTCGCAAAAATAGAGCATTGATTAACGATCTAACTCTTTACACTAATATTAGTCAGCGATGAATATCAAATTCAAGTATTTCATTGAAATATGAATTTTAAAAGCGAACAAAGTGTTTCGGTTCGTGTCACGCGTGTATATCCTTCATGGAACTTGAAGACTCAAGCTACTTATACGACAGACAGTCACTCCAAAACAAAGAAAAATGCCAAAAAAAAAAAAAAAGTTTTTCTTTTAACTTCGAACATTTTCCCCAAAGAAAAAAAGAAGAGAAAGTATAAAATTGAAAGGAAAAAATTATCAAAGAATAGTCATCAGAGTGAATGAATAAACAGGTGTATAAAAATGAAATCTAAAAAAAAAATTTTAGTGTAATAAAATCAACCACAACTTTCTTTCTTTCTTTCTTTCTTTCTTTCTTTCTTTTACGCGGCATTTTCTCTTATTTTCTCTTCTCCTTTCTTTTTACTTTTTTGTTTTATGCCTTCGTTTCTTATTCTATGATATATGTATGCTACATTTTCTATCTAATATTGTCTTTCTTTCTTTCTTTCTTTCTTTCTTTCCCCCTCAGACTCCTATATTTTCGTTGTCGTTTTCTTTCGTTGTCTCCTTTTCGCTTTTTCTTTTCAACCACATTCCTTCCGGTCTCTTTTTACAGTTTCATCATATTTTCTTTTTCCTCCTACCCTTCACTCTCGGCACTCCCCTCTTTACCAGCTCCACATTCTCGTTTTATTTTTATTCATTTTTTTTTTTATCTTCACTGTTTCTGAGGTCAAAGTTAAAAGCAGAAAAGCCATTAGCCTTTTTCTTTTTCTCTTCCCTTTTCCAGTGTCGGCTGTGGAGCCATCGATGCTAATCTGATGCCAACAATTGCTGAACATTTACAGTTGATAGTTCGTCACCATCTCTCAACCGTTTCAGGCGTCAAAGAAACGGCTGATAGCAACAAACAAAGGTTACATAAATATTTCCTGTCACTTAAACTGTGAAGACCGAAGGAAATTAACGCTGTTTTGAGAGATCAAAAGTAACGGATATTGTTATGAGCAACTGTCGACTGAACTCTTCGATTGCGCATACAATTTGTTTCTTGATATTTGTGACTGAAGATAACTTAATACGGTAGAAAATTTGATTTCGACAAAGCTGCTAAATAAAATGCATTCTGCTAATTTTTCCAATAAAGAAGCTTTATTTGTTTTAAAAAATAACGTGTAAAATCTTGCATATCGGCACTTACCAGACGAGATGATCTCAGGTAGAATGTAGTGAGGTATATGATAACATCACGCAAGTTTAATCAAATTAAATCAAATGAAACTTAGAATTTAGCCAAAGAAATATGTCGAAATGTTTAAATCTAATTTTGATAAATTAGATTATTTCATTTGCACATAAAAATTGTGCAATAATTTATTCTCAAAATCAATTTAAGGTATGTCTCAGTTCGATACAGTTCATTAAAAAACAAACAAAATTTTACTTTTAAAAAACATCAAGATATTTTAAGCATCAAGTTTTGATAAATACGATTCATGATACATTAAAGGTTCAAGTAATAAAAGTTGTTTCTCACCTCTGAAGGTGCCTTACAATAATCATTTTCTGCTTGACTAAACTAAATAATCGTCGTATTTAATGTTGTTTTCGTGTTTTATTTCTAAGCAAAAAAATTATAGCTATTATTATATATTGTCCTCATTAAAACATTGTATAATCTGTTTAGTTTAATCAATTGGGCTTACAGGTTTGGTTTAATTCATTCGATTGCATATCAATCTTCATAGGTTATTTAATGCCAAAGCTATCCTTGGAGAAGAACAGCAGTGATGTTGCGTAGCCATATACACGAATATGGCCATGTGCAAAATAGACATGTAATGTTCTTAACGATAGAATATATAAAGAATAGGAATCTCAAAAACACGTAACTACTTCTTGTTCAGGTTCGAAACCTTTTTTATTAACTTTGAGTTAAAGGTTTCGACGTAAGGAGGAGAGACACACTTTTCTACGCTGTCTTATTCATTTGGCCCCCAACTCGAGCGGCCCCCATCGGGCGCACGTTCGCCTCGCGCCTGCGAGCTCCAAAATCGATCCTTCTCGTTCGGCGTCCAAAACCCGACTCTTATTTTCTTCAAATTCTCACACAAACTTCCGCGTGCTTCCGGTGCGTGACGTCACCCGCACCTTGTCACCCAGTATCGTCTCGGACTGTTATGACATCTGAGTGACACCTCCATCCACTCGCGCGCACCCGCGTTAAGACCTGCTTCAATCTTACACCCAACCAACCCATGTGCTGAGCCGATAGGTTCTCAGCCTAACTAAACTCAAAGGCATGAACCGAAATCCCTCGGCTATTTCATAACAGTGATACCTGATGCATTCAATAAGTTTCAAGACTTTTTGGTACAGACTCTTGAAAATTCAGTGTGTTATTGCTATACATCTTACGAGATGACGGACCAATTTTTTATAATTTCAGGTTCAAAGGAACAGCCACAGCAGAAATTGGAATACACCCTACTAAAGCCTGATTGTTACAGCTGGTGAATTTCAAAAATGCAATCTGGACGTGTGGACACTTTAAAAGAAGGATATGCAATAAAAGTCTGTTTTAAACTTGGAAAAAATGCCACAGAAACGAATGGAATGCTTCAGACTGCTTTTGAAGCATCTTGCATGAATCGAGCATCAGTTTTTGAGTGGCATAAGAGATTCAAGGAAGGCAGGGAGTCTGTGAGGGATGACAAGAGGTGTGGGAAGAGTAAGGAAGTCAATACACCAGAGTTGATTGGTCAAAGGGTTAGTGTTAGGGTTACTATGTTAAGGTTTTAAGGGAGTTCAGGAAGAGATTACGTGGGAAGAGGCCAGCACTCTTCAAATCGGGTCAGTGACATTTCCACCAGGACAATGCACCAGTCTACAACTCCATCCTTGTCACAGACTATTTGACCAAGATGGGCCTCACCCTCCCTATAGTCCAGACCTTGCTCCCTGGGACTTTTGTTTATTCCCTAAGCTCAGAGGCTGTCGTTAAGAGAGAATTGAGGAGATGAAAGAGGCTGTGACGAAGTTCATTGACACCATCACGCAAGAGGACTTCCATGGGGCCTTTGAGAAGTTGTTGGAACGTTATAACAAGTGCATTGCAGCTGGAGGAGATTAGTTCGAAGGGGTCTAGAGTTTCATGCGTGTACTCTCAATAAAAGTGCCCATACGAAAAAAGTCTGGAAACTTATTTAATGATCCTCGCACTATTTAACACGTAGCTGTGAGGATTTGGGCGTTTATACCTTTTTCAAGGGTATTGGTCCGAAAGTGAACAAGATAGCGCGACTGAAGATCGAATACATTTACTTCGAGACTGTAGTCCACAAATTTAGCAATCAAGCCACAGGGACTTTCCAGTTGGACTTACAGGGGGTAGACCTAGAAATGATGTATGAACACACAAATAAAAATATATGTACATAAAACGCACCCATCGGAAAAATATTTTCACGAAGGTATTTAATAATATATTATAAAAAAAACAAAAAATCGGCTAATTTGAGGTTTTATAATATTCTTTTAAATGATTTCTGTCCAGCTTTCATTTATGAAACTTTAAGCCACCTCAATCGAGACACGAATATGTTTCGAAAGAATCGACCGTTTCTAATGATTTTAATGGTGAACATTTATCAAAATTGATGAGGAAAAAATAATTATGAGAGAAATTTTGAAGTATTAAGAATTTTTTTTTCTTATTCAGTTTTCCTTAAAAGCAGATTATCCAGGTTGCCCTAGCTCTAATTTAAATTATATTGGAAAAATAAACGACGAAAATGTTTAGAAGAAATGATTTTGCGCTGAAAAAGAACATGTAAACTTTTGAAAGCATCAAGTAGTTCACATGAATATATAATGATAATAATGATAATATATATATATATATATATATATATAATGATAATATATATATTGTCACGTGATATCCCATTGGGAGGAGGGAGATAAAATTACTACTCCTCGTGTTTGAATTAACAGTATCTAGCCGTCAAAAAAGTGACCGTTAAGAGAGAATGTGGGTCACAGAGGGGATATCAACAGGTGTTGGTACTTAGTAACCTCAGGTCGCCGGACACCGGAAGGGGAGGGAGAGAGAAGCCAAATGATTGGTTGGGACCCCAAAACGGAAGTGCCCCTCCCCCGTCAGCGGAAATAGTAAGAAAGTTAGTTTTTGAGCAGGGTTCGTAGCGGGCAGACGAACCATAGCCAGTATTCCGGGTTGAAGACGAAAGAATACCTGAGACACGAGGGACCCCAGGTTCTTCAAGCCAGTGTAAAAAAATAGAATAAAGTCTATTAGCCCGTGAAAGAAGAAAGATTCTCCAGTGGAACACCACCAAAAAATAAGATAAGTAACTTTGGGGCTATTTCTCCTTTATACCCAAATTTTATATACCACTCTCTCTCTCTCTCTCTCTCTCTCAATTTGAAGAAAAACAAAAAGTCAAGAAAAGACATTTATATTCGTGGACTGTCCAATTATTATATGTTTTGACACTTTGAAAGTGTATATAACTGTAGTAAAGGAATCATATATTTTTATGTTACCACGTGATCAAAGTTTGTTCTTTGCAGTTCTTCTACGAATTTGTTACTTCATGCTTCCTTTTCAGCTTCTATTCGCCTTATGTTATCTTGCTTAGAATTGTCCTATTAATTCCTTTAAAATATCACACGGGAAACCGGAGTTGCCGACTACTACAATATAATATTATTACGACTAAAACCTATAGGTCCATATTCTTCCATTATCTGGGGGAGGAAGTTAAGCGGCCTGGTGGGTGTGTGGATAGTGTGAAATTTGGAACCCCTTGCCAGCGGCAGTCAGTCTGGCCCTAAATTGATCCCTCACATAATATGCCAGTTCTTATATGCCTGAGAGAAAAACTCTGAACGAGGACTTATTATATAGGGGATCAAGTGCCAACCTGCCCCGTCTTCACACGTGCGAAATAAAACCCCGTTCTGGGATAAAAGTAAACCTTTCGCGTCACAATATATATATAACCCTCTACAGACAACGTGCAGCAATATCCATTGACACTCTTCAATTTCTTTTAAGAAGCCCTGATGTTATATTTGTTGAATATTTTGAGCAGTAGAGTGTAATCCACGGGGCAGATTGTTCTTATTCCGTTAAGCATAACCGGGTGTAAGTGTTTTGCAAGAGTAAGTATTCCTTATTTTTACCTGTAGTCAGGATTGAACCTAGAACGTACTGATGGTTTCACTTAGAGGTTCATTAACCAGACACCTATATTGGTTATGGTACGTGCCCTACTAGATAATTCTGAGAGAATTTTGGGATGTTATAAACCTTACATTTTTTATAAACGATGTTCCGAGCAGGCTTCCGAGTTCGACTAGAAACACCCGAAGACGGCCGAAGGACGCATCAGCTGAAACATCAGGAATATATTAATAAAAATGAAGACAATAGTCCTAATACTCTAAATGATAAAATCACAAAAAATATTCCCGTAAATGTAAGTTTAGGTCAACCTAAGTCTGCCTCCAGTCAAAGATCATATGAAAGAGATTTCCAGGCCTGTAATATGAATGAATAGATATTTACTTTCTCATGATGCGTTCAAATATATAACCACTCAAAAGTTAAAACCACTTTTTTTTCCAATAGATTCAGAATAGACTTGACATACAATTTTTTTTCTTTTATCCCAGTTATCTGCGGTTGTCGAATAGACCGACAGCATCTCTGCAGAGAGGTAATACCCCCACACCCGTCAATGGGTGTCCTAGATATGACATTAAATAATCTGATGGTGAGGCTTCAGTAATGCAGAAACTTTGGGGAATGCAGACTACCCCTTCATTTACATCACTCCCAGGTCCACACTGGCTCGGAGTGGTAGCATCTGATAGGGTCCTAACTATAGGTCATTTGACATTTAAACTGTGTGCAAACCAATGACATGCTAAAATGAACTATTTGAAAAATAACAGTTTGATCCTTTAAACTGTGTGTAAACAAGTGACTGATGTTTAACTGAATTGTTAGTGACACATACTTGGAACCATCTAATTTTCTTGACTTATGCTAAATTGAATTGTTAAAAATATAACTGCTTGATCATTTAACTATGTGTATTTACAAAATGTTTTTACAAATCATATAATTAATATATATGTAAAAACATTAAATAACCAACAATGATATGCCATAAAAATCAACAAACAAATCAAGCAAAATGTTTTTCAAATTTCAGATTTTTTTTATTTTCATAATGTATGTACAACTAGTACATGAGAGTAAAGTTGGCGACCTTAGTCGAGGGTGACCCGAAGGCTCCCTTTTCGATAGCTACTACACTAAGGTGTAGGGGGGGGACATTACTCCATTCCCTGGATTACTCCACTTTACCCTAGATCCGTACTTTATAATGCTAAGTGTTAAGCCAAGCGGCATCAAGTACCATTTTTTGCGTCTTTGGTATGATTCGACCTAGGATTGAACCTGGGTCTCCCGGACCAATCACGAACACTCTAGTAATAAGTGTTAATTCAAGAATCACTACTTATAACTATTATATACAATTTGTACGTAGATTGTGAATATAACTATAAAGGTGAAGACAATAATCCGAATATTCAAATAATAAAAAATTATCGAGCTTCATCGCAAAAATTATGATAAATCTTTTTTTAGTGATATCCAGTAGTTATTAAGAAAAATTACAATTAATCAGGATCTTCTTCGTCCCACTAAATGTAATGGAGGATCCAGCTCGAGGCCTCGATAATCTATTGAGTTAAAAGTGTAATATTTCTTTTCCCACAGTTTCAAAATTGATCGGCCATTTTCCTCAGTGTAAACTAAAAGCCAATGATCGAGGCAAAAATCAAACTTTAAATGAAGATGAACTAAATCTAACACAATACTATCAACAATTGATTTTTTACATTAATTTTTGATTTGAGCGAAAAATTTATTAAGAATGTAAATTATTTTTCATAATTTAAATGGTTAGAGAGCTGTTTTGTAAAATTAATGCTTTTTTTTTACCGATTATCTAACTTAAAAACAAAGAATAATAAAAGGCACTTCCCCTAATAAAAAATAATAGACTGACAGATAAATATTAACAGATTTAGAGACATAATAATATTTATGGAATACAAATTAGTCTCACATAGGAACACAAGAATGGATAACAAGTGATAATTATATTCATTTAAAAAGAATTGGTTTATTAATTTTTACGCGACTTGATTGAGAACTAGATAGAGAATAATATGAATCCAGTGATATATATATATATATATATATATATATATATATATATATAGATCGATAGATAAACATCCGTATGTTCTTGTGTAAAAATCTCAATAGCATCTTGCTGAAATTTCTAACGCATAATAATTATTTCCTTCATCAAGATTCAAATGTTCTAATGACAAAGATCGTACATCTAAAAATATAATAAAGTCGTCTCAACTGAATGGTGGGCGTTGACTTTGCTGGTTGACTGGCCGACCCTTACCAAGAGCAGACAGATGGCACAACAGGTCTCAGGAAGTGAGGCGTCAGGAATAACGGAAGAAACCACTCATTGCATGAAATAGAAACATTGACTACTTCCATGTGCAGATTTGCATTAAGTATGGCAGACATTATTTATACACATGTCTCATATATATATATATATATATATATATATATATATATATATATATATATATGACATTATGTGTGTGTGTGTGTGAAAGAAAGAGAAATATTATAAACATTAGAAAAAGCACATTATTATTATATTTCGGAGACACATATCTAAGTCTTATGTATTTACTCAACTCCACCGCCACCAGTTGGATATAACACAAGATCAATGTAAAGCTTGTTTGAATTTAGAATTTAACTTCACCTCGACTGTTTTCCTATTTTCCATTCGCTGTGGGTGGGGGGAACAGATGATATCATGCCTTTCCCGACGGTTTTAACGCGAAGTGAATCACTGTCAGTCTTGTTCAAGATTTTAAATCGTGTTGTCAATTCTAGTTTCTAGGACGATAACCGTTACGCTAAGTGCCCTAGAGCGGGACAATTTTTGTTTGTACGGTTGTGAGTACCATCAACTAGAATTATATTGTAATTTTCCAAAGACAACAATGCATTTTATTTTTGTTCAAGAAAAATGTCCCCAGAATGGCCAAAAACAATTGGAATTGAGAAATCTAAAACTCCATGAATTAACTTCTACTTTCCCTTGTAAAGAGACTTGAAAATCTCACAAAAAATTATTAGATGTTCCTTTTCTCACATGTTCAATTAGAAATTTTTGCACATATATATAAATACATAAGAGAGAGAGAGAGAGAGAGAGAGAGAGAGAGAGAGAGAGAGAGAGAGAGTGTGTGTGTGTGTGTGTGTGTGTGTGAGAGAGAGAGAGAGAGAGGGGAGAGAGATCGCATATGGCATATGTTCATTATCGCTGTAAATGAACTCCCTGAGTATATATATATATATATATATATATATTCTTCCACGAAAGAAATTATACCACCTGCTCTCTCTCTTTCCCTCTCTCTCTGTCATATATATATATATATATAGTTCGTTATATCTATAAATGAGGTGTGCTCAATTTCCACGAAGTTGGTTAATTGGAATTACCGATTTAACGTATACGTATATATATATATATATATATATATATATATATATATATATATAAATTTCAATGTCACTATGATGCTGTATTTATAGGTAGGACAGTTTAAAGGCTGGATGTTTGAGTTAAGCATCACGTCCCACGGGAATTATTGAAAAGGCCTCAAAACGTTACATCCGGGTCTCCTCAGATACAAGAGTCAGCCACTAGCGATCATCTGGCCAATCACTATATATGTAGGACTAGTTATTTAGATGACTGTTTCTCTGTCTTGTACACGGCTTGGTGTAAACCAAATCTTGCCTTTTTAGAGGCCATAGCTATTTCGCTATATTGCCCTTCCTTGTGCTGGCAGAGGAGACAATTTGACACCCTTAGACAGTTTGGGCAATGGGGAAGGGAATCGTGGGAGTTGAATTTTTTAAAATTACACTCCACCACTGTGATTTAATATCTATCTTTTAAACGATTCCGGTGTATTTTGTTGAAAACGCCCTGGACGAAAGGGTCCCTCGAATTTGTTTTTAAAAAATTATTTTAGTTATCTAATAAATATGATTCCCTTAATTTTTTATGATATATATATATATATATATATATATATATATATATATATATATATATATGTGTGTGTGTGTGGTAATTTATTTGTAATCTCAACTAAGACTTGTTTTAATGAAACTGCTGTGTGTACAGACGGGTTAGACATTTTAGATTTATAACTTTCAATTTTGAGTGGGAGGATTTCAGATAAATTTCTTTTAAAAGTGCGATTTCAGTGTGTATTTACAAAACCTGCGTCCTTCAGAAGAAGAATTTTCAAAAAATTTTATAGAATAAATTTTAATTTTTACAAATGTTCTTTAGGATATAAATTTTATCTCGATCAGGACCGGCTGCTTCTGCTAGTATATATACATAGCATATTGTTATTTTAATTCGGAGATCTATCTATCTATCTATCTATGAGTGTGTGCGCATGTGTGTGTGCGTGTGCGAGCGCGCACGGGCGTTTGTGTATATCCATACCTAAGTTCCCGTCCATGAAACTGATAACTACTCTTCAGCAATATTTACTTTAGAGTTATATCCTTTACAGGTCGACTTCAAATGCAGTTTGAAAAAGTTTACTTCCTGTCTGCTTTTCATCAACTTATTTTCTTTCAGCCATCAATTCAAAAGTGCTAAAAGTCTTTTCTTCCGGCTTCTTAAACTTTAAACATCAATAAAACGTATACAATAAAATTGTTTTTACTTGATTTTTCTAAATCTAGAGTTGGACGTTTTTGATGGTGGATTTCAGAATTTTGTACATTTTTGAGAACTATCAATCAATTGCGGCCACCTGGACCGCGTTTAATTTTCAATTAATTTTCAAATAGAAATGTTACATGAAAATTTAATTATTTTTTGTGAATTATCTAATGTGACTGACAATCTTGTATCGATTGCTTGATTGCCAGTTTTCTGATTTCGCAGTCTGTCTCTCAAAACACAAACGAAACAAGTTCCTTACTCAAAATCCAAAGACTGAAATATTGATTTAAAAATTTTACTATTTCAGTTTTATTTCTGACTCATTTTTACAAAAAAATCTAGAAAAATCTCGTGTCATTAGTTATCAATGACCAATACCAAAAGTCATGAGAAAAAGAAAATGTTTTTATGTAAATGAATATTATAAAACAAATTCTACCTACTTTATGACTTGAGAGTTAAATGTCCAATGCAAGTATTTGTCGATATCTGCAATTAAATGTGTTTTAATAAAAATCACTTCGGTCATCTGTGCAATATGATATCTCTATAAAGCACAAAATTTCCGAGTTTTAGCGAATGCATCAAGAGTTTAAGCAAAATTATTTTGTTTGTTCTTTCTTTATTTCCATTTTTGTCGGTAAACATACTCACACAGAAAAATGCTCAGTTTTGAATTTAACTTTGGCTATTGCTACCATGAAACCCAATTGAACCTGTTGCTTGTTTGTTTGTTGGATTTTATGACATATCAACCTTTGTAGGTTATTTAACGCCAAATCCATTTTTATGTAAATAATCAGTTCTATTTAAAACAATTCAGTTTACCATAAGTTCACAGTTTAATTGTCAAAAACATTTCTATTTCAAACTATTCAAGCAGTTATATATAACAATTCAATTTAGTTTAAGTACAGTTTCAATGCCCAAAACAGATCAATTTCAAATAATTCAGTTTAGCATAAGCACGCATTTTACATGTAAGCACAGGTTAATTGTCAAAAAAATTTCTATACCGAGCAATTCAGTTTAGTCAAACAGTTCTAATTCAATTAATTCAATTTAGTATAAGTCCAGATTTTGTTTACACACAGTTAAATATCAAAACAGTTCTATGTTAAACAATTCGGTTTAGTGTAAATACAATTTCAATGTCAAAAGCAGTTCCATTTTAAATAATTCAGTTTATCATAGGCACGCAGTTTAAATGTAAGAACAGTTTAATTGTCAAAAACATTTCTATTTCAAGCTATTCAGTTTAAGTATGCCGTTAGTTCTATTTAACCTATAGATAGGGCCCTATTAGGTGCTACCTCGCCGGGCCAGAGTGGTTCTGGGAGCGATGTCAATAAAGGGGTACTCCTCATTCTCCAAAGTTCCAGCATCACTGGAACCTCACCATCAGATTGTTTAGTGTCATATCCAGGACCCTCGTTGGGGGGGGGTCTTACTCCTCTGCAGAGAAGCAGTCGGTGTATTCTATAACCCCTGCCGACTGGGCAATTGAACCTGTTGCATGTTACTTGAAAAATATATGAGAATCGCCAAATAATTACCACTGCCCAGAGAAATGCCATGAAAGAGAACTGTGCTGTATTAGGCGTTGATGATATAATGTCGAGAAGAATTTTGAATATGGTATACTTTTGAAATAGTTTGAAAATCGTTTACCGTAAAGTTTCGAATAGTACAGTATTCAATCTTTATTAGATGTATAATACGTGAGAACAAGACATTCCTTACTTTATTCTCGTTAATTACTAGTTTAATCAAGACAAAAGAAATAATCAACAGAAATATTGTGTTTATAAAAATACAAAGAAAAGATTCAATTATATAAACAACTTCTTGCCTATTAGTGACCATTCTTAAAGTTACCGACAACTGATTTTTGTCCAGCTTCATAAATTAAAGGTTTTCAGTCAATAAACTCTCAAAAGACTTCATGTAGAAATGCCAAATTATGAGAGGACTAATTGTTTAGTAACAAAAAATTATTACTACTTTAAACATATCAGCAGGAGAAACCTCTGAGGACACGTGTACTATTTTTATTCAAAATTCGTGCATGATTTGATGTTTCGTTCAGTTTTCGTAGCTTTCCATAAAATTTTAAAATCTTAAAGAAAAATCGAACAAAAATCATCGTTGATGCATTTTGAGGATTTAAAGAAATACCCTAAAAATGGAAAAGAACTGCTTAGTGTATTATTTTGCGAGCAACAAAATAGCAGATAATGTGTACGGAAATAACTCATTATTCAGCTTTGAAACCTTTTTGTCTTTATCATGAATATTTGTAAACTACTAAAAATTGTTTATTTTTTCTGATTCGATGAACAATTTCTTTTTTGCCGACAACACATTTATACGACTGAATTCATGTAAATTCGCTGGTCAGTTTCTTGTTTTAAATCCAATACGACAATTCTGTTTTTGATATATTTCATGTGTGATGGATTACATGTTATAAGGGTAAGAGAAGACAACTGACTTTTAGAAGCAAAGCAGAGGTGAAAATTAAGACAAAAAAAAAAAAAAAAACCGCCGTTATAAATTAATAATGATAGAAAATTAATGTTTCTTAAATTTGTTCCAGTGTTACAGAAATTAATCCGAATTCTGTGCCAAACTTTTTCATTTAGAAATCGGGAGTCGAACATACTTAACTTCTTATAAGTTTTTCAAATCTCTAATCGTTTACATCAATATTCTCGGTATTTTAAACTCTTTTGTTTAATTTTTGGGTCGTATTTTGCTATTGGGATATCCTGCGTACATATTTGTTCTTTTGGACCTTTGACTCATTACTTTTAAAGATAAATTCGAACTTTGAAAAAATACCACTCTCACGTTTTAAACAGTGTGGATTTACTAAATTTTAAACGAAGCCATTCCAATTATCTTTTAGTAAATCTGCCGATCATATAGATTATATTTTTTTCGTTAAAGGTTTAATAAAAGATTTCTATTCAGCTATTTCTGATGGGATTGGAGCTATATAACGACTTTTGATGGAATTGGTACTATTTCTTTCTGAGTAAATTTAAGGGTAAATGAACTCTTGTGCTTCTCCGTCAATCAACCATACAACAATGTTTACATTCCATTCTAATTCCAAAGTATTATTTACTAATCATTAAACGAAAACTGTACGTAACAAATGGTTGATTAGAAGGAATGATCCGAGTATTAGGGAAATAAATAACAACATATTTGAAATAATTTGTATTAAAGAAAAATACCTTTAAAATATATATTTCAAAGAAGTTAAATAAGAAAAAAAGAAAACGAAAATAACAAACAAAATATAAACATAAGTATAAAATAATTATATTATTTCGAAATATGAAAATATCAAGCGATTTGAATGTCCCCAAAGCCATTTACATTTGCGTCATTAGCCCAAATAAATGAAAAAAGAAAATTCGTTCATTGACTTGTGAAATCCTTTTTTCTAGTAAATTTCATTTTTATGGTTAATTTACCGCATAAATCAAATATATACCTTAATGGGGTAGTTTCATTGCTTCTAACATCAAATGGGTTTAGGGTGTTTAGTAAAATGACATTCAGCCCAAAATATTGTTTATGTTTATTGAAGTTCGATATAAATTTTTCTTTCTAGATTTTTAGCCTGGAAAAAAACACTTAAACATGTTTGTGTCTTCTGTAGACATTAGTTTAAGAACTAATGATACAATTTTCTCTTTTGACATGTTATTCGGTGTTACATTCAGTTTTTATGTTTTCAATTCTTTCTGCTTGATAAGTTTGTGAACTTTGGGTTGTTTAGTTTTATTTTCTGATCTTAATAATTAATGAAGATTTTACTCTGCTTCCTGACTCACATAGTGTATCGTCTCTCATGATCGATACATTGATCTGCTTGTACAGAATCGTTCTCAACTTGCCTTTCTTTCTAACAGGTGCGACTAAGCTTCATCAAATGACAAGTCACACTGAGAATTCTATCAATTTTTTTTTTTTTGCTCTAATTATCCCGGTGAAAATAATGATAAACTCCACAGATGAATGAGTTTTAACGTAAACCGCTTCAAACATACCAAGCTTAAATGATGGAGTGTTTTGGCACTTTTCTCCATAAAAGAAACTATAATCACTGGTTTAAAAAAAAAGCAACATTATATTCATATAAATATTATTACAAAAAGAAAAGCAATCAGAGAGAATAAAGTCGATAAAAATACGAATAAAGCAAAATATTAAAAAGATGAAGCAAGAAACATCGAAATTTTAACAATATTTTTTCTATTTTTGTTTTTGCTTATTTTCTCATTGTGCAAATATGCATTGTTTTATTCGATAAAATCTGCGAATGATAGAAATAAAATTCGAAAGCGTAGCAGAACTATACACAATCCTTGATATATAATAGAAATGAACAATGATCAAGAGTCTTTTCCTTAAATGGGAAACCTTTGAAATTAGTCAATCAGTTCATATAATTCGGTAACAAGAGCTCATTTACTGAAAACTATGTTAAAATGTGCATGTACTGTTATTCTCAGGTTAACTACCATATGGAAATCTGATAAAATAAAACGGGAATTCTTCCCTGTCAGTACTACTGTATGATCACAGGCTTAAACGAAACACCAGAAGAAAAAACTAGATTGTAACTATACAAGAAATCTGCATGTTATTTTGGACAAGTCCCAGAAGCAGCAGACAACAAAACAGCGGCTGTATAGCCACTTAGCTCTCATCACATAAACCATCCAAGTGAGATGAGAAAAACAGGATAGGCACTGCAAGAGAAATTAGGACGAACTCATTAGCGATGTTCTACTACGGATACCTACATAAGGATTCGCAAGAGTTAGCCGACCAGAAAAGAAATACCATCAATCAGCTCTGTGAGGAAGGATACTGGGTGACATCAAGATGACTTATCACAGAAAGATGAGACAGAGAATCAGGAGAATATGTGTTGTCAGCATTTGTGTCTACGAATTTTCAGCCCGTGTTATTCATATATATATATATATATATATATATATATATATATAACACGTGCTGAAAATTCGTAGACCCAAATCCTGGAGCTGAAAAAAACCAGAACCTTATCAAAACGGTCATCAATATATATATAGTCATCCACAGACAGATCTGTTTCGTTCTATCAGAACTCATCAGTGTGGCTAGACAGTATCTTCCCGTAGCTGGGATCGAAACCCGGTTGACTCAAACGCCAAGCCAAAGCTTCTAACCATTCAGCTACGAGGAGATATTAGCTGCGAAGTAAATTTTAAACGGTTATGAATCACAATTAATATTGTTTACATACATCCGTTCAACGGTAGCCGAGACCTCAATTCAAACGAAGAGACTTTCAATAATCGCTAATGGCAATACGATTACTTCTTCGCCAGAGAACTCAACCCCACGGGGTAGGGGAGTATATTTATCTTCAGGAAGTTTGTTCTTCTGTTCCCTTATATATATATATATATATATATATATATATATATATAAGGGAACAGAAGAACAAACTTCCTGAAGTTCGTAAAACGCCAGAAACACGTGTTGAAGAAAAATAAATGACTTAAAAACAAATCCCCTGGTGAACTTATTCATTTTAAAGTACATATATATGTTTGAGCCTTGAATAAGTTGTCGCTGATATTTCATGAAAAATTATTCTTTAATCTTAAAAATTAGTAAGAAATATATCAATGAAAGTAATGTCCATCGCTATGTGATGGGAAAACACCTTTCTTTTTTTTTCCGTTGAAACAGCTGTCACACGGCTTCACCTCGTGCGGTACCCAATATCCTTGCTTTTAAATCATTTCGAAACTGTTGTACGATCAACTCCTAATTATTGTGCAAGTTCAGCTTGTGTCTGACATGAGTTTTCATGAAATAATACCTTTAATTCTTCGCCTTCAAACTTTTTCGATGCCCCAGAACGTTCTTTATTTTCAACATCAAAAAGTTTTGAAGCTACTAGATCAATCTCTGTATGTTATTTCCGATAGAGTATGGTCGCCGTAACACTCAACAAGAATTCTGTGTTCTTCAGCTGCAGATTTATTTTCAATAAAGTAGTTTAATAAAATTCCCCGGAATTACACTTTTTTTGGCATAAAATCTGATATGTTTAACGCTATGAAAAACGAAGTTGTTTACACTTCGGCGAAATTATATTCTCCGAATGTCAAGCTTGCTTATACTACTTCCTTACAGATACGTTACCATCTGAAACTATACACACTCAATTCTCGGAACACCATCTGTTGGAAAATTGCGATAAACAATTCAACCTCCTAATATATATATATATATATACACTCCTGTCCAACATTCATAATTTTCGAGGATGTTTACCTTCCGAGTACATAGGTGATTGTCAAGAAAAGTTAAAGTCCGACTTTTGTAAAAATCATGAACTTTTAACAGCGAATTGAGAAGTCATTATTTTAAAACTAGGAAAACATCAGATCACATATTGCTCGAATAACCTTTGAAGAACTGTACAGTTGACTTCGCATATTTTACTTTCTCTGCTCAGCCAATTTAGCGCCTTCCGAATACAATTATTTCTTCTAACAGATTCTCTTTAATAATGGTCACCCATAATACTGATGTCAAAACAGCGCAGCAAAATTTTTTCAGCACAGATTTTTAATTTGAATAAAGGTTTACGGGATGAGAAAAATATAAAGATATTTAGAATGGAATATCTAAAATCACTTTATAAATATGAAGAAAAATAGCAATGGTTTGGTTGTTTAATGACATATCAACCTTTATAGGTTATTTAATGCCAAAGCCATTCTCCTAGAAGAACAGAAGTGGTACTATTTAACCCATGGCTGGGAGGATAAGGGGGTTATACCTTACCCAAGGGTATTTGCCCGAAAGTGAATGTAAAAGCGCGACAGGAGTACAAACTCACGTATTACGATTCCGCAGTCCATCGCTCTAACCATTACACCACGAGGACACACCCCCAAAAATAGCAATGGAAAACTATATAATTTAATACGAAACCAATATCTTTTTATTTCGAATGCATGTGTGATTTCTAAGAAGTTTATTGTAAAAAAATCTCTCGATTTCACTTGAGAGATTAATAATAATTTGGTACCTACTTTTTAATTAGAACTAATTTTTTTTGTTTGTTTTTGGAATATTTAAAAAAGAAGAACATTGTAAACACATATATTCCAAGTTCGAATTTGAATTGAAACTGTAACGAGCAAATATTATTTCATTGTCTGAGAAAATAATAAATTTATCATTTGAATGAAGATGCATAATAGAATAAAACAATTTGCACAATAAATGAAAGTTCAAATGTTAAATTTTCTGTAATCATTCATCTTAGAAAAAATAAATTACATCGACTCATTCATTCATCTATAGGATAGGATAAAAAACAAACTAAATTCTGGGGAAAATAATGGTATATACTCGTTCGTTTGACATCAAGAAAGTTGATATTACGGAATGTCCTTGTCCCATCCTCTTTGTCAACGCAAATTTTCTTGAGAGGTGGGGATTTTACTGATGTACAGATTTAGAAAGACCAGCTGATGGGAAGATAGAAATGAAGAAAATGGGATTAGCAGTATACAGTCAGACGGAGATAGATAGATAGATAGATAGATAGATATGGAACGGCGTTAACACAAGGATAGATTACTTGTTCAGAATGAAGTTAGATTAAGTCGACCAGACTGAGTGACCAGAACAACATATACGGATAGATTAAAATAGCTATTTGGCTTCGAGGTCTGAAAGCCAAAAACAGAAATCAATGCATATAAAGAAGCCAATAAATAAGTTCAGAGACAGGAATTGATGAGCAAAAGTTTGGATTTGCAGAGACTCTCAACTTTAAAAGACAGCTACAAACTGCAAGATTACGAAATGTCATCAAAAATTTCTATCAGATAACATCATTTGGTTGTAAGTATATATATATATATATATATATATATATATATATATATATATATATATATATATATATATTTATGTATATATATATATATATATATATATATATATATATATGTTTATGTATATATATATATATATATATATATATGTGTGTGTGTGTGTGTGTGTATGTGTGTGTGTGTGTGTGAGCGAGAGAGAGAGAGACATACAGAGACATACAGAGAGTGAGACAGACAGTCAGAGACAGAATGAAGGAGCATACAGATACTGACCCAACGGTAACAGGCAAAGGACAAGTTAAAGGTGACTCAAAGATAAATTTTAAACTGCTTATGCTAATTCCAAACTAATGCACTAAGAAAAAGCCATTACTCCAACTCTTTAAGGGCTTTTTTCACTGATTTGTATCTTTATAAAATTTTTTGTCAGTATCATGCTACGGGTCCTTAACCAAGAAGAAACTGTGGGCATGGACTACGTTTCTATCATTGCATTAGCAGCAAAAATGCCATTGCTCCATAATCAACTACGACAGAGTAGGTTTGTTTTGGTTAAGTATTATGGCCTATCAACCCTTTAATTACAAACACTGTTTATATATATATATATATATATATATATATATATATATATATATATATATATCATGTTGCGCTGCTTGCACGGATCTCCCTGACCCTCTCACGTCACCCGTCCCTATTGTCCATCGCTCCCTGGAGGTCTTCCAGGCTACATCCTGTATCGGCACAGATCTGTTTTATATAGGTTTTAGCTAGTCATCCTGCCTTTGCTGGTCCATGTGAAGGGGTCTACAAGAGTATGTCTCTTATGAGTTCGTCCCTATTTCTCCGGCAGTATCCTGCATTGTCAGGTTTGTCTAATTTGGATAGTTTTCGTGATGGATGATTGGTGGCCGTACAGCTGTTGTTTTGTGGAGTATTGTATCCAGGACTTTTTCAATACAGCTTGAACCATTCTTATGTAATTGCCGTCAAGCTTTTTCTCCATACGTTTACTTAGCGCCCATGTAGTGCATATTTACTAATAAATAATGACTGTGAATATCCAAAGGAAGAGTGCTTGATGCACGGCTATTTAATGCAAAATATGCACAGCATCTGCACAGCAAAATATATATTTTTGTTTAAAAAACAAGAAATTTAGAAATAGTATTCCATTTTCTAAATTTCTTGTTTTTTAAACACACACACACACACACACACACACACACACACACATATATATATATATATATATATATATATATATATATATATATATATATATATATATTATTTGTAAGAGAATAGTTTGTCGGTAACATTTTTTAAAGGTGCCAGAGCTCATTTGTTTGCACACAGTTAGATGGTTAGCTGGTGAGTTCGTTCTTTTTTACAGCAAATAAAATCCTAGTATATTGTCTAATGCTAAATCTTATCAGTATAAAAATATCTTTATATATAATTATAGATATTAAATATAAATGATTTCTAAACGAATACTTTTTGTAGTTGACAATTTATAAACGAACCGGAGCTTATTTGTTTGTTCACAGTGATGATTTCAAATA
Organism: Sepioteuthis lessoniana; assembly: GCA_963585895.1. Lineage (NCBI taxonomy): Eukaryota > Metazoa > Mollusca > Cephalopoda > Myopsida > Loliginidae > Sepioteuthis > Sepioteuthis lessoniana. Next base: position 131,624,304 of record OY757909.1, on the reverse strand, counting down.
TTGCTAAAATAACATTTGTTATTTTCTTTTCCTACTGTTAAATGGTTTCAAGTATTTAATATTGATAATTCTATTCAAGATTATTCATTCCTTTGCACAGTAAAATGGTTCCTTGTACAGAAAATGTACTACCGGTCCGAGTCAGAGTGGACCCGGAAATAATGGCAATAGAACAATAGTCCACATTTCCCAAAACTCCGGCACTGAAGCATCATCATCAGATAGTTCAATCATAGCTAGGAAATTATTGGAGAGGATCTTAGCCTTCTACAGAGATGCAGTCAGCGTATTCTACAACCCCAGCCGGCTAGGGTTCAACCATAGCGAGGAAACTCATTGGAGAGGATCTTAGCCTTCTACAGAGATGCAGTCAGCGTATTCTACAACCCCAGCCGGCTTGGTTTCAACCATGACAAGAACCAATGATAATATACAGACATATTGTGCATTTGTCTGATTTATTTATGTTTGAAATGAACGAAAAACCTTTTAGGCGGCTGATGATAGAAACATTTAAGGAAAGCCGAATAACAGATCGGCTGAAATGTGCTGATAGCAACAATGATAAAGAGACTAACGCATCAAATACCAAACATTTTTCATTCCAGAGTTTGAGAAAACAAAAAAAAAAAAATAACTCTTTCATGTTTTTGTTTCATTATTTGTGTTTATAAATGCTGATAGTGTTAATGCGTTTGTTGTGTTGATGATTGGCTGGCGAGGATAATGAATAAATACCGAGTTTTCTCATATCATCAGAGGTTAAGAAAAAACGACTCAATTCGAAAAATAGAAAAAAAGTAAAAAGAACAGGGAGACAGAGAAACAGAAAAAAAATGGAACAGAGAAGGGAAAATGTAAATAAATATGGAAAGAAAGATGAGCTGAAAAAATCAAAAGAAAACAATTGAAAGGAAAGATATGAAAGGAAATAATTAGGAAAGAAATATTTTAAAAAATGAAAGGAGTTTAAAGAATTGAAAGAAGAGATGAAATGTTTTCGGTTGGGTTTCTTTGTTTTATGTCATAAAAACGTTTTTAGGTTATCTAATGCAAAGCCATTACTTTTTGTAACAGTTGTGGTACTATTTGACCCTTAACTGGAAGGACAAGTGCGACCTTGATTTTTACAATGTTGCAGCCTAGCAAACTCATATGCGATTTTGAGATATAAACGAATCACCTAATCATGGACAGACGACCAGACCTTGTAATAATAATAAAAAAATGCCAAATTGTGGATTTTGCTGTCCTGGCTAACCACAGAGTAAATCTGAAAGAAAGAGAAAAAAGCATGAGTACCTAGACCTTCCTAGGGAATTGAAAAAACCGTGGAATATGAAAGTGATGGTGATACCAATTGTAATTGGTGCTCTTGGTACAGTAACTAAAGGATTGATACAGGGACTTGTGGACTTGGAAATAAGATGAAAAGGGGATACATTTCAAACTACAATATTATTGAGATCGGCCAGAATACTGAGAAGTGTCCTGAAGACTTTAGTAGACTTACTGTCTCTTAGACTCCAGTGAGAAACCATCGGCTAACGCTGGAATGAAAAACTCGAAAAGGTGTAAATAATGATAATAGTAATAAAGAAAGGAAAGAAGAAATGAAATGTTTTCCAAAGGAAGAAAAAAAAAAGAAAGAACATCAGTAATCTAATAAGGAAGGAAGGAAATATGGGGAAAAGGATGAACTCGAAAAAGAAAAAAAAGAAAACAGAAAAGTCAAAAGGTAAATATCTACAGAATAAAGCATTTTATTTTGCTTATTTTCACTTTGAGCTTCTGTCTGTAACTCATTCAAAAATATTTTACGCGTCTTTGGCTGAATTTCTGCTATGTAGATTGTTTATTTCAAGGCATGATGTGGAATGCCGAGGTGAAAGTTTCGTAATGAGAGAGAATTAAATATAAATTCAGTACTATTTCATACTTGTAAAACCTGCAATAATGACATAGTATATATATATATATATATATATATATATATATATATATATATATATATATATTAAACTTGATATTCATTGTACATGGTCTAGAATTAATAAAAACTATAAATAAAATATAAAGTGTATATAAGAAGAAATCAATTTTTATTGGCCATTACTTAGTTTAGCCTACTGTGGCCAAAAGTTTAATGTCAGGGAAATGAATGGAGGAAGATTGTATTTCGCCAGGCATCGGGATTGGAATACCCTAAAAATCCGCATTCAAAATCCTCTCTCTCTCACTCTCTGATGAGAAATTCGCAATTATTTAAGCGCACACAATTAGCCAGCTCTTAATCAAAATTTATCTCACATGTGGGTAAATATGTACTATTTGTATCATCATCATCATTCTATAACTCTCTATGGATATGTATCATAGGTTTTCAGTTATTATGGTACCTGCTCTTCCCGAGTGGTCACTTAAGTAAATACTTAACAGTTTCATCTTAGCTTAATCTAGGTATTCTAGCAGGAACCATGCTTTCAGTGGGATTTGAAAATTTTTTATGCGGATTTTGCATTGCAATCTTTCTAAATTTGCCAATGCACACACACACACACACACACACACACACACACACACACACACACACACACAAATATATATATATATATATATATATATAAGCTAGCGCTTGTTACTTTGTTTCGCACAAAATATGTTTTTCTTCATATTAGAGTGTAGACAAGATATATCATCACTTTTTACTTAGAATATACTAAAACATACAAATGTTTACAACGGGTATCTGTAACCTGTCAACTTAGTTCAAAGATTATTAGATCAGCTTTCTTTACCCATATTTAATGAAATACAGCTTAAATTTACGTGCATTTCAAGAAGCAGTCAAATTAGAGATGAGCCAAAAAAATTGATATTATCCAATGGAAAACATACATTCCCAATATTAATTTCTTCTTTTTTTTAAGATTGTGGATGTATTTTTTGGAATCTTCTTTCTCTCTCTCTTTCTCTCTCTCTCTCTCTCCGCGTCTTTCTTTTTTTCTTTCTTTCATTCTGTGTAAGTATGAGTGTATATAAAGACTGATATGTACGCATAAAGAATAATTGAAAAGCTGTTTTGTATAAACCTCTCACGCATACACTGATATTAATTATGTTTCAGATATCAAAATGTCAGAAATAGAAAATTATTTAACAAAAATTCCATATAAAAATTCTGTCTTTCTTTGCCAGAGTTTACAGTTTGGTTAGTGATTTGCATTTAAACGATTTATATTTAACAGAAGAAATGAAGGCCTTTTTTTAAATATTGTGTTAACCGATAGTTAACCAACTTGGATTTTTAATTAAATTCGTCAAAGAGTTTGAGTTAATGTGAATCTCTAAGAGATTGTAAAGAACAGCTGTTCACTGCGTGTGATTAAATCGATTGTGAAGTGGTCATTCGTTTTTCAACTGACATTCATCAAAAACCTTCATCCAAATGATTACGATGTTTGATGAATACGGAATACCCAATCAAATGTGTAACTTACCTATTCAGGTGTGAATCTAACATCACACCAACATCTGTTTTACTCGTCAGCACGCTTATCTTGATTCGAAACTTTTTTTAGTTACTTTCAGGTGGTAGATATCTTTTATCTCCCAGTCCACAAGTGAAGCAGACTTCTGTTTAATGCCAGAATTTGCTAGAATAGTTACCTTTAACTTTTGTTGAATGTTATCTTGAAGAGATGTTGATTGAAACAACCGAAAATTAAATCTCTTGTTTTAGAAAGAGAACTAATTCCTTAGAGACTATGATTTTGGGGTTTCGTATCTCTCCTATAAGACTTTACACATATCAAAAGCAACAATCTGAGTGGAATGTTGTTTTTGTTGGTAAAATAAAAATCTGAGATTTGGTAAAAAGTTTTCGACATCTGACAATAGGGTTTCTCCATTCCATTGTATGGATCCTGAAAGGTAAATAAAATTTCAAAATATCTGTCACCAACAGTTGATTAAACTATTTGAAATTAGTCAAAGAACCTTAACTTTTCTACTGAAAAGCCGCGAAAATCTTGGAGAAAATGATCGGGTTATTGTGTAAAAGATTCTCATACTCGCTGAATTCAAACCTCATTAAAAATTTATTGATATTAAAATTACATCTAAAAATTATTGATATAATCCTCAATTTATCGATTATTCTAATATTAAATGTTATAGAATACGACGTTCGATAAAAGACAGAAATAATAAAAGATAAATACTAAAAAACATTGTAAATTTGTACAAAGACGATATATATATATATACATATATATATATATATATATATATATATATATAAGGTCGGTCTGAAAAGTAACGGGACAGGTTCTGGGTTATGGGCAAAAGAGTGATAAGTGGATTGTGTTTGCATCTAAAATATCGTGGGAGTATATAACTGTAATCTAAGCTTTCTGAGACTGCCATTTTTTCACATGTTTTTCTTCACGTCCTGTCTTTTTCCGGTCGTTCAGCTGTAAGCACTAAAGAACGAAAGATGAACGCCGAACGTCTTTAAACTGAACCAGATTTGCTTTGTACAGTCATTACTGGTGATGCGACATGGATTTTTGAGTACAGCTCGGAAACCAAGTGCCAAAGTAGAGTCAGTAGAAGTGTCCGACGATATCGAGACCGAAGAAAACAAGAGAGTCTACGGACAATTTGATCAAGGTCTTCAATGTGAGTGTCATCGTCCACAGTAAGTTCTTGCCACAGGGCAAGTCTACAGGGAGATCTTGCAGCATATTTTTCGCTCAGTGTGGGATAAGAGATGATAGTTGTAGCACGACAAATCGTGGCTACTTCACCTTGACAATGCACTTGGTCCCAATACCCTGAGCATTTAGCAGTTCCTGGTGGTGAGGAATATGGGCGTAGTGGAGCAAGTTCTTTTTTACCTGATATTGCTCCGTGTGACTTTTTCTTTTCCCGAAGCTCAAGGGGATCATCAAGGGGATCTGTTATGAAGGCGTGGAGAGTATAAAGAGTCCTTTAAGAACGGAGTTGAGGGTAATCCCAGAAAAATCCTTCCAGTACTGTACTGAAACGTAGCAGAACATGATGGGAAAGTGCATTAGACTTGAGGGTATTACATTGAAGGGAACTCGATGTAGTTTGTTGATTGTGATTCAAATAGATTATTTTCCCTCCTCGTAAATTTTTGTAAGGTTTTGAAAAATTAAATGAAAAATTATAATTTAGACAATGTAATTAATTCGAAAAAATTGATTTTAATTTTCTTTCGGAAAGCTACTTAAAATCAGTTTGATTATGATAATAAATCTAATAATCCTTTAAAACAAGTAAAACTTTTTCCCGATCAAGTTGCATTGGACAATTTCGAATTGAAAGTGATATTTACTTTAAAGAAAAATATATCAACTAATATTTATCTTTCACAAGAAAATCTTTTAATAATTAAATTTAGTCATCGATGTAATAAGGACCAAAAATTTTATTCGATGTCAATAATTAGTTGAATATCCGTAGATTTTGAAGATATAGTTCTATTAGGTATTTTTCTTTCTACTGATTTCCAGGCGTAATACTTGGAATTTTTCAGGCTCTCGATGTCGGAATTGACACGAAATCAAGCGTAATACTTTTTAGCAACAAAATTTCAAATACAAATATTTCAATCGAATGCTTATCGAATCAAAATAATTTTTAATGTGTATCTTCTACTGCCACTTTTTGTTCTCATTGTTGTACAATGTTTTTGAAAATTAAATTAACTTTTAGAAGGAATTTATGATTAAATTCTAAATAGAATAATCTCTTTAATTGCATTCAGACTGCAATTCCCCATAAAGACATACTGACCGAGTGAATTGGAGGTTAGTGAGTCAACTACGTAAAAAAAAACGACAAGTTTTCAATTTATGGGATGGGAATACTTACCTCGTTCCGACCAATTTTTCTTCCGAATTCTTGCAGTTTTGTTGATCAACAAACAGGATGGCTAAAATTAAAGATGATAAAAGTAAAGCAAAAGGAAAGATAAAAAGGATCCAAAATAATGAAATATATCGTGTATATTTGTGTATAAGTCGATCTCATGTATACGAGGGTCGTTCAAAAAGTTCTAGGCCTCTGTCAGAAAGAAGATCCATAACTGAAAAGTTTTGTTCTTGCAATACACTACAACTTCTGATAAAACTAGAAAAACTAATTTAGATTTATCTAGTTTTATAAAAAGTAGTAGAGTTCAACTGTGCTCTTCCTTTTGGGTGAAGCTTAGAACTTTTTGAACGACCTCTGTTGGTCACCTGTTAATTTATGGTCACAATTAGTTTTTAAAGACAAGAATTTCTTCTATTCCTTCTTACTATGTTTGAATTTCAACTGTTCCAATCTATTGAACGTACATAGGCCAACATCATTTTTTGGTTAAAATCTAGATCATCAGAATTCGACCTATACATGAGTAGACATGGTACTTCCTCTTTGTATTTTAGGAAAATTAAATAAACCAAATTTTTCGAATCCTTTGAATCAAGAGAAAATTTATTATTGCCTAAATATAAATATCCGAGGTTTTTATTGCTCTGCCGTTCACCATCACCGCACCAAATTCTTTGATCAATCCCTTTGCCATGTCTTCCGGTTGTGAGTACCATTCATAGCAGCGTCTTCAATTTAAGCGCCTTCTTCGAAACTCGACTCAGAGGTGGAACGAGATCAAAACATGGGGAAATGGCGACGAATCCTTCAATTCAGCATCTTTTATGAATCTCTTTTCTTTTGTGAGTCCATCTGTTTTTATTGAAGCTATAAAGAATGACCGGTGTCAGTGAACCTTGCATTCACTTTGCTCTGATGAATGACTTTACGTTTCGATTAGTCTGCCTCCACTAAATGAGATTACCCAGAACTGTTTCTCTCCGAAATGAACACCTCTCTTACCCACCTGCCCAATTATCTAACAGATTCTTTGAATAACTTTTGTTTTCTTTACATTTGTCTATTTCTAAACTGATCATTTCATATAATTCTTATATCTCTTTTTTTCGAATTTTCTTTCCACTCGGGATTTAAAATTTGAAACGGTCATAGTCTGCTCATATCTATCTATCTATCTATCTATCTATATATCTCAATTTCTTCACATCTGTTTATCTCTATATATATATCTGTCTCAATTTTATGTTTATTTTACGTTTTATTTTCCCTCTTACGTCATCGATTTATTTGTTTTCTTTCTTTCTTTCTTTCTTTCTTTCTTTCTTTCTTTTCCTCTTTTCCCTTTTCTTCATTTTCTTGGTTTACTTTACTTACTTATTCATTTTTCCTTTGTTTATTGGCTTTTTTCCTTTATTTTTGCTATTTTCGTTTTTTTTTTTTTTTCGTTGCTCGGAATCGTCTCTTCTTTCTTTCTCGTTTCATTTCTTTTATTCTCTTTCTACTCTTTTAATGTTCGCATTCGTCTGACCTTTTGCCCAGTACCCAAATCTCGCTGGCCCAAGATTTCCAACCATCCACCATTTTGTTTTGCAGTTCCGCTTGAAGTTTCCTTTGGTGCCCGTCTCTGATTTCCTGTCTTATTGTCTACTTTTTCTCTTTGCTCGGTCAGTGAAATCTTCTCGTCTCACCCACTTGGCCGCTATCTGTCCATTTTACTCATTGGCCGGCCTGCATCAATAAATGATCTTATATTTAGCTATTTCTCTTGTTGCTCTTTGACTCCATTCATTTAGTTTTTCTATTCTCTATCCAGTCGTGATTATCAAAGAATCCGAATTACAAACATGTCGAGAATTGATTGGCTATTTTGTCTTTTCTTTACAATTTATGCGTATATATATATATATATATATATATATATATATATTGGTATAAGCTTGAATAAGCTAAAATACATACATACATACATACATACATACATACATACATAAAGTCAGATAGATATGAATGGATAAAGTATATATATATATATATATATATATATATATATATAGAGAGACGGAGAGAGAGAGAGAGAGAGAGAGAGAGAGTAGATTGTTAAGAAAGAAGGATATGAATGAAATGAGAAATATAAAGACCAATAAATAGATCGCTACAAAAAGAAGATTAATATATTGAGATACGCAATGTCGGGATTTACTAAAGCAGATTTTAGATAATAGAAAAATATGGTTCGTTGTGTTTTATGACATATCAACTCTTGGGAGTTATTTAATGCTAACTCCTATTTACTCATATATATTAAATATATATGATTTGTAAACAAATAGTTCATAGGAAACAATTTTTAAATGATCCAGAGCTCATTTGTTTGCACACAGTTAAATGGTTTTAAGCATTGTTATCCAACACTAACAGTTCTATTTGCACATAGTTAAATGGGTTCAAAGTCTTGCTATGGAATAATAATTTGTTTTCACACAGTTAAATAGTTTCACGCATAGAAAATGATTAAATTGATCTATTTGATGGCACACAAGCAGGTACAACAACACTGGGTAAGAGAAACTAATGACAATGAACGAGTACTCAAATTTCTCCTAAGTTCTGGCACTGGAGCCATACTATCAGATAGTTCAGTGTCATATAGAGGACGCTCGTTGTGGCAGGAGGAAGTTTTATTCTTCAGGAGAGATGCAGTCGGCGCGACATGTTTTACAGCACCAACCGACTAGGCTGGTGAAAATATATGAAAATTCATTGACTCATTAAAAATGTTAAAGAGAGAAAGAGATAGAATTTTCGATAAAACGATTGGATCTGGGACTAATGGAAAAATTACGCTGAAACAACGGTTTCTGTTTGGTTGTTGAAGTTAAACAGCAATGAAACTGTCCAGTACTGAGATGGAGACGATTTGGAAAAGCAAGTACTTTAAGAAATTTGAGGTTTGTCAGCCAGAATAAGCAATTTTTAGTAAATATACAGACATTTGTTAAATCTGGCACATCGAGAATAGAGCTCAAGAGGTTAGAAATGTGAAATTCGGATGAATGGTCGTTTTTGCCCGCCTTGCCAGTTTGTACGTGAGGAAACAAGTAAAACAAAATCGCTGTATCCAATAATCAGTATTTAAAGCGAACTTCCAAGTATATACCTCATTCAGCTTAGGTTTATAAGTACGCGTATATGGTCCAAGCCAAGTAGGTTGTACTGGAACATTTCAGATTCCAATGCATTGGCTGCAGGAGGAAATTAAAGTAAAGTTGGCGACTGTAGTCGAGGGTGACCCGAAGGCTTCCTTTTCGATAGCTACTACACCAAGGTGTAGGGGAGGGCGCTAATCCTTTCCCTGTATTGCTCCACTTTACCCTTGATCCGTACCTTATAATGCTGAGTGTTAACCAAAGAGACATCAAGTACCATTTTTTTGAGTCTTTGGTATGTCTCGACCTGGGATTGAACTCAGGTCTCCCGTACCATTGGAGAACACTCTAACCATCATCAATATCATAAAAATTTATTATATAAAGTTTTTTCAGCGATTTTTAAAATTATCATTGATCATGAAATAAGAGATAAGAAATAAGAGATAGTTTTTGTTTTGTTTTTTTTATACCGCACGAGAATTTTAGAATTAAGAAGTTAAGTTTCATAAATACATCTGCGGTCCTATCTTCTCAGAATAGCACAACATGTCATAGTTTTTAAAAGTAAAAAGAAAGAATAGCTTTTTAATTTTGTTCAGAATTAATTCTAATAACAATTCTACGTGTTTTTTTGGCGGTTTACTAGAGAGAATCTGCCATGTTATAAAAAAAATTATTGAACTAAAAAGTTTATCGTAATTTTGTACTCGTAGAAATTATTCGTCATTAGATGCATTTGGATTTATTATTTTTGGAAAAGAATTAGGTTCATTTTGGAAATCTCACTTTTATCTCTTAAATATCAAACTACATATTTTCTTTTTGACGTCTTTTTTTCAAATTGGTATAATGTATCCATTGGAAAATAAATAAACAAGATTAAAGATAAATTCAAACCATGAGTAAAAAGAAGGATAATTCTTTTCGGTTTTCCATACATAAATAGGAAATTCTCTCTTGCAAGATCATGAGATATTTGTCTTAGAGTAGCTAAGAAATTTAATGCAGACATTGTTAGTTGCTAAATACAGCTTTTCCTGATGGTGACTGATCATCAAGAGGAAAGTTCTTTCTCTTCTTCTTTTAAGTGAATCAATTCAATACTTGATTTATATATTTTATTTGAATAGAATCAACGTTCGAGAAAAGAGACAGAAACTGGGTATTATCAGCTTATTTAATAGACGTGGATAGATATGAACAGAATGAGACAAATATGTGAACAGACCGACGAAGATGTACAAAGACTGACTTCTTCTTCTTCTTCTTCTTCTTCTTCTTCTTCTTCTTCTTCTTCTTCTTCTTCTTCTTCTTCTAATTGTCATTGTTATTATTATTTACTCCTCTAGAGTTTTTCACATCAGTATGAGCTGATGGTTTTTCACTGGAGTTTGAGTGACAGCAAGTCTCCTCAAGTCTCCAGGACTCGTCTCAGTATTCTGGCCGTCCTCAGCAATGCTGTCGTTTGGATAGTCTCCACCCGTCTGCTAACTTCCAAGTCCTCCGGGCCCTTTAATAATCTTTTAGTTACTGTGCCTAACGCACCAATCACAATTGGCACAATCGTTACTTTCATGTTCCACAGTTTTTTCAATTCTCTAGCAAGCTCGAGGTACTTATCCTTCTTTTCAGTTTCCTTCAGATTTATTCTGTGGTCCGCCGGGACAGCAAAGTCAACAATTTTGCATATTCTCTTTCTTTTGTTGATTATTATGAGGTCTGGTCTTCTGGCCGGGATTAGGTGATCCGTTTGTATGTTAAAGTCCCATAGGAGTTATGCGAGTCATTTTCTAGGACAGGCGCCGGGTTGTGCATATACCATTTGTTTGTATGGTCGAATTGAAATTTCCTGCACATTTCCCAGTGGATCACCTTGCCGACCCAGTCGTGTTTCGTCTTGTACTCCTTCTGTTCTAATTTGCTGCATTCGCTTATAATGTGATTAATCGTTTCGTCTCTGTCACCGCATAGCCTACATTTACTGTTTTGTTGCGTCTTATCTATTCTTGCTTTGATATGATTCGTTCTTATGTCGTTGTCCTGTGCTGCTATTAGGAGGGATTCCGTTTCTCTCTTAAGGTTTCCTTTTCTTAGCCAGGTCCAGGTTTTCTGGTGTGAGATGTTGTTTATTAGACGCTTAAAGCGGTCATAGAGTTGTTTTCCTTCCCATTTTTGTTTCCTAGTTGTTGTCATTTTTTCGTTTATCGTGTGGTCCGTATCGACTCTGATGGTTGTAATTAGTCCTCGTTCGTATTTTTCTATGTAGTCTTCGAGCCGTTGTATGGATGCGTCAACGGTGTCTTCGATACTGGCAAGTCCTCTTCCTCCCTCTTTTCTAGATACATATAATCTGTCAACATCGTCTCTGGGGTGTAATGCCTTATGCATGGTCATTAGTTTTCTTGTCCTTTGGTCCATTTGTTTAAGCTCCTCTCTGGTCCACTTGAGAAAGGGTCCCGAGTATCTGACTAGAGGCACAGCCCAAATATTTATTCCTTTGATGAGGTTTCTGCTGGAGAGTTTTGTCTCGAGTAGTTTTCGCGTTCTCCTGAGATATTCTTTTCGGATCATGTCTTTCATTTGCACTTTTTGATGGTGTCAGCCTCCAAGATGCCCAAGTATTTGTAGGTTTCATTTTCTTCCAGCGTCCTAATTCTGTCGTGATTTGGTAGTTCCATTCCGTCAGTCATATGTCGTTTTCCACTTTTCATGACGAGCATGGCACATTTTTCTATGCCAAATTCCATTCCTATGTCCTGACTGTATATTCTAACTGCGTGTATGAGAGTTTCCAGTTCTCTTTCATTTTTTGCAAATAATTTAATGTCATCCATGTACATTAGGTAGTTGATCTTCTATTGCGATCTGCTGAGTTTGTATCCGTCAGTGCATTTTCTGAGTATGCGGTTCAGTGGCATCATGGCTATTATGAATAGTAAGGGCGATAGTGCATTGCATGACTACACATCACTTTGCGGAACTGCCCATTTCCTTAAGAGAGTAAAATCAATGTGACTGAAAAATCTCATCTAAGAGAGCCAGACAAAAGCATAAATACTTAGAATGCTTATATTCAATCGCTTCCTTCTCCGTAGGTTTTGGGTAAAGACCCGGTAAAGGATTTTGAAAACTGAAAATTGAATAATAATAATAATAATTCGGTAAAATAACAAAAGGACTGTTAAAGAGACTAGAGTACTTAGAAGCTGGAGGACGAGTGTAGACCATCTAAACTAGAACATTGTTAAGAATGGCCAGAATACTTAGAAGAGTCCTGGAGACTTGAGGTGACTTGCTGTCACTCAAACTCCGGTGAAAGACCATCATTTAACGCTGATGTGAAAAACTCTAAAGGAGTAACAATAATAATAATTTGTTTAAATTTATCGCGCCAAATTCTATATGGCTTACGTGTTACTACTCACGCGGTGGAGTGTGTAGAAAATTGTAGGTAGGATGGTAAAGAAAAAATTAATCAATAAACAAACAAAATAAAGATGGGAATGACTTTAGAATCGAACTTTCTAGAATGTCACTTGACCAATATTTCTTATAATATATAAGATTTAAAATGGGAGAAGGCAGGAATCGAACACCTAGTGCAGATAAACGAATCTTTGCTATGTGTTTTTTTAAGAAAGTCGGGTCTATAAAATTTGTCTTTAATTAAAAAAAAGACATTGATTTTTCGTTACTCGGAAAATCTTTTAGTGAACAGTTGTATTTTAAATGCAGACATCTTAATTCCCAAACATTCTTTCAGCTAAACTATTTCGAAATTACAAAATAGATTTATTTAACTTTACCGCGTTAAATATGGCTCATGTGCCATCAATCGATGAAAATATATGTACCTGATATAGTCTGGAAGCATTTAGTAAGAACTATTACCGTCATCAATACAACCGAAAGACATCAGGAACCTAATCTTTATTAAAACCTCAAAATAGGGCAGTAAATATAAAACCATAAATGTGATAGAGGAATACCTGAAGCTACTTTAGGTATTTAATTCGAGAGATAAGGTACAAAAATAACAAGATAACGGACTTTAATCAAGTTAAAAATTTAAGATTTTATCCATTAAATTTTTGTTTGTGTTCAGGAACAGTCAACGTGACTGTTCTCGGTCACATCTGCGTCAGGTGCGGGGATAATAAACAACCCCTGGATCTGGTAGAGCCACAATATACCACCCAAGATAAATATGTTGAATCAAAATATGACACAACGTGGGACCCAGGTAACAGGCTTGGGTGTCATGATCGGCAGGAATTCTCTTGATACATGGGAAACCCGATGTTCATCCTGCGAATGTTGGCTGTTCTTTTTTTCAGGTACACAAATGATGATTTAAGGAATCACCCTAATTTACTGGCGAAGGAAGATTAAAGAGATGTTGACAAAGAGTAAAACAAAACAGATAAAACAGGACATTCCAAAACAAGGAAAGAAAATTTTACCAGCAAGTGAGAGGAGATGACACGAAAACATACCAACAACCGGATGCAAGAGATACCGAACAATTTTGAGAGAACAACGAAAAAGTCGAATGGATAAACAATATAAGAAAAGAATTAAAAGGGTTCGAAGAAGGTTCAGAAGTGGAAATACTCATCAATTTACTCAAAGCAGCACTAAAAATATCAAAATGGAAAATGCAAGGCCATGATAGAATTCATGGATTCTGGCACAAGAAATTCACCCCCATTCACGACAAACTAGCTTTAGAAATGAACAAATGCCTAAAAGAAGCACATGTATCCGAAAGTATGACCAAAGGAAAGTTCACATTGATCCAGAAAGACACCTTCAAGGGAACCGCCCCAAACACGAGAAAACGTGGACATGGAAAAGTAAAGGAAACCTAAAGAGAGAAACGGAATCTCTCCTAATAGCAGCACAAAACAACGCCATAAGAACCAATCAAATCAAAGCGAGAATAGGTTAGACGCAATAAAATAGCAAATGTAGGCTATGCAGTGACAGAGATGAAACCATCAATCACATTATCAGCGTATGCAGCAAATTAGCACACAAGGAGTATAAGACTAGACACGACGAGGTGGGCAACGTGATCCACTAGGAGATGTGCAAGAAATTTAAATTTGACCATGCAAAGAAATGGTATATGCACAACCCAGCATCTGACCTAGAGAATGAGACATTTAAACTCATATGGGACTTGGACATACAAACGGATCACCTAATCTCGGCTAGAAGACTAGACCTTATAGTAATCGACAAAACGAAGAAAAATTGCCAAATTGTGGACTCTGCTGTATCGGTTGACCACAGAATAAAACTGAAGGAAAGCGAAAAGAAGGATAAATACCACGACCTTGCTAGGGAAATAAAACAATTTATGGAACATGAAGGTGACAATTATACCAATCGTGATTGGTACTTTTTGTACAGTCACCAAATGATTATTAAAGGGACTGCAGGACTTGGGGGTAGAAGGACGAGTGGAGACCATTCAAACTATGACAATATTGAGAACGGCCAGAATACTGAGAAGAGTCTTGGAGACTTAAGAAGACTGGCTGTCACTCAAACTTCAGTGAAAGACCGTCAGCTAAAACTGATGTGAAAAACCCTCAAGGAGTAAATAATAAAAATAATAATAATGATAAATAAGGGAAGGGCTTTAGTAGTCGCTAACAAGCCGCAGGTTGTTCCCTGAGGAGCAGAAAGGATGCCGCAAAGGATCCAGGGGCACGGCAGAGTTACTCTACATAGATCAACACATATATGCTCAACCCAGCACCTGTCTTGGAAAATGACACGCATAAACTCCTATGGGACTTTGACATACATACAGATCACATAATCTTGGCCAGAAGACCAGACCTTATAATTATCAACAACAACAAAAAAAAAAGAGAATTTGCAAAATTGTCGACTTTGCTGTTCCGGCTAACCACAGAATAAAACTGAAAGAATGTGAAAAGAAAGAAAAGTACCACGACTTTGCTAGAGAATTGAAAAAGCAGTGGAACATGGAAGTGACGATTTTACCAATTGTGATTGGTGCTTTTGGTACAATAACTAAAGGAATATTAAAAGGCCTGGATGACTTGGAAGTTGCCAAACAGGTCGAGACTATCAAAATGACAGCATTACTGAAAACGGCCAGAATACTGAGAAGTGTCCTGGAGACTTGAGGATATTTGCTGTTACTCAAACTCCAGTGAAAAACCATCTGCTAATACTGACGTGAAAAACTCTAATAACAAGGGGATTGGTATTGCTGGAAATCAGAGAAAGAATCGAGATCATCTAAGCTAAAACATTGTTGAAATCGACCAGAATAATCCGCAGAGTCCTGGAGTATTGACTTGCTCTCACTCAACCTTAAGTGAAAGACCACCAGCTATTGTTGGTGTGAAAAAGTCGTAGGAAGTAAAATAATAATAAAGAGTTTTAAAATAAGGAAGCAAAAGGTTTATAAAAGGAAAAAGTAAAGACAAGGAGAAAAAGCTATGATTCTTGGATATTAGAAATAAAGAACAAAAGGAAAAAGAAAGAATTAAGAAAAAAAGCCAAATAGATGAATCAAAAATGAAATTGATAAATAATATAAATAAAAAGAATAAAGGAAAATTGAGTTGAAATAAAAACAAAAGTAAATCAGAAAAAAATAAAGTAAACAAAGAAAACAAAAAATTAGAAAGAAGAATCAAAAGATAAGAAAAAAACAAAAACAAAGAGAAAGACAGAAAAGTGAAAGAAAAAGACTAAGAGACAAAAGAAAACAGAGATAAAGACAGAAAGGGGATGTATGAAGAACTAGAAAGAAAAGGAAAAAGATAGAAAAGAAAGAGAAAAAGGAAAAACAAAGAAAAAGAAAAAAGGAAAAAAGAAAATACCCCCCCCACCAAATTGCTGACAGAGAAAGAGAATGAGAAAATAAAAAAAAAAAAAAAGAAAAACAAGATGGAAAAGAAGAAATTGGAAAAGAAAAAGAAAATACAATAATAAAAAGGAAAAATAGAAATGGAGTAAAGTTAAAAAATAAAGAACGAGAGAAATAAACAAAGAATGAAAAGAAAGAGAGAAAGGAAAGTAAAAAACATGCTCAAGAAAACGATGCCAAAACGATGGGAAATTTGATAATCCCGCTGTCGAAAGATAAAGAAAATCAGAAACGGTTCTTGAAAAAAGATAATCTAACAAAGTAGAAATAGCCCGGATGAAAAGGCTGCACACATATGAAGCACGAAAGCCTAAAAAACAGACAGCATTCTAATTGAGTCAGAAAACCCCTAGTTTGTTGCAACACATGAGAGAGAGAGAGAGAGAGAGAGAGAGAGAGAGAGAGAGAGAGAGAGAGAAGCAGCGATGGAATGAAAAAAATCAATCAGTAAAGAAGAAGAAGAAGACAATATCAAGAAAAGTGAAAAAATAAGGATAAAAAGCGGGGCATCGTGTCAAGTAAGCATCTCTGTCTGGCCTGGGGCCAGTTCCAACACCTGTTGTGCGCACAAATTTTACAGAATGTCAGCTGGCCAACGGCATGCACTTGGAATGGTTCCAGTAAAAAGTTGTATGAAGTAATCAGTAAAGTCATAGCAGGCATCATGATCATTATTTTGATCAACAAAATCATATTCAGCATCATTTGGAGGATTTATATTAATTTCCATCTGAATGATAACAAAATGACATGACTAACAATAATTTCAAAAGCGAATTCTCTTTGTATTTTCGACGTTTTTCCCACTGACAAACTTGATCAATATTCAAATCGGCTCGAATACTCATAAGAGTCACAATGAGACTTACCTTCCTTCCATTCTACTGAAGCAGAGTTTAAGCGTCTGATGTATCACTTCTTTCTTTCTTTCTTTCTTTCTTTCCTCGTTGCCACCTGGTATTCGTGGCAATGTTAAATACCTTCTGTTCCAGGGAGTCTTCTTATCCATATAACATTTGACTCCTCATCTAAAGAGAGTAAGAGGTGGATTCATTTTTATGCTCCTGAGGCGCCCTGATTGAAAATGTCGATGAACTGAGCTATTTTTCACTCCCCGTCAGTCTTACTTTCTGCAGACACCTCACACTAAAATGATTTTTGTCACATTGAAGCTTTAAGGACAGCTGGGCAAATCTTATAGTCTATTCTTTTTCTTTTATTTCTATCCTCACAAGCGCAACGGAATAGTTCAATAATTTTCAGAGATGATGACATGATGTAACATTCAAACACATGCCTTATGCCTTATTCCAATAATAATAATAATGATAATAATAATAATAAATGCTAATGAAGTCAATTACTTACTTAGGAATTGCACAGGGGTTCTAAATCTACAAAATTACAGCAAAAAATTACCGGATATAGAGCTTTTTGCAAAAAAATGAAAAATGACTATTGGACTTGTTACAAACAATAAACATATACGGCAGGGATGTAGGGAAAATTTGGCATCGAAAAATGTGCCATTCTCAAAAAAGATGGCAAAAGAGAAACGACGACAGAAACAGAAATATCAAATTAATAAAGAATCAGAATGCTTGTAAAGAAGGGAAATTATAAGTACTTGGAAATATTGAAAGCGGTCACCATGAAATAAGCGGAAATAAAAGGAAACATTAGAAACTAGTAGCACAGTCGACAGAGGAAACATCTCTAAATCAAATTCTGCTGTAGAAGTCTCATGAAAAACCTCTGGTCAGTCCACCAAGTAAGATACTTTGAAGCATTCTTAAAATGGACATGGAAAGAACTTAGACGAATGAACGAAAGGACAAGAAAACTGCTGACTTTACATCCGTAAGATGACACATACTGTGTCAAGAAAAGGAAGAGGAAGAGGAGTTTTTAGCACTTAGGATTGCATAGATGCATCAATACAAGTAATCGAGGACTACACCTAAAGATCACAGGAAGATTAATTAGATCAGCCAGTAACAGCACTGGCAATATAAGAACAAACATAAAAAAACAGGAAATAAAAATGTAAATAAAAACAACTTTATGGTGATTTCAAGCGACAAAGTAGCGAGATTATATACAAAAATAACTGGACATGGCTTCGAAACTGAAATCCTTAGAGAAAAGTTGAATTTCTTTCAACGAAAAAAAAATGCCATTTGGACCAATTATATTTAAGCGAAAATCGATAATAGCAAATTTCGGTTTTGCCAAAAGAGAAATGAAGCGATTAATCACATAACCGAAATGAAGAATCTTGGTCAACAGAAGTACAAGAGTAGGCTCGATTGGAACAGTAATTCATTGGGAATAGTGCAAGAAATTAAAAATTGACTTAACCAGCAAATGGTATTTACACAAACCAGAATGTGTCAAAGAGAATGAGATGTATAGAATTCTATAGAATTTTGAGATATAAATTGATCCCTTAATCCCAGTCAGAAAACCAGACCTTGTATTAATTATCAAGAAAGAAAAAAAAAAAGAACTTGCCATATAGTTGATTTTTCCGTTTCGGTCGACCACACACTTAAAATAAACGAAAGCAAAAAATAAATACCTGGACTTTACGAAAAAACTAAAGAAAAAAAATCAGTGGAACATGAAGGTGACTGTGATACCAATTATAGTTTGTGGCCAGAAAGCCGGATCTTGTGTTAATTAACAAGAAGAAAAGAACTTGGAATCTCGTGAACTACAGAGTGAAAATGAAAGAAAGCAAAAAAGATAGAAAAATTCCTGGATCCTGGAAGAGCACAAAAAAAATGTACAACATGAAAGTGACGGTGATATTAATTGTAATAATTCTCAAGGTTTGGAAAAAGATCTATTTGAAAACTCCGAAGATTCCTATAGATCTGAGGAGACTTGATACACTCAGACTCCAGTGAAAGACCACCAGCTATGGTTGGCGAGAAAAACCGAATAATAATAATAATAATAATAATAAGAAGAAGAAGAAGAAGAAGAAGAAGAAGATGTGTTAGAAACCGTAAAAATGACTAATATTTCTTCAACTATTACGCACCAAAAATATCCATTTGAAAATTCAGTAGACAAATAAAAATCAATTCCTAGTTAAATGACGTTAACATTGTCGCACAACAAATGATACAGGGGAAATGATAAAATTAATTGAGACTCAAGACCACTACA
This sequence comes from Sepioteuthis lessoniana, assembly GCA_963585895.1. NCBI lineage: Eukaryota > Metazoa > Mollusca > Cephalopoda > Myopsida > Loliginidae > Sepioteuthis > Sepioteuthis lessoniana. Next base: position 131,605,152 of record OY757909.1, on the reverse strand, counting down.
ATTACTGCTGCCGTAAAATAAACAATGCATAAGAAAACGGCTTGAAACATTTGATTGAAGACAAATTAAATTGTCATTGATATTCGCAGTGAAGGTAATAGTTTAGCTCAACACAGAAAAAAGATGAATAAGTGAAAATGTAGATTTTTTTTTTTTTTTTTTGTTACTGTACAAACAAATAGAATGGTTTCCAAACTCTGTGTCGTGACCCACTTGTGTGCTGAGAAAATTTATGATAAATTTTTGAAAGCATGACAAGAAGAATCATTGCCTTTTATACTCATTGATTTTGAACTTTTTAATGCATTTTGGATTTCTATCAGAGTAGATTATTCTTCCGCATCAAGAATATTTTTAACTATTTTGATACAGTTTTCCATTTCATATCTGTGTGATTAAAGATTTTCTTCTCTTACTTATATTAATGCAAAAAAAAAAAAGGAAAAAAGAAAAGGCACATCGAGCGGGTAATGTTTGCAAAACATGGATAATTATAAATGATATAAATCACAAAATAAAACTTGTTCTCATATATAAAACGTAAGTTTTTTTTAGAAATTAGTTATTCAGGTATTCCATTCTATACAGACAGAGACCAAATCGAAAAGCCTTGTCAGATACTGTGATTGGAAAAAGGACAAAAAATATATGATCATTTTGCCAAAAAAAGAAGAAAAATGAGAGATTTCTGAAAGGTGCAGGTGACATTTGTAATCTTACATGGAGAAGTTGAAACAGTTTGTAGATACATGTAATAATACATAAAGAATTAGAGAATTAGGAAAACTCTTTAAATAAATGGCTCTGTTAAGAATATTGAGCAGAGTGCGGGAATACTGAGAAGACTTTCGTTCTCTTTATATCGATCGAGAGAAACTGAAATTCATTGCAGCGAAAACCCAAGAGAATAATGCGCGCCACATATTTAGTGTAAATCATATGGGATCAAGTGACAGCAATTCATTTAAAGTCTTCACCATTCCTAATGATTTCAGCTGTGTTGCGATTAAGAATCAATCCTTTCTCCGTTCTACAATTCTTCATGTGGATTTAATACCGTTTATAGACCTACATGAAATATAGACTTTACTTTGTGTTAATATTCGATAATTTTCACAGATCTTGAATCAGAATATTATTATTTTACACCTGGTGATTTTTTTATACCAGCATAATCTAAAAAATATCTAAACGGACAACATTACTGAACAAAAAAAAATAATTTATGCAGGAGAAAAATTTACCAGTGACGAAATTGCATTCCCTAAGGAACCTGAACAGATATAAAAAAAAAACTTGGATGGAAAATTAGGCTAGAAAGACGGATAAGGAAACTGACCACAACTGAAAGTGTTATGGAAGGAAAAACCCTCAAAGGTACGTTTTGATGAAAATGCCAAGAGAAAGCAAACAGACAAGTCTGATAATATAATCGAAGGAAATAAATCAGAAGATAAAAGCGAAAGAATGGAGACTCAAAAGATCCTAGGATAGGGTCAAGCAATGCAAACAAAACAGGACCTTCTAAAATAATGAAAAACAAAAATTCTAACAACAAAGTCAGCGGAGAAGATTCAAGGATAAATCAATAAACAGATGCAAAGGAAATAAAACAATTTTGGAGAAAATATTGGAATCAAAAGAACATAACATAAGGGCTGAATGGATAAATAACATGAAAGAATAATTACCAGGATTCGAAGAAGGTCCTGGGCTGACGTAAATCTTGACTCGATTAGACCAACTCTCTAGAAAGTACCAAAGGGAAAACATCAAGCCATAATGACATTTGTGAATTTTCGATTAAAAAATACACGTCATTCTACGACTGATTGGCATTACAACTGAGTAAATGTCCAGAAGAAGGAAGCATACCCGAATGGATGACAAAGGGGAAAACGCCTCTAATCCAGAAATAGCCGCCCCCAAACAACGATTCCCAGGACCCATGAACCGATGACGTGTTTACCTTTGATGTGAAAAATCATAACTGCACAGAATCAAGAACGGATCTATTACTCACTTGAATGCTGCAGATTGATTCTAAAAGAACAGAAAAGATGCCTCAAAAGAGAAAGAGGAACAGATGACTTACAATATATGGCTCAGTATATCCTTAAAGAAATCAAAACAAGGTGAAATCATGTAGCCATGGCATGGATAGACCACAAAAAAGGTCTCGATAGGGTACCGCAAACTAGGAAAATAGAATGTAGAAAATATCCGATAAAGTCATAAACTTCAACTCGAAAGCCATGAAAAACGAGGAAGTGGAATTAGCAACAGGAGGACAAACCTTAATAATGGTGAAAATCCAAAGAGGCATCTTCTTTGAAAAGTTTTTACTGACACCTCTTTTTGTTATAACAATTGATGCCACATAATTACTTACTTTGGAAGTACACAGGGAGCTACAAATTACCAAAATCTCAAGAAAATATCACCTTTTATGTACATAGATGAGAGCGAACCATTTTCAAAATTAACTGTTTTTCACGGACGTCTGAGCGACAGTAAATTGCCTAAGGTTTTCAGGACTTATTTTATATATGTATTATATATGTATTTTTATATGTATTTTATCTGATTTGAAAATGTCTGAATAGTCTCAATTCTTTCTCTGGTACCTTCTTTCCTAGTCTCTTTTTCAGGACTTGGTGGACCGTTCCAATGGAACCAACTGAAAAATGTTCACTGCTATTTCAGCTCTCTGAAAAGATTTATATATTTGTCTATCTTTTATTTTCTTTTATTTTCACTCACTGGAACGGAAAGATCAAATAGAAGATAAGTTGGTTTTTTTTCTTATTAACACAAGGTCAGATCATCTAATTAGGATTGGGTGAAATACAATTGAATCTCATAATCCTACAGAACTTTATGAGTTTCATTTTCTAGAACAGATTCTTATTTATGCTTATCATTTGTCATCATAGTTAAACTTTAGTCTCTTTAACTTTTCTCAGGTAATTACCTTTCCTTCCTGTCTGTTACTGTATTCCTTTTTGGGCAGCTTGCTTATATGTGATTAACTGTTTCACCACTTAACCTATACTTCATGTTCTTCAGTGTATGATCGATCTTGCTTTGCAATTCACTCTTATGGAATTATTTGGTGCTGCTATTCGTAGAAATTTAGTTTCTCTCTTAGACATGTCAACATCATTTGATATGTACTTTCTTAAGATTCTCACTTGAATTGTCTACACAATTTTCTTCTCATTTTTCCTTTTTGATTTTATGAATCGTTGTTTCTCCTTAAGTTATTTCTGTTGAAATTTTTATTATTGTCTGTTGCAATCAACTTTTCTTTTCTATCTTTATATATTCTTCGAGTATTTGAAATGTTGTATTTACACAAATCTCAATCTGAGCAAGTCATCTTCCTATTTCTTTACTTGACACATACAATCTGTGTATGTAACCCCTCAGTGCATTAACATCGATTTCATTGTTCTATGGTTCATCTGTCTGAGTTCCTCTCACGTCTATTTTAAGAAGAGCCCAGAGAAACCTTAAAGAGGGATTGCTCGGATATTTATTCTTTTAATGAGAATTCTGCTGCAGAGTTTGGCTTCGAGAAGTTTTCTTGTTCTTCTGAGGTACTTTTTCTCTTATCTCCATTTGCCAGATTCACTGTTATTTGATTTGTTTTCTTTTTCTTCGAGTGTTCTGATGCTTTTCCGATTGGGTAGTTCTATTCCTTCCGTTGTTTCCTTTTTCTTATTTTCATTATCAGCATGGAACATTTTTCAATCCCAAATTTTATTCCTATATTTCGACTTTAGATTCTAATTGTTTTTATAAAGATTTCTAGTTCGTTTTTATTCTTGCCAAATACTCTAATAATATTCATATACATAAGGTGCTTTATCTTTGTCTCCTATGCATTTTCTTACTATATGATTGAACAACATAATTGCAATAGCAAATTGTAGTGTTGATAAGGAGTCTCCCTGGAAAATGACTCTTTCGATTTTTCCTCGGCTAGGGTTTCTCCCCCTGCTGCTAATTCCACTCTCTAGTTTTTCATAGTTACTCTGATGCAGTTTATAACTTGTTCTGATATCTTGAATATTTTCTAACGTATTTGCGGGATCAAGTCATTTGCCTTTTTGTAGTCTATCTATATCATGGCAACATTTTTCCTCCTTGTCTTTACCTCATTTACAATGTGCCGGTCTGTATATAAGTCGTCATTTGTTTCTCCAGTTTGTTAACAACATCATTTCTGTTTTGAAAGGAGCCCGTGGTTTTCAATAATTTTTTCCTCTGTTATCCTTTTACTGATTTGAGAGTTTTTTACGCCAGCGTTAGCTGATTGTTTCTCACAGGATTTTGAGTGACAGCAAATCTCAAGTCTTCAGGACTCTTCCTAGAATTCTGACTGATCTTAATAATGCTGTCGTTTGGATGGTCACCGATCGTCCTCTTATTTCCAACCCTCCCGCTAATTTCTTTATCAATCCTTTGGTGACTCTACCAAGCACACTAATTACAATTGGTATCACAGCCACCTTCATGTTCCAGTTTTTTGTACTTTAGAAAGGTCTTAGTTTTCTTTCTTTTCGCGTTCTTTAAGTTTCCCCTTGTGGTCTGTCGGGACGGCAAGTTCCACTATTCAGCAGCTTCTCTTTTTCTGTAGACTATCGCAAGGTCAGGTCGTCTGGTCGAATCGTTATATGATTTGATTGTATGTCAAAGTCCGAAAGAAGCTAGTGCTTCTCATTTTCTAGGGAGGATTCTGGGTTGTGCGTATACCACTTGTTCGTATGGTCAAATTTCAGTTTCTTGTACAATTCCCTGTGGATCACCTTTCCCATCTAGTGGTATCTAGTCTTATACACTTTTGGTACTAGCTTGTTGCATTTGCTTATTATGTGATTGATCGTTTCGTCTCTATCACGATATAACCTACATTTGTTATTTTGTTGCGTTTTATTTTTTTTTAAATTTATTTACTTATTTATTTTGCTTTAACATAGTTGGTCCTTATAAAGTTATTTTGTGCTGCTATAACAAGAGATTTAATTTCTCTTTTTTCCTTTCATAGCCACGTCCAAGTCTTCTTGCATGAGAAGTCGCTGGTTTGTCACCTGAAATATCCATACAATTACTTTTCCCCCCATTTTTGTTTTCTAGTCATTGTCGTTCTTTTGATCCTTTGTTGTTTGTATTGTTTTTAGTCACAGTAATTAGTTTTCCTTTGCGCTTCCAATCATCGTAACGATACACCAATGCTATCTTCAAGACTGGTGAGTCCTCTTCCTCGTTGTTTGTCTGTGAATGTCATCGTCAGATGTAAGGTCTTATGCATCATCGTTAGTTTTCTTGTTCTCTCGTCCATATTTGAAGTTCCTTCTTTGTCCACATTAAGGATGGTCCCGAGTATGTTACAAGGGAGTCAGTCCAGGTGTTTATCCCTTTCATAAGATTTCTGCTTTATTGTTTGGTTTCCAGAAGTTTTCTTGTAGTTTCTTTTTCTTCGAGTATTCTGATTTTTTCTTTGATTTGGTTGTTCTATTCCTTCCGTCGTTTGCCGTTTTCTGCTTTTCATTATTAGCATGGCACATTTTTCTAAACCAAATTCCCTCCTTATATCCTGAACGTATATTCTCACTGCTTGTATTTAGGATTTCAATTCTTTTGCTTTTTTGTCAAACACTTTGATGTCGTCCATTCACATTAAGTGATTGATCTTTTCTTGCGATTTAGTTCGTTTGTTACTTCCTGTGGATTTCCTAAGTATGTATGTATGTATATATTTAATTAAATTCCGGGTACAGGAAAATTTATACAATATAATGAACAGGGACACCATTGGTAATTATAGTAAGGGAACCCAAATAAAATGATAAAACAACGAAGGCCTTTTCGTTCGATACTTTTCAAATTATTAAACACCGGAAAATTAGATAAAAACGTGGGTATAAATATATATATATATATAATATATAATCAGGATAGCCAGAGAGAGGGAACCTCCCTCACCCCCCAAAAAAACCCTAAGTAACCCCATTATCTAGTAGTTCCCCAAATATATTTAAAGTATGATTGCTTAACTACCTGCATAGAGAGGGGCGATTCATAGAAATATAAATCGCTTCTAGAAATTTGAGGTGGAATTTATCTCTATCTCTATGCAGGACAGAGAAACAATTGTCTTCATAACTGGTTCAGCAGCTATTTATAGTGGGCAAATGCTCACCAATAGCCGAATCTATTGCTTGGGAATACCCGGATGTTAGTCGGCCTGACATATATATATATATATAAGTATATATTATTCTTTTGTGCTTCCTGTTAATATCCTGTAAACTCAAGTTCAAGATATGGTCCAAAGAAGTTGTTGGTAAGATGTCTGATGTATGGAGAAATCGAAACAAAAGCAACAGATCTTCTTGACAAGATCGATATTGGTGGTGCTCGTGAGTGAATTTTTCCATTCTCTGCAGTTACTTTAGAAGTTTGATGATCATTTGGAGCTGATTCGCCCCTTTGGGTCAAAATATATGAACTTTTTTTTTTATATAACTGGTTGTAGTGAACGTAGTATTTTACTTGTACTTACAAGAAGAATGGTTTACCAAATCATATCAAACTTCTTAATACTTGTTAAGCTAATGGTATTCATTGTATTCATTATTGCAGTAAAATTAATAAAGATGTAAAACATAATAGAAGGAAGACAAACTTGAAGATGGCAACTTTTAGCTGAATGAAGATAAGTAAGTTGAAGAGGCAAAGAACGGAAAAGAGGAGGAAAAAATAATGAAATCGAATAAATGTGACAGATTAATAAAAGATCACAAAATGATTGAAAAGTAAAAAAGAATATATTATTTTTGTCTTCTGAAGAAGAAACTTTCTCAGTTGATTTTTTATTCATTGAGCTTCTCTGTTCTTACTTCGTCTAAACTTCTTCCATTTTCTCCCTCTTTTGCTCACTCTTTTACACATACACACATATATATATATTTTTTTCCTTCTTCGAAAAGACTTCCTATTCCAATTTTTGTATAATTTGTTTCGTAATTTTTACATTGTTTGGCATTTTTAGTTGGAGAGAAACGAGCAAAGATAAGACAGGAAAGATGCGTTGGTTGGGAAAATGGCGAATGTTGATGAGATTCTGACATGCACATCTTTATTTTATCATAACCTTTTTTTTTTCACTGTTATATTTCTCATCGCAATGTTTGGAAGTTGAGAAATCTTTGGAAGGGTTTCATGATTACTAATGCTCTTCAGCACCACCCCATTCTGTCTTTTCTTACAATCCATCATGTCCTCTCTCTCTCTCTCTCTCTCTCTCTCTCTGTTTCTTTTTTATATTTTCCACGCAGTATTAGAGACAAAATCTCTACCTGGAAGTTGTTTGGCTGTTTCTGGCGGATTTTTCGAGGTTCTAAACCGAATTCTGTGTTGGCGATGATATCTGTTGAAAGAATTACCTCTTTCAGAATGAAAGAATTGAGTTTGGCTGTACAGCCAATAACGAGTTCTTTGTTCAGCTTTAGAGTTTATTTATAAAATGATACGAAGCCGTATATCAAATTTCCTTCATTTCCCTCTTTTTTTGGTCTTTCTTTCCTTCTATGTTAAATTACTCTTCTCTTCGGTAACACATTCATCCTATAACTAAGTCTGCTTACTTATATTCAGAAAACCATACCAGTCGATAAACAATGCTGAACAGAAAAGGATATACGTGAAAAAATGCACACACACACACATACACACACACACACACACATGTAGAAAAATTATTCCAGTTAATCGACAAGCATTTCACAAAATCCAAAATGTTGCTCAAATTGTTTGTCATAAGCAATTTAAAAGTTGACTATTATTGCATAAAAATGTACAGAAAATTATTTCCAATAACAATATGAAAATTTTCAATGAGCAACCTGGATATCCAGGCACAAGATACAACGACACGGACTTTAAAAAATGGTCATTGCGGAACAAAATCCAACCAAAACAAAAACAAAACATAACGTTATAACAAATTTAGCGGTTTGAATGGAAAAAAGGTTTTAAAAATCATAAAACCTTTTCAAATTAGAGATACCGCTATGTGAGTCACGTGTAGAAAATTAAAGACAGTATAGATGAGTGACCAATCGTGAAATATTAAATAATAAAACACGCATCAGTTTATAAAGGAGGTAAGAGAGGTTGTAGGTTATGCCTTGCAGCTGGGCATATTGGAATCAATAATTGTCCAAGAAACAGAGCTTATTTCAAAATTTCAACCCTTGAATACATTTTTCTTGTTTCATTTGACTTATTTGCAGAAATCGTCGCAAATCTGGTAGCGAATCTTTAGTTTATCACCTCTAATTTCACTATTTTGCGTTGCCTTCCTCTGCATAATTAACAGAATCTACCTTTATTTATTCAAACTGAGGATGAAATGCAAAAAATTATATAAAAACAAAAGAAAACGTGCTTTTAGTTCCAAAAGTTATAGCAAAGAAGACTTTTATGCGGGAAACTGCTGGAGAAGCAAGGACACTCGTAAGTGAAGTTCTTCTATCTACCCCTACACATGGACGTACCAGTTTTAGCCGACCAGCAAGAACTTATCAACATCAGCTCTGTGTGGACACAGAATGTAGTTTGGGAAACCTGCCGGGAGCGATGGATGATAGAGAAAGAGAGAGAGAGAGAATAAAGGAGATCCGTACTTTCAGTGCAACTTGATGATGATGATGATGGTGGTGATGATGCTGATGATGATGGTACTGAAAACAATTGAAATGAACAGGAACAAAGAGTGAAAGGAAAAGGAAGGGGAAAACTATTGAATCCTCACTTCTTTACATGTTCTTATCCGCACCTTTCATCAAAAACACTCACCCTCTGTTTGAGTAACAGCATAAAACAACAAAGAACCAGGGCACTGTTATCCATCATGTGAAACTCCATGTAATGGAAGGCAAGTAAAACTATGTGCCATTTTAATATCATGTATATATGTGTATATATTTATATCATATATATCTACAAAAAGGACTTTGGTCTTTGTAAATGTTTGTTTGATAAAGGCAGTAAATGAGTTGCTTCGCCAAATCAGAGGAGGCCAGTCTGCAATATAATTTTACTTATCGTTGTGGACAGAAAAGATCAATTTATGCTTTTATCAAGTGCATTAGCGCTAAGTGAACATAAATAACCTCAGGTAGATTTTGATATATATATTTATATATATATATATATATATATATATATATATATGTTGATATATATATTTATATATATATATATATATGTGTGTGTATATATATATATATATATATATATATATATGTGTGTGTGTGTGTGTGTGTGTGTGTGTGTGTGTGTGTGTGTGTGTGTGTGTGTGTGTGTGCGCACATGCTCTTTTGGCGAAAGCGTATGCTACTTAATTTTCAACCATTATAATAAGTCTGTATTTGGGTTCAGCAAGGAGTTAATATTTCGAATTGTCATTTCCTAGAAGATTGGTGCAATATATTCTTTCTGCTTCTATTTACCTATTTTACCAAACCTGCACCAACAGTTTTCAGCAATGAAAGTTCAGTTTAAGCAAATATTTTCGCTTCTCATTCGAATGCAATCGTTGAGCAGATTTTATCTAATTGCTATTAATGATCCATGTTTTTTTTTTATAACAATTGAGGATATGATTAAAAAATCGATGATGTTTTACAAGATTAAAGATTTTATGAGCTGTTTTTTATTCAAATGGAACCAAATATTCTTACCCCTCTCTCTAAAATGATTTCAAATAAAATCAATCAATATTTCACGGTCAGACCTTTGACTGAATTTTTAAAAATCATATTCCAACTTATTTTCAACACTTCATCCAATATATTTTGATATCTCTCGCTTGGTGTTCTCAATTGAAATATCCATAGGAAAAATATATAGAGAAAAATTTTACTATCCAATAAATTCAGAGAATTTCATCAGCTTTGTTAGTTAAAAAAGATAGTGAAATTATAAAATTCATTAACTCTGAATTTCATAAAATATCATGATTATACGCCGTTTAAATCAAACTCATATTGCAGTTGTTATTGTTATAATGCTTTTTTAACTTTTTGCTCTTGTTCAGGTCTTCGTTCTTAAAGATGATTCTGAGAAAATCAGTGAAAATAATGATAATTCTTAATTTCTAAATTCCGCTCAAACTCTTTCACTAACTGAATTGACCCCAATTGCGACGTTATCATTATTCATAGATCAAACATTATTATAAAATGGTTAGAACCCACCAGAATAAAAAATGAAACAAAAAAAAAAAACTCATTATTCTTTCGTGGAATGTATGTCACCATCTTTCATCTTGATGACGCAGTCAACATTTTTAGTATTTTGTCTGCAATGATTCAAGGATATTTACTAAATTTTCAAAGTATTTATTGACAAATGACTTTTGTAGATTTATAGTGAGAGGCAATTTGCATTAGAAACTTTTAAAAACTGGTTTTAATAAATAAGCAACGTTATTCCTTTTAAATTTTACATTTCTTGTTTTCATATATAAATAAATCTTATGGATGACATTAATGTTAAACTCATTGTCGTGTAATCGAAAGAAAAAATATTCGCAATTTCTTAACTTGTTTGTTCATTTTGTCGTAATTTAACAATGAGACAAAATTCTCGCAACATTATTGAAACAAAAGAAAAAAAATCCATTTTTGGACATGCACTGGATATATTTCGTTATGTGTCCTTCATTATTGTCTTAATCTAAAAATTGCAAGTAATTTTACTAATTTAAAAACTACACTTAATTTCATTTTTGACTCGTAGTTCTTTTTTTTTTACTACAAAATCAAATTTATATTTCTTTTAATAAATATTAAACTTGACGCTATGAATATTATAATTATATAAATATAATCTAAGCCTTCCTTAAATCCGTAGGTCTGCTTCGAAGTAAAAAAGTAAAATAAATGAATAAATTGATAAGATTCAATTTATCTATTCGAAAAAATGTTTAATTCAACACAGCATTCTTTGAAAGTAAACATAGATATAACTTATCTTAATTGTAGGGCCCATTTGTTACACAAATAAAAGAAATAATTTTTCTTCTCGTTCGATATTTGTTGTTTAAATGGTAGAGCAGGTTTTAAAGTACTTTTTTGTAAAAAGTGGAAAGTTATTAAGCAAATTTATCTTAACAACTTGAGTTGTTTTGAGAGTTCAGATTTGTGCATAAATAAAGTAGAAAACATCGTCTGGTGAAAGGAAATTCATTGCAACTCAAAATAAACAAATAAATAATGGATGACCCGAGCAGACACCAGAGAAAGTTGATCACGTGATGTGTTTTAATTGCCGTGGCACGTGGGTGATTCAGTTTCTGAATATTCATTGTGAGTATTTATTTAGATATTGATTCATGTTTTAAAACGAATTTTAGATTTACAACTATATTAATCATTTCAGTAAAAATGAATATAATCTTAATCTTAAATTTAACTCCTTCCCTACCTCCTCGACCTCCCTCCGCAAAAAAAAAAAACTATGAATAACAAAACCCACAAACATTCAGCTTTTACGTAATTTGTTGATCAGAGAAAATTAACTTCTGAAAATAAACTGTACATTTTTTAATTAATTGAACACATAATTTGATCTTTCACTTTGTATTTTCATATGTAATTAAAGATTAATATTTCAGAAAAATCTTATTGGCCAATTTAATCGCCAAAAATTAACTATCCTTAAAATCTAATTGAGCATAAATAATGCAATATTTTTTGTAAAGAAAAATCCATTTCGGCACAAAATGCATCAAAATGGTATATATATATATATATATATATATATATATATATATATATATATATATATATATATATATTTATTTTTGCCCGGTTTCGTTGTTTTTCTTAAAGTATATATATATATATATATATATATATATATATATATATATATATATATATATATAAAAGAGGGAGAGAGAGAAGATTTAGGTGATGTTCAGTGAATTTAGTGATACTACTCAAAAATTTAGTTAGAAATTATTTTTCTTTCTACGAAAAATCTTCTTTTTTTTTTCGTTTTTATAAGTACTGATTGATTCGTGAGGATAAAGTCACGAAGAAATGTGTAAATTACTTTTTGCTTGTTTTCAAAACAAATAACTGCCTTGTCTTCATTCGTCATTTAGGACTCGTTATAAACATTCAAATATATCAGAAGCTTTATGCACATGTATGTCAGTGAGTATATACATACACCTACATAATCAAATACAAATAGGTGTGTGTGTGGGGGGGGTATGTGTATGTATGAGTGTGTGTGTCTGTGTGTGTATGTGTGAGTGAGTGTGTGTGTGTGTCTGTGTGTGTATGTGTGAGTGTGTGTGTGTGTGTGTGTAACTTCTAACATGCACACACACGTAAACACACACATTTATAGTGAAAGGGAGAGAGAAATGGTGAGAGAAAGTGAGAGAGAGAGAGAGAGAGAGAGAGGGAGAGAGAGAGAGAGAGAGAGAGAGAGGACGAGGGAAAAAAGAGATATTTCACCTCTTCCAACACCAGATCTAACTCTTTGTCGATCAATCATAGCATTAACCGGTTTTTTCTTGTTATCTAACTTTGACAGTATCTTTTTTTCACTTTTTCCCCAACAAGATGGCCAGTATAGCACGAATGACTCGATTGATTTTCTTTCCTTGTGTCTATTTGAGGTGTTACAAGAAAGTTCTCTCCTGAAAAACCAATAATCTCCAAAAACACCTCGAAATAAACAAGCGCATACTTGTTCCTTCGTGTATCTGCATATTTTCTAAAATCTGATGGCCATGTCGAACCTATTTTGTCAGAAAAGTTGTTTCCCTTCAGTGTAAATGTTGTGCGTCAATGAATCTACTCGACCATAGAAGATGATAAAGATAATCTATCTATCTATCTATCTATCTGGCTTAGTATTTCCTTATCTCAATCAACTAAAGTCGCAGATTGGATAGTGGAAAAATATTACATCGAAATGGAACCACAATCGAATTGAATCAACTATTTTTTTTACATAGACTATGCCTTGCGGTCTAATTGGGCTTTTTTTATTTTATTTTCGAGAGTGCAGAGTGGGTAGCGTCCAGAATCAAACAGGGTCTCCAGAAAAGTTTTGCGGAAGAAAAAAGAAAAAAAAGGAAAACAATTAAAAACAAAACAAGACAGTTGTTTCTTTTAATTGTTGAAAGTAAAATTTATGCCAGATAATTGCTTGAGTAAATGTTGTTGCAAACAATTCATAGAATTTAACAAGTAAAATGTTAGATTTTTGACTAATTGATGGACTTTAATGGCATGTCAAATCGTCTGGAGTTATTTCACGCATTGAGGAATTACATACATTTATATTTATATTTTTGAGTATTTTTTGCGCATGGTTATTTGATATAAAGTATTCCTTTCTAATATAAATCATTTGCAAACAGATTTACTTAGATTATATATGGGACACTAATAGTTACTAACACTCCATATGATTGTAGAACTAGGATTTATTGCAATGAAATTTTACTTCATATTGTCTAAAGCTACACAACTAGAGCTTTATGACCAGAAACAGAATTTAACAGGTGAAACATTTGGTGAGTATCAAAGTTTACCATTAGAAACTAGTCTTTAACACTTTAGTCAGTCTTTTGTTTACAAAAGAGAAAATAAAAACTGAAAACAAAGGTTAGGGTCCGAGTTAGGCTTCCTGATGATCCGATAAGGTGAAACTTTAGTAGAAGATTTCGACTCGCGATTTAAGTTAATTTTATAATTGGCTCCACTCGTGTTGAGCACTCTTGTAATTGTAGCATTGCAGGATTCGCGGAAGGTTTTAGTTTTCTTTTGACCAACTGACTGCGTATACCTTGATTTTTTTCAAGGGGTCGGACGAGGTTGGCCTTTTCTTTCTTTTTAACCTATAATTTTTTTCTTTTTCCCCCGGGCGGTGATTCGAGATATTTTTATCTCTTGTTCCTAGCGGGTTTTTTTCTTTATTTTTTTTCTAGTATCGTGAATGCTGGTAGATATTAGATTAGTAAGTATATATATATATATATATACATGAAAATTAAATAAAGGATTGTTATCCGACAATATGTAGAAAAACTGATAACAACGATGCAAGTGAAAGGAAAGATTTATTGAGGGATCGACACTATACCGTTTCGGTTCTACTGAACCATCATCAGGACCATGAGGGGTGATATTAACGATTTTAAGTTAATGATGGATGTTTAGAAATGTGAACTACAAAAACCTTGGGGAAAATATATATAATAAGAAAGAGTTGGCTGTTTAACTAGCGAATCAGCGTTTGATGTTTTAAATTACGTCATTTGACTTATAAGGAATATTATATAGAATTTATGTACGTCTGTTTAACGAGAAAGATTTCGAGTCAGAAATCACACACACACACACACACACACACACACATATATATATATATATATATATATATATATATATATATATATATTCAAGGTGTTAATGGTAAATTGATGTCCACATTATAAAAAAATGCAAATACCACTAACAACTTCATCCGATGTATTTACCAAATTTGCATAAATATATCTTAAAGTACAATACATTGAATTTATTCCAAGAAATCACCCTAGTCTTCAACCATGACCTCCAGATTACTTTCATGTTAAACTGATAAATTCTTATATTACCCTTGCTTTCAGTTTATAATTGTTTTACGGAGTTTTTATGGTCTCTTGCTCAACCGTGCCGCACACATGATAATCAAAGAGATTGCAATCTGCTGAGTTGCAAAGCCAAATGTTAGAGATGAAATGTTTGTAGAAATTTTCTGACTGCCAAGAAGGAGTTATTTTGCTTGTGTAGCTTGGCGCAAAGTTCTGTTGTCAGACGTCGAATCTTTCAGCAGCCTATTCAGATATGCTTTACTGGTTGGCATTCACACCGAAGTGCGATACACAAAGATTTCAGAGTGTATTTTGGTACCAATTTGAGGACAGATTTATATATATATATATATATATATATATATATTGATGAAAAGGAAACATTCAGCCCACATCATGGTGCTTGGGGTGGTCATGATGACGATATGCCATCATTCATCTTTCCGCATAAGATCAGACTCAATACGGAAGCCTTCATCAAATGCCTGGAGAAGGTAGTGTTTCCTTAGATTAAAAAGATAACTGCTGTAGCACTCTACGTCTAGCAGCCGAACTTAGAGTCATGCCACACTGAAAGTAAGGATTATGGTAGAACTTACCAGTTTAAACAAGGAGACCTTCGTAATAGTTTGTAAGGGATTCTGAAGTCGTCTAGAGACTGTGGTTGAAGCCAATGTCGATTTCTTTGAATAAATTAAATCTATAGTATTTTAACCCATTTTTATGTAATTTTCGTAAATATACCAGCAAATGTGAGGTAGTGTGATTTTTATTTTTGCGTAATTTACTGGTCAATTTATCCATCGCAACCCCTATATATATATATATATATATATATATATATATATATATATATATATATATATATATATATATATATATATAGCACTGTCTTTCTCTTATCCACGTTTCCATAACAGTGTTTTATTGATTTTTTTTCTTGGACAAAATTTTGTTCAATAAGGCTCGTGCACGGACTTTTAACAAAAACACACTAATGAAAAAAAATACTTATATTTTGTAAGAAATCTATTTTATTATCAAGTTGACATACAGAAAAAGCAAGCCCTGGAAGTTTTATCATTTTTCTTCTTCCATAATTTAAATAACTTTGGAGTTAATATGGCGAGTTGCATGTTTTTTTTTATGTTGAAGAAGGAATGTTATGTAACAACGACTTTAACTTTATTTCGTTTTCACATAAAAAAGATTCACAGTATTATTACTCTATTTTAAGGAAAATCATTCATTTATAATAGAGTCAAGTGAACATTAAACAAATTTTACAAGGGGCTATTTTTTATGCAAATTTAAAAAATCCGAAGTTCATTTTCTTATTGTTAGTCTCCTCTATTATTGTGTAATTGAAACATTTTGTTGTATGTGAACAAAACTTGTAATCACTTTCAAACATGTTTGAAGTTCGCAAATTTATCTCTTCTCTCCTTTTTAACGATTAACTTCATGTTATACTTAAAAAAAATTAAAACTAGGAATAAAACATCAAATAAGACATCTAAATTGTGATGAAGTCAACCATTGTTGTCTCCCCCTGAATCAATCATATATTTAAAAAAAAAGCTCCACTTTGACTACATTTGTGTAATAAAACTTCAAGATTTACTTCCTATTTCATAAGAACAAATTTAAAAACGTAGTATCACGAATCCTTGTGCCTTTATTTTTATATGAAATCTGTGCAAAATATTTTCCTTTACCTTTATCCGACGTCATTGGTCATTATTAAATTATAACCAAGATAATTATTTTGAAAATCCAAAGGAACTTGTGTTTTTAAAATGTGAGATGCTTCCGATTCAGAGTCAAAAGAAATTTTCAATTGTTTGTAGTTTTCTTCTCGCGTTTATATCGTTGAAGTTTTCAACTCTTTGTCGTCACGTATTCATGAGGTAGAAAACGTTGGAAATATACTGTAAACTATTTACAGTGAATTTTTTAGTTATTGAATACATACAGTTTTCCAGGTTCAATGCTATTTTTATGTAGTTTTTATTGAAGTTTTTCTTTTGGTGGCTTCAAAGATTTTCAGTCAATTCAAATTATAAACTGGAACCAAATGAACTATGTAGTTATTTTTTTTTTTTTTTGTTTCTTCTTTTTCATTTGTCTATTACGACATTCTGTTAGGATCAGAATGAAAGTGTTTGTACTGTCTGCCTAGTGTTTCCGATCTTCGCTCTCATTTATCAAGTTAAGATTAGAGTGTAATATGTTTTCCTCTTTATAAGCCATGTCCTCGTCTTCGAACAGACTATGACAAAAGACTTGGTCCTGTGGAATTTGACCCGGAGAAGCACCTCTCCATTGCATAAATATGAAGTGTCATACAATTTGAATATCTCCATGAAACTTGTGGACAGGGTAATTTTTGTTCCTATTTATACTGACGTTAGTGCCTTCTACCCAATTAACGACATCTTACGTTCTACCCGGATACGGAGGTAGTAAATTACGAAGCTCTTTGCTTCGATGTGGCAAATGAATGGGATAGCCAATGAGACCCAGATAAAAACGATGCCAACGTACGAATAAGGAAGATGTGGACTGCTATTATCAGGTTGTCAATCATATGGAAATCTGATCTCTCTGGTAAAATAAAACAGGGTTTATTCCATGCTATACAAATGTCAGTTCTACTGTATGGTTGCACCACATGGACTCTATTGAAATGCTTAGAGAAAACGCTAGAGTTGAAATATATAACTATACTATATGTTGTTTTGAAAAATTTCTGGACACATCAGTGTTGGCCGACAGGCAAAGACATTTTATTAGCTCTTTGGGGACACCGGATGTAGTCTTGAAGACCTCTCAGGAGCGTTGAACGACAGAGACTAAGAGAGAGAGAGAGAGAGAGAGAGAGAGAGAGAGAAAGAGAGAGAGAGAGAGTCTTGGAACTTCTTTTTAGCAACACAACTTCATAATGACCAAATATATATCATCATTATCCTCATGCTGATAGCACAGAGTACTCTCTCTCTCTCTCTCTCTCTCTCTCTCTCTGTCTTTCTCGCCATTCTTCCCTATCGTCAATCACTCCTTGCAGGTTCTCTAGAGTACATCCAGTATCTCCACAGAGCTGAATATGCGAGTCTTTGTTGGTCAGTCGACACTGGTGTGTCCATTAGTAGTAGTCCATATAAAAAAACATTACTCATAAGTTTGTCTTTACTTCTCTAGTAGTACAGCGCATGTCTAATTCGTCTTACTTGAATGGCTTGAGAGGTGGGCATGAAGTGACCATAGGGTTTTTCTTTCAGCGTATAGCATTCTTATATTGTTCCCAAATAGGTTTTTCATTATGCATTTCGTTCGAGTTCTGGTGGTGCATTTATACAATATTGCCGTTACAGCCTTGGAGTAAATTAATTTAATAAGATATGTCAGATTTCCATTTGATCGATAACGTTTTAATAGCAGTGCACGTCTTCGCTAGGCGTATGCTAACATTACATTTAGTCGATGAGATTTGTTGCTGAGGTATGTGAACTGGTCTTCAACTTTCAGGGGCTTACCACTTTATGTGGATTAGCCTTCTAGTTTAAATCACTGATCTCTGTTTCATTTTTTTTTTTTCGTTTAGAAGTCAACGCCTCTTAGTGCTTGATCCAGGTTTTGAAGCAGAGACTCAACTTGCCCATGTTTTATTGTGAGAAGCGTTCTATCATCTTCAAAGTTTTTGCTTCTGCGGAATATTCTCTGTTTTTTGTCTTTTAAAATGTGAAACCATTTTCTTTTTTCTTTTAGATCAACTAACGTTCGTTAAACGTAATTTAGACATTATAAACAGAGATGGTGGGAATGTATCTTTTTGCAAGAATCCAGCGGCACGAGTCGGTGTCACCTTCAGGTAAACAAATCGTTGCTCTTGATTTTTTAAAGCATCATTAATGCGTTAACAGTTTCTTGGCGGAGACCATATGCTTGAAATATTTGTTCCATCTTTCCTCTTTGTATTGAATCATATGACTTGGAGAAATATACGAAAAATAGTGTTACCTCAAATTTTTTTGCAAGTACTCCCTTGATTATTTGATGGATATTCAGAATTTGTGATGTAATGAGTCGATTTCTCCAAAAGCCTTTCAGATTTTTCCTTAGAATTTTCTCGACTTGACATGAAGCTTTAATAGTTTGTTTCTCATATCTGCGAAGACTCAAGGGAAACTTTGCTGAGATGATTTGATGAGCGGAAGATGCTCTTTAAAAAAAAATACTGCATTTTTTAAAACACTTTTTATCCACTTTTTGTTTATAAATACATAATCTAGCCATCCTTTAAGATTATTTAAGTTGTTATAAACCTATAGCTTTCCTTTTCTTTTTTTGGAATTTAGTGTTTTGGTATGCAAGCCTCTTCTCGAGAGAAAACTTTTCAAGATATTCACCATTACTCTTTGGTGAGTTGTGTAAACAATTTATAATTTCTTTCTTTGATTATTTGAACACTCTTATCTCCATCAATGATTAGGGCGTTGTGTTTGAGAATGGTTCGGACAAGGTAGGATCGTCATTGAATGAGGTGATGTCTGTGATTTTAAAGCACGAAAACTGTGGTATTGACGGAGTTTTTCCAGGCAGGTGCCGACATAAATGTCCATCCATTACTGGGATCATGACATTTATTTCTAGATAACAAGCATTTTTTTTGTACGCATATGATGTCTACATTCTGCTCAGTGCAGATGCTGTAAGTTAAGGTGGCAGGTTAGTCGTGTTTAATGTCTTAACGTCAAAGGTCGTTAATACTTTTGCATCGAAATAAGTTGTGCTTGCGCGCTGCAGTAGACTTTAACGAACACTGGGGCCAAAACCTCAGCAGAACGCCGTCCCTTGTTGACCTGCGTGAAGAGGAATACGATGTTGACGTAAGGTTTGAATTAGAATCACAGTAATATTTCAGCTGCTTTTCTTTCTCATCAATAGATGACACTCTTATAGACGAGTAGCTATAGTTTCCTGACTGAACTAGTTTATCCTGGCCGTTGACCTAAGATCGCATTTGCCCAGTATCTGCCGAAGTACCCCGTTAACCCACCTTATGATTCCCACAACTTACTTCACTTTCACAATGCTGTATCCCATGGTTTTCATTCCCATGCACTTGTGTGGCTTGTATTATTCTCTCCTCCATTACAAACTATAATCCTGTGAGAAACCGAGTCAGGATATCTGAGTGATTACGGAGGCAGCACATTTGAATCCTAAAGAGTTTCATATCTCCGGTTAGATCGAAGTTTTATTGTTATTGACATGTACAACTCTAGTGCTACACTTGTAGGGTTTTAATAATGAGAGTTATGCTTCACAAGAAAAAATATTTCCCTCTTTTTTTTATTAGGTTTAACTTAATTAGAATCCAGCATTGCTATTTTTTTATCAGGTAAACGGAGGATGGGATTATTTTTTCATTGCACTTAGATCTCACGTTATTTTGGTGCTGAGATTCGGGAATTACGAATGCGTTGTTAAGTTTTTCCTTTATTTTTGGTTTATAGCTGAGATATCAGTTACATATTCTCCAAAACGGGAATTAAAATCTTTAACATATATAATAAAACAAACAAATAAATAAAGGAATGCCATCCTTGAATTCTTGAGAACGGTCATATTGCGTTTTTTTGTTTTTGTTTTTGTTTTTACATTTAGTTTTTCCTTTTTACCCAATTTGAGGCCTTTTTAAAATCATTTATCTTCAAAACAGGTCTGTTTGAAAAAAAAATTTATGGTTAACTCACAGTTCGACGAGCGAAGAACATTTAACTCTTCTTATTTTTGTGGCAGACATATGAAGCATGTTTTTTCTGCTCATCTAAGTGGAAACTTTAATTTTACATTTGGTGGTAGTAAATTTTCAGGGGTCAGACTATTTAGTATCGTTAAAAGTAAAACACATTATTTTTATCTGGTGTTGGAATTATTTCAGTTGACTCCATTGTTGAGTATGGATTGTTTGGTTGTGTTCAATGGCATATCAACACTTGTGGGTTATCTGATGCCAAATCCTGTTTATATATATATATATATATATATATATATATATATATATATATGCGAAAAGATTGCAGATAACATTATTTTTAAGTGAGTCAGAACTCATTTGTTTGTACACGGTTTCAAATATTGTTTTATCCACCTCAAATAATTCTATTTGATATTAATCATTGGTTTGCACATAGTTAAATGTTTTCAAGTATAATAAATGATTAGATCTATTTTTTGGCCCAGAGGTGGTACCCTAACAGGTACTCACATTCTAAATCAGAGTGAACCCTGGAGTAAGGACAATGAAGGGATTCTTCACATTTTGCAACGTTCTACAACTGGAGATTCGGAATCAAATCGCTTAGTGTCATATTTATGACATTTGTTAGAGGAAGGTATAACTCCTCTGGGGAAGGGTGGAGTCAATTGTTTTAGCTGCCAGGGTGGATTCCATTGAGATTGTGAAAAATAACCTTTTATTGAGGGGGTGAAGGAGAAAGAAAGAGAGAGAGAGAGAGAGAGAGAGAGAGGGAGAGAGAGAGAGAGAGAGAGATATGAAATTTCGAAAAAAGAACATACTTCGATTTTAAAAAAGTAAACATTTTTTCTTTTATCAAAAAAAATATTTCCTTCATCAGAATGTCCTGTCCAATGTGACTACACTCTATTTACTGTGGAAAAAAAGATCTCAGAGGTAATTTTGTGTTAAATGTCTTATTGATCTGTTTTATAAAAGAATGTTCTGTTAGAGTTTATCAAACGTTTATCAAAAGTATTCTTGAGTGTTTCATATCAAAATACGTAACGTATCAAAATCAGATCATTATTTTTTACACTAGATTTTAAAAGAATAAACATAAAATTATTTAAAATGAGAATGTTCCGAAATTCTATACTGTAGCTAATGTGTAGCACTTTCCCTATGAATATAGCTACTTATGATGGCAACTTCTTTTGTTAAATTGAATCGTGATTTTTTATTACCTTGAGTTAAAGTTTTTTTTTCCTTTTCAACGTTTAACAGTATTTTGTTAAACTTTATCAGAATTTCAGAACTCATCAGATCTTCAGCAAACAGATAAACAATAAACTAGATTTACTATACTACTTCTAAATGAAATTAGTGCAATGCTATTACATGGAAGTTGAGCAAAGGGTTTGATTTGAAGAAGGAACATCACTGTTGATTAAGGGGAGCGGTGGAAGAATATCCCACTTGGCTAAAGGGAGGAGATTTAGAGGAATATCTCACCTGGTCGAGGGCGAGGCTGGAAGAATATCTTCCTTGACTGCGAAGAGAGTATGTGGATTAGTGTAACGAGCAGACAAACAGGCAAGCAGAATCATAATATATAAATTCACATCGGGATATAAGAGCATAATTCCATTTTAAATCAGAGACTATTTTACTTTAACGAATGAGTATATTGTGGAGTTAGGTGTCTGTATGCGTGCGTATATTGTATTTCTGATATATATATAGATAGATAGAAAGATAGAATGTTTTTTATACAGGAAAGAATAGACTGATCACTTGGATATGACTAATTAGATAATAGTCGACGTTTTTTTTTTCAAAGACCAAAACGGTGATGTAGAGAAAAAGCAAAGAAAAAAATTATGTCGTAAAGTAAAAACAAAGACTTGGTCAGGGATAGTGTTTCTTATGACACCCTTCCATTGCACTTTGGTTTCCTTGAAGTTGTCGTGTGTTTAAAAGGAGAAGCACCACATTTGAATCTCGTACGTTTTCAATAAAATGACAAGGGATTACATAAGAAAATAAAGAGAAAAATAGTAGGAGGAAGAAAAAGAAGTAGAGAATTAGGAAGAGTAAAGAAAAAAGCAACAAGAAAAAGATAAGTAAAGAGAAGATGAAAAAAAAGAACCCAAAACAAGTTCTCTTTCCACCTTCCTCTCACTTTGATCTAGTTATTTTCTTTCTTCCGAACATTTTCTTCATTTAACTTTTTACGTCCTTCTTTCACATCGATTTCTTTTTTTTTTATCCCTTTTTATTTTTTTTACTCTCTTTAATTCCTTTGTCCTTATTTATCTTTCTCCGTTTTACTTCTTTTTTTTTATCCCTTTCTTGCTTTTTTTTCTTTGTCTCTTCTTTACTTTCTTTACTTATTTTTTCTTTTCCTTTCTTCTTCTTCTTCTTCTTGCTGTATTTACTTTTTCCTTTATTTACTTGTTGCTCTCATCTTTCCTTTTTTTTCATCTTCCTTCTTTTCTTACTTCTTTTTGCTTTCTCTTCTTTTATTTCTTCCTCTTCTCTTGTCCTTCGGCCATTCCTTTTTTCTTTGTTGAATTTAATCCGCTAAGCACAGGACATTTATCAGGTTAAATAAAGACATACACACACACATATGGATAGAAAGCTTGTTTTGTGCCATCCAATCAATTAAAGAAAATAGCCTGTCAGTACTTTACCTACCATTTATTTGGGCACGAAGGTTAACTTCTAACCTGAATAAGTAAAGCGGTGACCATAGTCGAGGGCAACCAGAAGGCACCCATTTCAATAGCTAAAACACAGACGTGTAAGGGAGGGCGCTACTCCTTTCCCTGGATTTCACCATTTTACCCTTGATACGTACCTTATATTGCTGATGTTAAGCAAGGAAGTATCAAGTGCCATTTTTAAAGTCTTTGGTATGACGCGACCTGGGATTGAACCCAGGACTCCCGGACCGTTGGCAAACACTCTACCCACTAGGCCAATGAGCCGGTTCTAACCGGTATACAACCTTCTTTAAAAATCAAGATTTCCATTAAAAATATCCAATCATCATTTAGTCTTAAAAACATAAAAGTCTGAAACATTTAGCTCTTGATTAACTTCCATGATCAACAAGTTTTCCATTAATTTGTAAGAGTTACGTTATAGACAAACGAAAACACAAGCAAATAGTAGTATCTTTGTTTTGAGAGAGAAAACACAGGTGGGAGTAAGGCAAGATAATCGAAAAGCTGGTATTGTTGTAGATGACGTAAGATCCACATGTTATAGGTGTGGCAAACATAAGCCGGACAAGCACAAGCTGTTGGAAGAACCACTCACACATTAAGGTTCTTTTTTCTCATTCGCGATTCAAGTTTTAATCGAGTATTTACCTCTCATTGAATCCTTTTACTCTGCTTGTTTCATATGAAATTTGCTTTTATATTCACAGATGCTCGTATTTCTTTTCTTTTTTGTATCCAATCGGCCTTTTACAGTTTCTTGCCAATAAATAATGATAATTGTACATGTAATTTGTCACGAAGTCCTTTTAATTGTCGATTTTTAGGGATTTTGTTGGTTAAGTTAGTTAATGTCAACACGTGTCAAACATGTAGACATTAACAAAATATTATTTTCTTTGACAATATATATAGAGAGAGTTCAATGTGAATAAAAGAAAAGATTTTATCAAACAATAAAGCAACGTAATATTTCAGTGGACCAGCTGTTGGTCTACAAATAACACGCTAGTCTTAAGTTAATGTAGTGAATTTAATCCTTACTGAGTGATTCGTTATTTCCTCAAATGTAACTGTATTTATTAAATAGCTAATTTAACTTATTATTGCCATTATGAAGTAGCCAGAATTATTTTCTTAAATCAAATCTAACGAATCTATTTTTATTAAATCTTCTATTATATTGCCTTTGTGCCAAGGCAAGATAATATAAGCAAACATTTACAATAATTAACATGGATTATTATTGGCTGCCAACAATATGAAAATCTGATCTCTCTGATAAAATAAAACAGTAATTCTTCCTAGCTGTAACCATGTTAGTACTACTGTATGGTTGCACCTCTTGTACTCTAAAGAAACGCCTAGAAAAGAAGCTAGATGAAAACTGCACAAGAATACTACGTCCTGTTTTGAAAAAATCCCGGAAGTAGCACCCTACAAAACTGCAGCTGTTCGGTCACTTACTTCCCAGCTCACAAATCATTCAAGTTAGACGAGCAAGGTTTACAAACATGTAAGCGTTCTCCTTTGGATGACTACACATGGACCCACTAGTGTAGGCCGACTAACATAGGCTTACATTTATTTGCTCTGTGCGGACATCTTAATATATTCTCTTTCTCTAAATTTATTTACTGACTAATGACCGCAAATCGCCATCTTTTTGTCTTGAGGAAAAGACCTACGAGCAAAAGCCAAAGTGAAAATATGGACTGATGTCTTCATAAATTAATCTTTATGCATTTTTTCATTTTTTTAAATTCACTTACAATATATTGTCTTTCTTGGTCTGATTAAAAGTACAGAAATTGTTATTATCAAAAAGGAAAATTGATTAAAAACATCAAATGGAATTAATAAAAAAATGTCAGTATGATAGCAGACTTGGTACAACATTGTTAGTAACAGATTTTGCCCAATGCACGACAACCAATCAGATGACAAGAAATCAGTCTAAGGACAGAATTAACCAATCAAATGGAATGATTCTGTTTCGAATTCAAACTTTTTTTCTTTCTGAATACCTTTTTTTTCTCTATTAATTCTAGCTTCTCATTCCGAAATCTTTCAACGTTAAACTTTTCATTCCGAAATCTACCAAAACTTTTTTTACACCAGATTTATTTCTAGTTAGTTGGTTGTTTGGTTGTGTTTTATGGTATATCAACCATTATAGGTTATTTAATGCCAAATCCTGTTTAGACATTAATCAAATATATAAGATTTGTTAGTGGATAGTTTACAAGTAACATTTCAAACCCACTCATTTGTATGCACACAATTAAATAGTTTCATGTATTCTTATCTAACAAGAATAATTCTGTTCGATATTAATCATTTGTTTGCACACAGTAAAATGTTTTCATCTATTCTTATTCAACAATAACAATGACTTCAGATGATACAGATATGGAAGAATAAATATTCAAACAAATAATTTAACAAAAGGAGTGGTATACTTACACTACCCTCTAAATACCAACAGCTGTGATCCGGTGACCAACATGGTCAAGATAACTGACAGCTACATCAACCGTATGTTATTAACACGTCGCATAATCTCTCCAGAAATTATTTGAAAGTGGGAACTTTTAACGAAGAATTGTGTGTGTGTGAGTGTGTTTGTCTGTAAGTGAGTGAGTGTATATGTGTATGTGTATATATGTGTGTTTATTACAGACATATCAACAGTCAATTTCTTTGCGATATATATAATTTTCTAAATCACGATGAGAAAATTATTCTCGGTTAGATTTACAAATTGAGGCAACTGCTTATAGATTTATGTATATTTACATACGTAAGTAAGTATACAAGTACCCCACAATCACACGCAATCACCCACAAACGTCCGCAAACACACACGCATTTATTCACACACAGACACTCAAATCCCATAAATATATGAATATATATGTAGACTCAGTGTGTGTGTGTGTGTGTGTGTGTGTGTGTGTGTGTGTGTGTACATTTGACTATAAACATTCGTACCTCTTAGTAGTCGCCGGGAGAAAGAGAGCATAAAAGTTGAGTCGACGGCGTTAGTAGGACAAAAAGAAACTGCATGTCATGATGAGAAAGAGAGAGCAGACATAGACCTTGAATTTTCTTCCTGGTTTTCTGTTGTAGTTTTAACATGCTTGTCCGCTGAGTCGCGTCTAGTATAAAGCTCCGTTTCGGAGTCCACCCCCAAAATGGGGTTCGTAAATTTTCGTTTCTTTACATCTTCGTGGCTAGTGTTCAACTGACTATCTTACCTCCTCACTTCACACAACCATCTCTCTCAAAACAAGTCATCCCCTTCTCTACGCCAGGTGTCCGCGCTAGAAACACCCGTTTCTACTGGTTCCACACCAGTGAAGAGGGTTTCGAAACCCTGTTTTTTTCCTAAGTCATTTTTAAGTACAATGAGTGATTCGGCCTGGCCATTCGGAGACTGTCTGATTTATTTATATATTTATTTATTTATTCAATTTCAATTCTCTATGAGCCGTTCAATTACGTTACACGTATTTCTATGCCAAGAACGTTTATCAGAATCCAGGAACCGTATTTACGGTGTTTTCGATACATAACTTTGATATCACTTCTCTCTTTTTGGATGACGCAACTTGAAAGTTTTACAGAGCTCAGAGAGGTCTACCCACACACACACACACACACACACACACATATATATATATATATATATATATATATATATATATATATATATATATATATTGGTGAATACCTTTCAGACAATTCCTTCATCAACACCGATAATGTATACTCACCAAAAGTTAATTCGCAGTTTCTTCTCAACAAAAATATAAGGTTATATTATGAAATTCAGATATAATAGAAAGAATTATAAAGATGATGCCCTATCGGCGAAGCTAAGAATATATTGCCAATATCCTCCGCAGAGAAGTAAGAATCCCTTCAAAAGGGGGGGTGCGGGGTATGAAACTTAAGTGAATCCGATAGTGAGGCTCTAATTCTGGAGATCTAAGGAATGTGGAGTACCTTTCAATGCCATTACTCCCTGGATTATTCTGACCCAGAATTGTAGTTTAGAACGCATATATGTGTCGAATAGATTTGCAAGTTATTTGTATTTGGTAGGAATACTTCATATAACCGTGTGCAAAGAAATAATCTAAACAAACAGCTAAAAAAAATCTAAATATTTAGCCAACGAGAAAGATGTGACACCAGGTCAAATTTTTAGCGGAGTTTAACAGATTTGAGTTCAAAGTTTTTCTTCTCCTTGATCGGTTGTCATAGCAAGGTTTTACCTACTATTTACCTACAGCTGGTGGGAGAACAATTGTGTCGATATCACTTAATAATAAAGGATGATGACGTCGTACGTAGAAGTAAACTTGATTTTATGTAGATTTTTGTATAATGTTTAAGTTATATTTTTTAAACCTTTGTTTATCGATGGTTAATCTAAGTAAGGAAGTATTTGTAATAGAAAAATTAGTGAATTTTATAACTCGCTCACGTGTGACCGAGAACAGTAAAATACACATTATTCATATCACATCTGTATTTTCAAATGCATCTAGAAACTAAATAGATAGAGGGGGGAGTCCTCAGGGGGGAATAGCGACATCGATGTAAGTTCGAACTCCAATCACGCTATTGCCTTCACTTTCGGACTAATGCCCTTGGAAAAGGGATAAAGCCCCTATTCATAGGTTAAATACTATTACTACTACCACGACTACTATTCTTCTATAAGGATATTATAAAACAAAGTAATCGATGCGAAAGAATAAAAACTGAGTGAAAAGCACAAAGAAAGTCATCGTTTATCCCCAGTCCCTAGAGATAGGCAGTTTCGCACGTGACAAACGAAGCATTTTCTTGTCGAGAGAAATGACACTCCGACTGCACTTCTCCTTCAGCAGTCAAGGGTGACGTAATGTATCTTTCAGAAAGAAAGAACTATATAAACCCGGCTCAGCAGGTGGCTATGTTATGGTCCGCTTGTTGCAGTGAGCAAGAGCGAAACTACAACTCCATAACCCCAGTAACCGTCAGGAGGGAAAGGAAACGAGGTGCGCTGGGTAGGTAAATAAATCGGGTCGATAAACAGCTCAGTAAGTAGACAGTAATATAAGCTAGGAGAATCAGTTGATAAGCATTGACGTTGCCTGGCCATGTATTAATGAGCATAGCAATAGATGCAGATAGGTACAATTACGTGTGCACAGTGAGTACAATCACTGTTCTTTAGTGTACTATTGTAATGTTATAAGAAGCCTTCACTTGATTTCAAATTTTTGTGATGCTGAGTTCGAAGATTTGAAAGAAATACGCTATTCTTCATTTCCACGGAAAGTGGCTCTTTTCCAAAATATTTTTGAATAGTCTTGTGTTAGATATTCGCAAAGTATGTATTTACCCAACCTCTCAACCAGCAGGTTGTGACTCAAGGTCAATTTTTTAAGCGGAAAATAGTCGGTTTGATTTCATTTTTTTCTCTTAGACTGGATGCCTAACTAAAGTTAGAGAACTCAGTCCATCCTTCTATTTACCCATAGTCATGGGGGAGAGAATAGATGGATTCGTGTCTTTTATAAGGGTATTATTGCTAACACCGTTTCGTCCACGATTTCTCCTCGCGTCATCAATTTCATTTTCTTTTACAATAACACAAATCCCGATTCTTTAATATTAGCAAAGTAAAAGCATTAAAATCTTGTCTTCCATTTAAACGAGCAGAAAACCTGCCCTATATACGAGGGTTAAAGTAAACTGAACATAAATCTCTCCGTTAAATTTTTTCCATTTATTATTGCAACAAACTCCATAAAAAGACTGAAGAAAATCTTTGAGTTAATAAACATCCTGCAGAAGTTAATGTTTATCGTGCCATTATTGCTAGAACTAAAAATGTAAAAACATCGACCAGAATGTATTCGGTAAAAGTAATAGAACAACTTAATCACTTTGGTTTCCGAACCTGGGAATTTTCGATTATATATCTATACGGTCAGAAGATAAAGATTCCGTTTAGCTTATCAAACGGATTTGATTTAAGAATCTACAGTAATAAGTATCTTACAGAGATCGACTACTTAGCAAAAACTTAAAACTTTTTAGACTTTTCAAAAAGGAACAAGTTAAAAACATGTTATAAGGTCCCATTATCAATTGGTGAAAATTTGGAAACCAAAGCTTTAACCGTCTGATAGTTATGATTGATTTTGAAAACATGTTTATCCATTTAGGGTTATTTTAGACTTTCAACTTACGAAATGACATTCATTATATATTTATATTTATATTTTTTGTTAAATTGTTTCTTTAGAGTTTTTTTTTTATGCACATAGTTATAGAATACTATATATTCCTGGCTGTTTGGTTTCAAGTATTCCTATCTAGTACTAATAGTTTATACGCATCTATAAGGTATCAAGATTTCTTATTTAATAATAATCATTTGTTTGTATACATTTATATAGTTTCAAGTAATTAATAATAATCCTAGGTAAATAATGATCAATTAATTTTTAAAGATAATTTAGTTATATGGCACCAAATATTCCTATGGAATACAGATCATTTTTAAATCGATCAATTTGGACATAAATAGTTACCGCCATTGTTAGCCAGATTAGACTTGGGAATGAGTCTACATTCTCCAGAGCTCCAAAACTGGAGCCTCACCATCAAATGCAGTTTCGTGTTATACCTCGGATACACCCTTTTTTTTGGTGGGATCGAGAGTGAGGTTTTGCTCCACTACAGAGGGATACAGTCAGCGTATGATCAGACCTGCCAACAGGGCGCAGAGAGTCGTGTGTCAATAGAAAGATGCAGAAAAAAGTCATTGGTGAAAGATCTATGAGAGAAAAAAATGTAGAGTTAGTCAAAATTATTCCCAATCAAAATGATGTGGAAGAGTCTCTGTGGCGTAGTGGGTAACATAGTGGACTGCGACATCACAGTAAGCGAGTTCGAACAATTACTCAATAGCGTTCACTTTCTGACAAATACTTTCGGAGTGGTATTTGCACCTTTATCCCTCCTGCTATGGATTAAAGAGTACCACTACTAGACTTTTACAACAGTGGATTTGGTATTGAAATACCCACGAAAGTTGATATGCCATTAAACAAAGAAACTAAACCAATAAAATGTTTTTATGATAATATTTGATTTCTTTGTTTAATAGTATATCAACCTTCATGGTTTATTTAAAGCTAAAGCTTTATTGCAGAAGAACAGCAGTGATACTATTTAACACATAACTGACAGGATGAGCGGGTTCAACACCATTCTAATGGGTATTAGTCCGAAAGTGAACTTGACAGCACGATTAAAGCTCGAACTTACTTCGAGACCTCACATCAGCTCTTTAACCATTACGCGATGAAGAATTTTTCTATTTACATATGGCACAAGGCCAAATGAATGGGACACCTAAATGAGACTCGAACTCATTCGTGAAGGTTTGCTAGTCTTGCCAGGTAACCATTACGCCACCCAACATGCCCCTTCTTGAAGGTAAAATGTTTTATGAAATTATCAAACTGAGTTGGAATTTTTGCTGAGATAGCTCTGTGCAAATTAGACTCTTTAACCTTGTTTGGCAGCCAGTTTAAGTGAGGAATAACACTTACACAGTCTCTTCATAGGTGATGAGGAGAGCAAACAACACATCATCCTCAACATTCCGATCTGTCTCCAGACATTTTTGCCATGTTCCACCCTCAGATTCGAAAAGGAGGAGAGCGAGATGGTGATGTTGCGCAATTATCACAAGAAGCCCTAACATTAGTCTTAAAAGAATGCTGATTGCATTTCTATTTATGTATCATTTAAAAAATGTAATTTGCTTTTGTTTTCTTTGACTGTAACAAAAACATGCTTCAGTATTTGAGACTTGTGAAAAGTTTTGAGAGTTGAAAATTTTACTATGACGCAAAAGTTATTAAGAGTCTTTACCAGAAGTCTGTAAAACCTCAACTAGAAATGAACATTTTGCATCGAAACATCTGAGAAAATCTTGAAGGCAATCAACGGAAATAAATGTGGCTAGATATTTGTGAAAACTAATTCTGGAAAGTGCAGGAATCTCCGGAAATCACGATGCAAACTTAATCGTTAAGAATCGATAATTGCAGTTCTTACCGGTACGAGTTGACCTTGTCTGTTGATTAATCATGTTGCTATAGGATATGAAGGTTACTTGTACCTACTTTAAATTGTATGAGCGAGCGAATTCACAACCACTATGAAACCATTCTGCTAAGAAAATTAAACTATGTATAAAGTTGGACATTTATTTTATTATTTTTTCCCTGTTCATAATTAATTTTAATTATATCCTAATTATATTTTTAAAATTTGATTTACCTCCATTTTAGCTGTTGTAATTAAGAGGTTACAGCTGTTATTTTCTTAGTCATCTTGCAGAGTCTGTGTCATTAGCAACCCTCTAGGTTGGTCGTCGAACTGAATCCTATATTCTCGCTAAAGAGTAGATTGTTATTCCACATCCCACCCATGAAAATATCTTGTACAAACTGATTCTTCTTAGCAATTTCATCCTTTCAAAGTTGTTTGTTTGCCTATTCCACTGAACCTGAATATAAGCCTTTTTGCATTTAAAGATTAAATATACGATAGTCAGCTGACTTGAAACACTTGACAAGCGCATTTATCTGTTAAGCCCTTGTCTTACCTACAGAAAATCGTTGTGGCTCTAACAACCAAAATGACAACATGACTCTGATTACATGCGTATGTGATGAAGAAATTTATTATCGACGATAAATATGAAAAAAAAAATGAATATCAGCAGATTATTCAACAGAACGACAGAGTAGACTCTGTCGCTAGACCGACTACTCACTTCTCGACTAACCTCTTCGCAATACAAACTTGAATAATTAATTACTTTTAAATGAACACCCGAAAATTAAGGCTGAATATATATTTAGTAAACCCAAAGCAGACAAAGGCTTTTTCTTCGTACACACAATGAACCACGATTCTTAAGAAATCACCTATTAAAATCGAAATTAAATAATATTACTTTCTATTAATCAGAGCCGATAAACGTATTTGTCTTTTATCCAAAGGTGCACGACCGTGTAGCTGAATCCAATATTTAAAACAAATTAAATGCAATTATTTGAAGATGGAAAAGAAATTTGAATTTTATGACCTATCAATTTGCACATCACACGACAGTGTAAAAAGCATATAGATGACTAAGCAACACTTCTTAAGAAACATGGAACTATTTGAATCACTTCTATAAAATTTTTTATTTATTTGCCCTTCATAAAGATGGTGGAAAAGCATATGGCTGAATGTCTGCCGAAGGAAATCTTCTGTCACTCAACCAATGTCTGCCCTCTTTGGTCTACTGTCCAGAATTGTTAATAGAAAAATACCAACTCGCATAATTCCCGTCGAAAAGGAAGAGCTTTAATTACGAATGGATCAGCATTTCTGTTTGACTTTGGGATTGTAGAGCGTCAGTCGTATCGGTAAGTTGAGAACGAAGGAATATCAATCAACTTATGTCATTTCGTAAACAAAAGAAAGAAAGAAAAAAGGAAAGAAAGAAAGAACTCGAAGGAAAAAAACGATGAAAGGGTAAATCAGAAAGAAAGAGAAATTAAAAAAGATCGCACTGTGGAGTAAAGAAAAGAGGAGAAAAGTGAGAAAAAAAGTGAGAAAAAAAAAGTGAAAATGCAAGAAAAAATAAAAAAACATTTAGCAGTTGAGCACAAAATCATCGCGAAAAAATTACATCTCAGCCGTCTTGTATTACAAGAATAAAGTGGTGGGACGAGGTCATATGACCGATGTATACATATATATATATATATATATATATATATATATATATATATATATATATATATGTGTGTGTGTGTGTGTGTGTGTGTGTGTGAGAGAGGGCGTAAATAAAGTAAAATTTGGAGTTAAACCTGACGGAATGAGAAGGAAAGCAATTTTGAAATTTACATTGACATTTTTATGTCATCAGAAGTCAAATTAATTTATCACCAAAATTTGATCTAAGGAGAAACGTGATAATTCATGTAGAGCGGATGAATGTTGTTTTTTTTCATTGTACAGTTTAAAAATATAAATTAACCATTAACTGTACCGTTTAAAAAAATTAAGTGTCCTTCCACTCTCAGTCAATTATCACGTTTCTATCTCTTCAGATATAGATCCGTTTTTGGTATTAAATTCATTTGCATACGGATGATGTTAGCCCACTAGCAAAATATATTAATCTGACTTCTAAAACTATCTTCGCCCTCATATATATATATATATATATATATATATATATATATATATATATATATATATATATATATATATAACCTCCAATTACTTTTTTATATGTAAGTAGATGATAATTTTAAAGATAAGACTTATGTCAATGAATTATAAGCTGTCGTCTTTGTAATCTAGTCCTTTGTTCTCCGCGCGTCTATCGATTAACCATAGGCCTCATACCATTCAAAATTTCATCACTTTCATTTTGACATAACCCACTTTTCTTTTGTCTTTTGGAGAGGGTTTTTTTCCCCCTAAATCTTGGTTAGATGGGCGCAGCTGTGTTGGAGATAGCTTGAAATAAGTTAACTGTTTCAAGGAACAAAGAAGAGTTCCTCTAGAAACAAAAATTACTTGGTAAATATTTATTCTACGTGTACACATCTGTTCCTGGACGGCTGTTTGAATGACTATGTAGTTCAACAGATGTTTAAGGAGATTTTTGCATTTTGACCCAACATCAGTCGCGTCTACCCATAATTCATGTCACACGAATGACACCTCAGTAAGTTTTCCCTGTTCGAGCTGGGGTCGGATGGCTGATATTCTGACAAAAATGAAGTCAACGAGTCTCTGTCAAAGGTTGGGGTGGGTATCATACCTTCGTGCAGGCAGATCATATAGAATTGCATACAACGCCTGGGTGGACCTCTAGTAATAGAAATAATTCCTTGCTGTAGTTTTTGTAAATTTATCTCCCGAGGGAGGTGAAAACTATGTTTACTGCCAGTATTTTCCTCTGAATTTCGCTTAAAAAATTCATAATTAAAATTGATTGAATATAATGTTCGTTAAACATTGATCACCTAGATTTATTTTTCGAGGTAGCTTTTTTTTCTCTTTAGTTTTCCCCCTTCAGGTG
The DNA here is from genome assembly GCA_963585895.1 of Sepioteuthis lessoniana. Lineage (NCBI taxonomy): Eukaryota > Metazoa > Mollusca > Cephalopoda > Myopsida > Loliginidae > Sepioteuthis > Sepioteuthis lessoniana. The sequence goes on along the minus strand of OY757909.1, from coordinate 131,570,821 downwards.
AAAATACTAGTTAGATATGAATTTAAAATCTTTCTATGCTGAACGTGTACACACCCTTGTGAGAATAGCGTCCAGCGTTATCACACCTTTATATTATCTGAAAAAAGTGGGGGCCTCATAAATGTGCAAATTGATCGATTATCTAAAATATCTGCTTTTGACCATTCTAGGCAAAGGATTCATTATTGCATAGCATCACTTCAGGTGTCTAACCTCAAGTAGTTCCTCTCTATTGTTCAGAGAGAAATAGGATCAGGATTAATCTTGGATGCCTGAGCTGTCCCAGAAGGAAAATGCCGAAGTAGCTAAGCAATTTTTGTTCATTGATCCCACGTTAAAGATTTGTGCTGTCTCCGACCCTCGTTACAGGGTAAGCAAATCCCATGAGATTAGATTATATCAGATATCAGATCTCTTATCAGATTATCAGTCCAGGAGTAAAGAAAGTAAGTTATTGCAGATTTCTGTTCCGGAGTGAGTTAATCAATATTAGCAATTATACGGTTCAATTAAAAAACGGCAGCCAACTTCAATCACTTAACCTGAAATAAAAATACAATCAACATGAAAATCCTGCCAGAATAGTCAAAGTCAAATAGATGAATTCACATAACATTCAGTTTTTGTTGTATGCAACAATAACAAATATACTAAAATGAAATGAAAAATAAAAGAATATATAATTGACAATGCTGGTTTTATTATAGATTGTATAAAAGTTGATAAGAACGCGTAATGTTGAATACGAGTTCGAATCTCGTTGGAGACATTAATTTTCTTTTGGAATTCATACAAGTTTAGATTGAAGACCCAAAGAATGTATTGACTCCAAATGACCAAAAACAATTATAAAAGCTGAAGACACAAGAAAAAGAATCTTTGATGAAATGAATTCACATTTATTTTCGCGTCTTCGTATGCTGCTACGCAAATTCCTTTCTTTCACTTTTTCTTTATTTCTTACACAGTCTGTTCATATATATCTATCTATCTATCTATCTATCTATCTATCTATCTATCTATCTATCTATCTCATTCTACACGTATTTAGATGCCTTATATTGACGAAAATGTTCGCAAAGCAAAGATATATTGTCAGAATCTCAATAACAGTTAGAATTTCGAAGATTCTCTACTTGTGAAATATGCGACTCGTTGTGGTGTTAAAATCTATCTTTGGTGATTCTTATGGATGTCATGTACTGAATTAGCCTCATAAGCACTTGTTTTGATTGTTGGTTTTTGCCGAAATAAAACGTCTTTGCTCGACACGACTTTGGATGAAGCATGATTTATTAAAATTCGTACTATTAATATCATCTATTTCTGTTACAGCTTACAAATCTAAAAAGGCAGGGCACATTGCGCTGTAGAGTGTTTTAAGCTGTGAAAACACGTACAGCATTACATTTTTAATTTAACTAAAGAAAGTAGAAGGTAAAGATCAGAGACGTACCAAAATGGAATTTGACACACAGCTATCATTTATTTTATGACCCATAAACATGGGAGTTTTAGCTTAGATGCAGTACCTTAAAAGCTACAAAACGTGAACAAGTTTAAAAATCAAGCCATATCTGAGGAATAAACTTTCCAACCACACACACTAGAACACATGTATAATTACATGTATACATAAATATGTTTTGATGAATTTATGTGTGCATGTATGTATGTGTTTGTTTGTTTGTTAAGAAAGTGTATAAAATATGGTATCTACACGTTTGCCTTCCGTGGCACTATTTAAAATTCTGACTTTTACTTCGGCTTCAAAACCAACCTAATCTGCTGCTATATTGAGGGTATCATCAAATAATAGATATTTTCCATTCGTCTAAACTCTCTCACAATTGTTGTGGCTTAATTTACAGTTTTCCAATCCAGCGGTGGTTTCGCAGGCATTTGAGAACAAAAATATAAATATAAAAATTGATTCGTTTTTCTTTTTTTGCTTAATGGCATATCAATCTTCTTGCGAAGTGATATTTTTAACCAATAGCTCGGTGGGGAATAAGTGGGGGGGGGTCATACTTTTTGCAAGGGCATTAGTCCAAAAGTGAAATTAACAGAATTCAAACTTCGTCACTTCGAGGGCACTTTAGCCACTTCGCTATGAAGACTCCACGGTAAACATTACGATAAAAAAAATAGAAGAAAGAAAATAAAATAAACACTGAAACAAAATTTAAATGAAGAGATCAGGGATATTGTCGTTCCTGGTACTTCAATTAAGATTTTCGGTTTGGGAAAAACAAAAATCTCAGTTTAGGACAACAAACGAGATAAGATATTGATTTTAAAACATTAGGACACAAGAAACACTGACTTCAGAATGCTATGGTTACTCAAAGTCAAATCTATTTCAATTATATTCATGTATTCACAATTGCACGGAGAATAATATCGAGTAAGCTAATCTCGAATCTACGAATTTAGCATTAGTTTGTGAATTCAATCCTTAGAAGTTCTCAATTATTATTATCTTGTGTCAGACTAGCTTAAACTTTGCAAATCATTTTATACATATTGATATAAATGCATAAATGCCACCCTTAAATATCCATCTATATTCTCTCAGAAAATCGTATACATATATATATATATATATATATATATATATATATATATATATATATATATATATATATATATATATATTGCGGTTTACATATTCACACACCCTGTGTATGTCTGTACGTGTGCGGGTGCCTGCTCGAGCGTGTGTGTGTATATGTAGTGTGTGTGTGTGTGTATGAATAAGAGAGTATTTGTAACCTTTTTTTTTAATCGTACACCCGCTTACATCTAATCTCTGCCTCAACGCTTTTTGGTTTCTACTCTACTGATGTGTTTTTGTCGTTGAGATTGAAAAACATCGAAATGCAATCAAGCCAATCATTTCTTGCCCCTAGTGACAGCAATGGCGCCAAACAGGTTCAAAAGAAGCGAAATAATTGTCTCCGGATTGTCACATGATTAGAATCATTAAAAAAAGTAAATTTCTTTTTTCTTTTGTTTTTCTTCCTTTATTTAAATTTGTTTTTCTTTTCTTTCAGTAATTTTTATCCATTCACGACTGATAAGGATTGAAGTCATAAATTTCATTCCTTTTCCATTTTGTTTAGAGTCGGTCAAGGAGATAGAAAAGGTGAATTCACATTTATGTTGGCAAAAGTTGCCAAACTAATAAGTTTGATCATCGTGGCTGTAAATCGATTGGTGAAAAAATAGATTTGTTAATGACAAATGCGGAAGAGTCACAACGTGTGAGAGAGAGAGAGAGAGAGAGAGAGAGAGAGAGAGAGAGAGAGAGAGAGAGAGAGAGTCCCTCTGACATAATGGACTGCAACATCAGAGTAAACGTATTCAATCTCTAATCACGCTATTACGTTCACTTTTGGACAAATACCTTTTGGAAAAGCATAAATCCCTTATCCCCTCAGGATATAGTTACATAGTACCACTGTTATTATTCTAAAAAGATGGATTTGGCATTAGATAACTCTCGACGGTTGATATACCATTAAACAAAGAAACCAAACCAAACTAAACCAAACCATAACGAGAAGCACTATGTCAAAATTTGAAATTAAAAAATTGATGAAAACAACCCGAATACTTAGAGTTTCCTCTTAATCCACTGGGATGCTGCAATGGTTGATCCATTAGTCAAATCTCCTCCCAATAGAAAATAATGTATCAAAAGGAAAACACTAGCATTCCTTTCAACAAAACCATGGCTTTTATTTCTGTGGAAGTGTGTTATTACTCCCAGGTCCACTCTGATCTGGAGTGGTAGTACCTGTTACTATCCTATCGGTCAAATGGAAACTACACAAAAAAATGTATGTATTTCCCAATGTATGTATTTCCCAAACCTCTAGGCATAAAATAATCCCAGACAGGTTGATATGTTGTTAAAAACAATCAACAAATCATCAACTCTGATAGCCTCCATAATAATGTGATAAAATTTTGGCTAAAAATCTCACAGGATGCTATAAAGAATTTAGATTTGATACTATATTTGGAAAAGAAAAAAGAAAAGTTGGTAAAAATTACTCCAAGTTAGAACTAGATGTTTTATATATTATTTTTGTTTATTTGTGTGTAGCTATTACTTAAAATGGTCGCTATTGATATGCTATTAGAATTATTGGAGCGCATTATTAAAACTTAAAAAAAAAAGTTTTAATAGGAATCAGGGGATAAAAATATATTCAGTGTCCTAAACACAAAGGGCTGCATATCTATAATCATTCGAGATAATCTTCATCGCAGACATTGGGCAAAGTGAATCTGTCGAATAACAAGATGAAAATAAATACTACAATAGACAACAACTTCACATTTTCCAACGTTTTTTCATTTACAAATCAAAGAAAAGCAGTTTTTGTTTAAATAATGCCGAGTAGTTTCGAAAACGCAGCAAAGGAAATTATTAACTTATTGACAATAAAGTAATTAGTCTCAAATATATTTTGTGTTAAGTGCCAAAAGAATCGTTTCTTAGAAATCGTAATAGATAAGGACAATTGTAAAATATTTGGACACAAGAGTATGTGAATGAAAAATTTAAGGTCGGTATGATATATGGGAAAATAAATTCGACAAATTTTTGTCTTCCATTCTATATCAGTTCTTGGTCAATGTACATTTGCAGATGGTTGCATTATATTCTGAAAATGTAAATATTCAAAATTTGGAAGCTACACAAAATATGTTTAATTTCTTCACAACAAGAGAAACGAAAGAAATTGGAATTGATTTGAAATGATTTTTCTATCACATCGTGAAAATGTTTCTGTTTTCCTTAGAATTACAACTTATGGGTTTGGGGGCAGAGAGACAGAGTAACAGTTATATATATATATATATATATATATATATATATATATATATATATATATATATATATATATATATAAAGGTGTCCGTCTGTCTATTTCCTTTGTATAACACTTGGAGAGAAAAGCACTTTCTCTTGTCTTGTCGCCAAAGACGTCTGTCGCCAAACCTCCTCTCATTACATTGAAAGTGACCCTAGCATCTGACCTTTCGGGCCGAAGCCGTTCACTTACCAACCGGAAAATTAAGTGCGCATAGGCCAGTGGCCGGAGAAACTCTCTTTCCTTAAACAAGAGAACATGAGGGCTGAGTCGGCTTTGCACTTGCATCGGTAATATGTTATGGGTGGAGGAGGACTGGATATTGGGGAAAAGGTAAGAGGAGGAGACAGAGTGAACTGAGGGTTGAGAGAGTAAGTAGAGTTAGGAGAAAGGAAACCTATTGTAATTGAAAGGAATATGTAGTTTATCTCCCTCTGTCTCTGTCTATCCGTCACTCTGTCTGTCCTTCTCTCTCTATCTCTCTCTCTCTTACACACACACACACACACATATATATATATATATATACATATATATATATATATATATATATATATATATATATATATATATATATATATATATATTCTAGCTCACCAGGGCTGGCATAAATAAAAGGCAGTTGCAAAATTATTTTTTTAAATCTAAATGTAATTTCGAAAAATATTCTTGAAAATCGATATTCAATTGATGAATAAAAGTAATGGTTGACTGAGTTGATATTTCGATGACAATTAGCATAATTTGCTTTCTGTTTCTATACAAGAACGTTTTCCATGGTTTAATTCTTATACAAAACGGTCTTGATGCTATCTCTTCTTCTCTTTCTGTCACACACGCGCGTGCGCACACACACACACACTCACACACACACACACATGTGCGTGTGTGTGTGTGTGTGTGAGAGTGTGTGTGTGTGTGTGTGTGTGTGTGTGTATGTGAAAGACTGATAGAAAGTATTAGAGTGAACATACTCTATTTTGGATTTCGCTATAAAATTGTCAAATTAATAATGTTCTAAGTTGAATTCAAGTCATTTTATTATTAAATCTCGTAATTTTATAGGATTCACACTCGGTTGATTATACTGATGCGCGTCTTCTTGTTTAGTCTGTTCCTTTTTTATAGAATAGCTATGTTGCTGATAATGAGTATAGTAAGTTCATGAAGCAGAAGCCTGAGGATTAAAAAAGGAGTAGAGGCTTGGTGCTTTGTTAGAGATGAAGATAAATACATTATCAGGAGATCTAAAGGGGAAATGGAATCGAACGGACCGAGTTAGCCGAGCAGAGACAAAGAGACATAGGTGAATCGAGAACTATGAGACGAAAACATGGAGTTGAGACGATACCTGAGTAGAAAGGTAATCCAGGAATAAACAGTGCAGAACCCCCTAGAATAAGTTATTCTTTTGTTTCTCAAAGCCTACAAAACATTTCCCTTTGTTTTTTCCCTGTGAGAGACGCTTCTTTTATTGTCTATATTTGAGCCTTTAACAAAGACGAGTTTTTGTGGCGTACACAACTCACCCGCCCATGTGAAAGCAGTTAAACTTACACTTTTCTGTTGTTCCTATGTTTAATAAAGATATTGACAAGGTAGCCTCAATTTCTCCTCTACAAATTTCCATTCGTATCCTTCTTCTAAGAAAGGAAAATTCCCTTTTTTTTTATGCTACCTAATCCTGAAAAAATAATTAACGAAGGCTATCGCGAAACACATTAGAGGGGTTCGTAACAATAATGAACAACACATATTTGAATTTGAAACAGATTTTAAAAGACTTTAGATAAATTTGAATCACAATTAAAAACCTCTCTTTCGTGGAGATTTGGTATTAATAGATACAGTTGTAAATAAATATAGATGTTAAGCCTGCAAGATCTAGTTAGTCTGTTTTCAAAGGGTCAGATTATGCTGTATTTTTTATTTAAAATATTTATCGATTATTCAACAAAAACTTCTAAGCTGAAAAAAAATCCATTTCAAACAAATAAACAAACAAAAACCCAGTAAAAACATTTAGTAAAGAGAAACGATATTTTTGCTGCATTTAATTTTCACCTCTATGCTGTCCAAATGTGGCTATTAAAGTTAAATCGAATATAGATTGTACTTGGATTATTTGTCTGTCCTTAGCAGTTTTAAAGCTTCTATACAAGCGTTAATTAAGGTGGCGATATGTGTTCTGGTGCTGGTAAGCAAGTCATCGACGTAGAGAGTTTCAATAAGCTGAGAGCACAAATATGTAACCAGTCGGTGGGGCATTTGAAAAATATTCTCTCGGTACACCACATCAGATTGTTTGAGAACGACTGATGTAGACAATTTCTTTGCAGACCTGATTTCCTCCGATCCGGATCAATTTGAAAAATCTATTAGTTCTCTTAATGAAAGACATTTTATGAAAGAATTTCTTTGATGAATAAATATACAAAAACTGAGTCTGGTAAAGTTGTCTCTCCGTGTTTCAGCAAACTATTAATAAAAAAAGATTTCCACCATAAGTTGATCTTAATTGAGTTATATTTGAATAAAGTTTCAACTGAAGCAATTCCCTTGTTCATTTTTCATTCACTAAGGAAGAGATTTATTTTATCAGTTTAGGTTAAGCAAAAGTTCAATGTGGGGGGACAACTTTTAGCGATGCATTAGACGACATCTGAATATCGATACAGACTAAAGTTTAACTAAATTCTTTAAAACGTTCAGATTAAATTTTGATTTTAATTCATTTTACTTCAACAGTTTTGAAATTCTTCATTAAATCTTAATTTACAGTTTATTTCTGTCAGCCGGATAATCCAAGAAAACTGTTTGATTTTGGCAAAAAGAATTCTAAATTCATCCGAGAAAGAAATGTTAGAAAAGACAAAGAGAAAAAAGTTAAAGAATGAGAACGGCACAAAACTGGGAAGAAATTAAAAAAAAAAAAATGAGGCAAAAATGAAAAGTGAATGAATGAAGAATAGGTTCTTCTTCTTCTTCGTGTGTGAGTGAATGAATGAAGAATAGGTTGTTCTTCTTCGTGTGTGAGTGAATGAATGAACAATAGGTTCTACTTCTTCGTGTGTGAGTGAATGAATGAACAATAGGTTCTTCTTCTTCGTGTGCGAGTGAATGAATGAAGAATAGGTTCTTCTTCTTCGTGTGTGAGTGAATAAATGAACAATAGGTTCTTCTTCTTCGTGTGTGAGTGAATGAATGAACAATAGGTTCTTCTTCTTCGTGTGTGAGTGAATGAATGAACAATAGGTTCTTCTTCTTCGTGTGTGAGTGAATGAATGAAGAATAGGTTCTTCTTCTTCTTGTTTGAGTGAATGAATTAAGAATAGGCTGTTCTTCTTCGTGTGTGAGTGAATGAATGAAGAATAGGTTCTTCTTCTTCGTGTGTGAGTGAATGAATGAACAATAGGTTCTTCTTCTTCGTGTGTGAGTGAATGAATGAACAATAGGTTCTTCTTCTTCGTGTGTGAGTGAATGAATGAACAATAGGTTCTTCTTCTTCGTGTGTGAGTGAATGAATGAAGAATAGGTTCTTCTTCTTCGTGTGTGAGTGAATGAATGAACAATAGGTTCTTCTTCTTCGTGTGTGAGTGAATGAATGAACAATAGGTTCTTCTTCTTCGTGTGTGAGTGAATAAATGAACAATAGGTTCTTCTTCTTCGTGTGTGAGTGAATGAATGAACAATAGGTTCTTCTTCTTCGTGTGTGAGTGAATGAATGAAGAATAGGTTCTTCTTCTTCTTGTTTGAGTGAATGAATTAAGAATAGGCTGTTCTTCTTCGTGTGTGAGTGAATGAATGAAGAATAGGTTCTTCTTCTTCGTGTGTGAGTGAATGAATGAACAATAGGTTCTTCTTCTTCGTGTGTGAGTGAATGAATGAACAATAGGTTCTTCTTCTTCGTGTGTGAGTGAATGAATGAACAATAGGTTCTTCTTCTTCGTGTGTGAGTGAATGAATGAAGAATAGGTTCTTCTTCTTCGTGTGTGAGTGAATGAATGAACAATAGGTTCTTCTTCTTCGTGTGTGAGTGAATGAATGAAGAATAGGTTCTTTTTCTTCATGTGTGAGTGAATGAATGAACAATAGGTTCTTCTTCTTCGTGTGTGAGTGAATGAATGAAGAATTGGTTCTTCTTCTTCGTGTGTGAGTGAATGAATGAACAATAGGTTCTTCTTCTTCGTGTGTGAGTGAATGAATGAACAATAGGTTCTTCTTCTTCGTGTGTGAGTGAATGAATGAAGAATAGGTTGTTCTTCTTCGTGTGTGAGTGAATGAATGAACCATAAGTTGTTCTTCTTCGTGTGTGAGTGAATGAATGAAGAATAGGTTCTTCTTCTTCGTGTGTGAGTGAATGAATGAAGAATAGGTTCTACTTCTTCGTGTGTGAGTGAATGAATGAACAATAGGTTCTTCTTCTTCGTGTGTGAGTGAATGAATGAACAATAGGTTCTTCTTCTTCGTGTGTGAGTGAATGAATGAACAATAGGTTCTTCTTCTTCGTGTGTGAGTGAATGAATGAAGAATAGGTTCTTCTTCTTCTTGTTTGAATGAATGAATTAAGAACAGGTTGTTCTTCTTCGTGTGTGAGTGAATGAATGAAGAATAGGTTCTTCTTCTTCGTGTGTGAGTGAATTAATGAACAATAGGTTCTTCTTCTTCGTGTGTGAGTGAATGAATGAACAATAGGTTCTTCTTCTTCGTGTGTGAGTGAATGAATGAACAATAGGTTCTTCTTCTTCGTGTGTGAGTGAATGAATGAACAATAGGTTATTCTTCTTCGTGTGTGAGTGAATGAATGAACAATAGGTTCTTCTTCTTCGTGTGTGAGTGAATGAATGAAGAATAGGTTCTTCTTCTTCATGTGTGAGTGAATGAATGAACAATAGGTTCTTCTTCTTCGTGTGTGAGTGAATGAATGAACAATAGGTTCTTCTTCTTCGTGTGTGAGTGAATAAATGAACAATAGGTTCTTCTTCTTCGTGTGTGAGTGAATGAATGAACAATAGGTTCTTCTTCTTCGTGTGTGAGTGAATGAATGAACAATAGGTTCTTCTTCTTCGTGTGTGAGTGAATGAATGAACAATAGGTTCTTCTTCTTCGTGTGTGAGTGAATGAATGAAGAATAAGTTCTTCTTCTTCGTGTGTGAGTGAATGAATGAGGAATAGGTTCTTCTTCTTCGTGTGTGAGTGAATGAATGAAGAATAGGTTCTTCTTCTTCGTGTGTGAGTAAATGAATGAAGAATAGGTTGTTCTTCTTCGTGTGTGAGTGAATGAATGAACAATAGGTTCTTCTTCTTCGTGTGTGAGTGAATGAATGAACAATAGGTTCTATTTCTTCGTGTGTGAGTTAATGAATGAAGAATAGGTTGTTCTTCTTCGTGTGTGAGTGAATGAATGAAGAATAGGTTCTTCTTCTTCGTGTGTGAGTGAATGAATGAAGAATAGGTTCTTCTTCTTCGTGTGTGAGTGAATGAATGAACAATAGGTTCTTCTTCTTCGTGTGTGAGTGAATGAATGAAGAATAGGTTCTTCTTCTTCGTGTGTGAGTGAATGAATGAACAATAGGTTCTTCTTCTTCGTGTGTGAGTGAATGAATGAACAATAGGTTCTTCTTCTTCGTGTGTGAGTGAATGAATGAAGAATAGGTTCTTCTTCTTCTTGTTTGAGTGAATGAATGAAGAATAGGTTATTCTTCTTCGTGTGTGAGTGAATGAATGAAGAATAGGTTCTTCTTCTTCGTGTGTGAGTGAATGAATGAAGAATAGGTTGTTCTTCCTCGTGTGTGAGTGAATGAATGAAGAATAGGTTCTTCTTCTTTGTGTGTGAGTGTGTGCATGTGTGTTTAAAAAGGGCTGAGATTTTATTGACTTCTCTTTTTTCAACGAATGCAGTCAACATTAAAATGATTAATTGTTGGTCAAATTCAGAAAGGTTTTCGGATTTGGATAATTCCGGTATCAAAATTCCAGCCTAAATGTTTGGGAGGACTGAACCTTTGATTTCAAAATTATATCAGATTTTTGATCCCTTTAAATATTTAAGAATTCTGTACTTTATCCATACTAATTACAACACCATAACTGCCCTGTCGGCTGGGGCTGTAGAATACACTACATGCACCTCTGCGGAGGGGTAAGGCCCCGCCAATGAGTGTCCTGGATATGAATTAGAACTGCTTGAATAAACTGAACTGCTCGAAATAGAAATGTTTTTCACAATTAAACTGTACTTATATTTAAACTGCGTGCTTATGCTAAACTGAATTATTTTAAATTGAACTGTTTTTGACATTGAAACTGTACTTACACTAAACTGAATTGTTATATATAACTGCTTGAATAGTTTAAAATAGAAATGTTTTTTACAATTAAACTGTGTACTCATGCAAAAACTGAATTGTTTTAAATAGAACTGATTATTTATATAAAAATGGATTTGGCATTAAATAACCTACAAAGGTTGATATGCCATAAAACCCAACAAACCAACCAAACCAAACCAACACCTTAATTAACAGTTGATATTTTGGAGTGTAGATGAATCGTTGACAGTCATCTCTGGATTCCTAAAACATAAAAAATATGAAAAAATATGAATATATAGTTTCCAGTGTATTCAATGATCATTTCTAAAAGAAATTTAAAAAATATCATTCTACTTTATTTCAGTAAACCTGTTTAGAGAGTTACGTATTATATTCTCATAGTGCTGTCTTGAGTATGAATTCTTCAAGCATCTGTCAGGGCAAATTAATTGACGATATTACTCTTTTCTTGACATGCGACACTTTGTATTGGTTTACATACAATAAACAGCTGTAAACAATATATGACATGAATTATATAGCGAAAGCTGAAGGAAATCAAATAAAATTAACTATATCAAGAAAACTGTAATAAATTAAATTTCCCACGATACGAGGTTGCCAAAAAATTTATTTCGCTTCATTGAGTGAAAATACGAAGCCGAATGGAACAGCCAGCAATGGACTTTGGTCTCTACGTGAACTCAGATGAAATAGAGTTCACAAGTTTTAATCCAGATGGTGCTATCTACTAACTAAATGGCAAGCCTCTGAAATTAGTAGAAAAATTCATATACCTCTGTTACAATATCTCATCTACTAAAAGCGATGTTAACATAGCATAGCTAAAGTAAAGGACTAAAATTGACAGGGTAACGACTGTATGGAAATCTGATCTCTCTGATAAAACAAAACGGGAATTTTTCCAAGCTGTAGCCGTGTCAGTACTACTGTACGGTAGCACCACTTGCACGAAACAGCAACTTTACGGCCACTTACCTCCAATCTCACAAACTATCCTAGTAAGATGAGCAAGTCATGTTGGGCAATGATAGAGAAATAAGGAAGAACTCATAAGCGACATGCTCTTATGGTTTCCTATGCACTGAAACTCAAGTATTTGCCGAATAGCAAGAAAATTACATTCATCAGCTCTGTATAGATAGGACTTACAAAGAGCTATAGCCGATAAGGATGCATCACCAGAGAGTCAAGAAAATCCCTTCTGTTACTTCACCTTGCTGATGTCGAAATTTACTGAACAACATATTTACAGCTTCGTTTCATTATTTTTTTCTAATACAGATTTAAATTCTATTACCCCAGACTAATATAACGCTATTACCGCTGACCACATTCAATACAAAGGTTTTTTTCCGTACTTATATACATGTATATGTACAGAAAAGACAGTAGGTCTCAACGACATATCTCATGACTTTGAAGACAAGAAAATTTGACGACATAAGTCGCCGATTATGCAACGCTGTCTATAAAAACATAGAGAAACGGACGAAAAGTTACAGCTTTCTCTTCTTCAAGATAGGCAACCTCAGAATCACGAGAACTTTAGAGATATAACTCGTACTGATATGGCTGTTAAGGTTTATAATGCCCTGCTTTTTAATCGTATCCAATCCAAAATCAAGAAAATTCTTGGAAAAAATCAGAAACGCTTGCGAAGAAATCGCTCCACGACCTCAGATATTCTGACAATCCCGTCGCATCACCAAAGGAGTACGAGCAAAGAATCTTGAGGCAACACTACTCTTCGTAGTTTTCTCCGAGCCATTCAATTCAATACACAGAGAAAAGATGAAGCAAATTGTATTAGAAAGAAATTACTAATAAGTAATTGATTCTCACCAAAAAGTACACGGACTGACAGATACTACTCTTGCCATAATCATTCCGCAGAGTAATTCTACATAATGGGATTTTCTTCGTTGAATGAAAGTTTTATCCTTTATCCTTTTCTTTTTTGATGAATCCTATTAAGGTCATCAGTAGAGAATGTGCTCCGTTTCGGGGCCGTCCTCCTAACGGTTTTATATGCACACCGCCACCCTTACTGAATATAAATGTATATATCACTAAAGCCCTATTAGTTATTTACTAAGTATAGCTTAGATGTTGACTCAAAAGTGTAACGGCAAAATTTCATTTGAAAAGTATGTGCGTGTGTTGTGAGAATATTGCGTGGATCTCTTCTTACATTCGTGATCAACCGTTGGTTTAACAAACTTTATTTTGCATTGTTCCACTGGATATTTCTTTTGTTCCATATCCACATGGAACTATTTTCCGTTATTTCTACGTGGCTTTATTACGCCCTTTGATTCTGATTTGACCCAGAAACTGGTACAGTGTGCCTGCTACGAAACCTCTTGCTCCTATTTCCACAGCTTTCACGATACCCATCCTTTTCGAACTCTTTTTTAAGATCTTCGTATTTGCTGGTTTTATACTCGTAGCTTTGCACCATCCGGCTTTTATATGATATTGATAATTCTACCACAATGATTTTATGGTTCGCCTTAAATAAAAGAACAATACCTGATTGCAGACCTTTGCTAGATATTGTTTTTAGGTAATCATTATGCCATCCAGGTAGGTCGGCAGATACCTTCCAATCTCTGCTTGATCCAAGAAGGTTTTGACAAAGTACAGCTCGATGCTTGATTGTTTGTTCAGAGCCGGCGTATATTCTGCTCTTCTCTGAAACAAATTTCTGTGTTGAAATAGTTGGTTCAGATTTCATATTATTCTTTATAAATCTGACCAACTCATCTAATACTCTATTGTGCCTCTTGTTATATCTCCCATTTTTAACAACTGTCTTACAAGAGCTGAGGACATGCTCCAACGTTTGTGATTTGTCGTTGCATAGAGGGTAGGTAGGAAAGCTTTTTTTCATCGATTTAAAAAGATCAGTTTTAGAAGAAAGCTGGTCGTACGCAGAGCGCATTAGAAAAGGTAACCTAAGAAAAGCCATCTACCATATGTCGTTCCAAGTAATAGATTTTTGGAAGGTTTCCTCCCAGCTTATCCATTGGTCTTGTTATTATTGCTGAACTCCTATAAGGAATCTTTCATTGTCCACCTCGCTCTTTACATCCTGTAGGACCATATCTCGGTGACTTTTGCCGATAGTTATTATTAGCATATGATCTTCCTTAATAAACTGTAACCATTATAATGATGATCAACAAAAACACAGAAGCGATAGTTTACTCACTTGATGGGGAGACTGACTTCTTTGAAATAGTCGCTGGATTCTTGCAAGGAGATACATTTGCAGCATTTCTGTTTATACACACATATAGATATACTATGTACTTCGAATATCAACACATTCAATAAAAGAAAATGGTTTCATATGAACAGTGACAGTGTTGGATGACCAGAAAAGACTTACATAAATTTTGTACAGAAACAAGATGTAGCCTACAAGACCTGCCAGGAAAGATGAATAATAGGGATGGATGGCAAGAGAGAATCAGGGTATTCTGTGCTGTCAACGTGACTTGATATATATATATATATATATATATGCTAAAATATCTTAATAATATTTAAATTGAAGCACTTTGAATGTAGTTCAATTTGCTTATTATTAAACGCAGGGGTTTTGTCAAATATGTAAATTGGATTTTATTGTATACATCATATGTGTGCATGAGTATGTATATGTTTCTGAATACATAGACAGATGTGATTTTTGAGTAATTAATTCCGATGTCTATTTATGTCTCTGACTAAAAACATCTGCTCTAATGAGAAGATGTCAAAATATAGTTCCAAATCGTCATTGGTCAGTTTTAGCTTTCCTTATTTTTATCTGACATGAACGGAAGTAACTAAACATACGACTTAGCAGCCGCCCAACACTCCAAATGTACTTTAAGTAGAATTGAACAGCTCTTATTGCTGTGTCTGACCACCAATTGGATACTTTGAAGTCCTAACGTCGCTGCTTAAAGCAGAGAGAGAGAGAAAGAGAGAGAGAGAGAGAAACAGAGAGAGAGAGACAGAGAGTGTGTGTGTGTGTGTGTGTGAGAGAGAGAGAGAGAGAGAGAAAGAGAGAGAGAAGGGGTAAAAGAGAGGTAAAGTGACATATTAAGAGTAAAAACCTATGAATGAATGCAAGTAAGTTGGATAATTTTCACATATGAACACACGCACGTCCGCATATAGTAAAATGTAAATTTGTCTCCCTTAGTCGAGGGCGACCAGAAGGCTCCCTTTTCGATAGCTACTACACCGAGGTGTAGGGGAGGGCGCTACTCTTTTCGTTGGATTACTCCACTTTACCCTTGATACGTAGCTTATATTGCTGAGTGTTAAGCAAGGAGGTATCAAGAACTATTTTTAAAGTCTTTGGTATGACGCGACCTAGGATTGAACCCAGGTCTCCCGGACCATTGGCGAACACTCTACCCACAAGTGTTTTACGGCGTATCAACCCTTGTGAGTTATTCAATCCAGCTTATACATCTATTAGATACATATGATTTGAAATATAAAACATTTTAAAACGAGTCAGAACTCAGTTAAATGGATATACACATCATTTGTAAGCGAATAGTTTGTTGGCAACTTTATCCTTTTTTAAAAGTAATAGCTAATTTGTTTGGCCCAATTAAGTATTGCTTCTACATAGTTAAATGGTTTCAAGTATTTCTATCTGACAATAATAATTCTATCTAATATTAATCATTTATTTGCACACTGTGAAGTGCTTTCATATATTTCTCACATTAATAGTTTTATTTGCGCACAGTTATATGGTTTCAAGTTGTGCTATTTCACACTAACAATTCTGTTCAACAGTATTAGTTCATTTGTGCATAATACTGGTTCCAAGTATTGCTATGTAATACCAATAATTGAATTTTTGCATACAGTTAAGTGGTTTCAAGTATTCCTATCTAACATGAAGAATTCTATTTACTATTAATCATTTGTTTATACACACTTAAATGGCTTCAGTTGTTGTAACCCAACACAAATTGTTTTTTGCACTCAGTTAAATACTTTCAAATTATGTAACACTAACAATTCAATTTAATATCATTTATTTGTTTGGCCACTGTTAAATGATCAAATAGTTCGATTAGACCCATAGGTAGGACTCTATCAGGTGCTACCACTTTGGTTCAGAGAGAACCTGGGAGTAATGCCAGTTAAGGAGTATTTCCCAAAGCTCAAGGGCTGAAGTTGTACCATCAGATAGTTTAGTGTCATTTCAGGATAATCGTTGGTAGGAGTCTTACTCTTCTGCAGAGATCCAGTCGATCTATTCTAAAGCCGCAGCAGAATATTCTAAAGCCGCAGCAGGCCGGCATAAAAAATGTGTTCATGGATCAAGAAAAATACAAAGTGAGATAATATGATTATATATATATATATATATATATATATATATATATATATATATATATATATATATATATATCGGGATGATCAATTTTTAAAAACTCTATTTAAAAAACCCAAAAGGGTTCAATATTGAGTCATAGAGCAGGATAAAACCAATATAAGATCGTTGTTCACTCACCAATCTATGGATGCTCCATTACTGAAAGTTTCGTACAATATTTTTGCGGGAGTAAAAAAAAAAAAGACGAATAATCTTTCGAATGTAATTTTTTTTTCTTACCCCCTCTAAAATGATTACATGGAACTGACAGTCATCGGGCAGTCAAAACATGACGAGGCACGATTCATTTTTATTGAGTTTAGTTTGGTTGGGTTTTATGGCACATCAATCTTTGTAGGTTATCTAATGCTAAATCCTGTTCATACATATATAATTGATATATATTATTTGCAAACACATTTTTCTGATAATATTCTTCATCATCATCATCTTTATGTCGTGCTGGTAGCACGGATATCCCTGACCCTCTCTCGCCACTTTTCCCTATCGTTCATCGCCTAAGGCAGGTCTTCCGGACAACATCCCGTATCCTCACATAGTTACTGAAT
Organism: Sepioteuthis lessoniana; assembly: GCA_963585895.1. Classification (NCBI taxonomy): domain Eukaryota; kingdom Metazoa; phylum Mollusca; class Cephalopoda; order Myopsida; family Loliginidae; genus Sepioteuthis; species Sepioteuthis lessoniana. Next base: position 131,553,627 of record OY757909.1, on the reverse strand, counting down.
GTATGTTCGTGCTGGCCGTCCTGCTTTTGCCCGGCCATGTGTGGGGGTCCACAAGAGTACATCACTTATGAGTTCGTCCCTGCTTCTCCAGCAGTATCCTGCATGTCTGGTTAAACAAGCCTAAACTCTTTTTTTTTGGCACATAGTTAAAGGGTTTCGAGAATTGCTATATTGAACATCAGTAATTTGTTTACACAGTTAAAATATGAAAAAGTTCTATTTCTAACAATTCAATTTAGCATACTTCATTTGTTTGCACAAAGTTTAAATTGACACACAGCTCTATTTGACCCATAGATAGGATTTTAACAGGTGCTAGCACTCCAGGTCAGAGTGGGCCTGGGAGTAATGGCGAAGAAGGAGTACTTCCCATTCACCAGAGTTCTGGGATTGAAGCCTCACCATCAGATGATTTAATGTCATATGCGGGACACTCATGGAAGTGGGGGGTCTTATTCTTCTGCAGTGATGTAGTCGGTGTGTATTCTTTAGTCCAAATCGAATGCAGTGTATCTAATTTAGATTATATATATATATATATATATATATATATATATATATATATAAAGGGTGACCCAAAAAACAGACTTTTTTATGACTTCTATAAAAATAAAGCAAAATAATTCTCAAGTCTTTTCCTTGGTAGACCAGAAAATATTGGTGAATACTATGGTCCCAAGTTTTCATGCACTGAATCTCCTTCATATCCAGAAAAAAAAAAAGGCGAGAATTAAATTTATGAATTTCAGTCAAAATATATGGCTTCTGTTTTTTTGGGTCACCCTATATATATATATATATATTAAACCATCGATTGATACGTTTTTTGCAGGGTCAAAAGTAATAGGACAGTCCAGAAAGACTATACAATTATTTACTTCTCTATTGCAGTAACCACTGTTATGTACATTAAGGAGTGTACAAAAAGAAATTACCATGGCGGGATTTACTTGCTTGAGTGCCGCTTCGAAGGAAAAGATTTCGAATTTCAGTTATTGCTATTGCATTTACTTTCAGACTAATACCCTTTGGAAAGGTATGATCACATCTATCTCCCTAGCTACAGATTAAATAGTACCACGACTGATCAACTACAAGGATGGCTTTGACATTAAATAACCCTAGAAGGTTGACACTATATTAAACAAAGAAACTAAAAAAAAAAGGAAAGAGGACATATATATATATATATACATATATATATAGAGAGAGAGACAGAGACAGAGACAGGGTCTGTGTGTGTGTGTGTGTGTGTGTATGTGTGTGTGTGTGTGTGTGTGTGTGTGTGTGTGTGTGTGTGTGTATACATGCGTCCGTGTGGTTATGCATTTACTCGTAAAGTTTGAGTCTGTTTATATTTTTGCGAATGAGTGTATAAAAATTTGTGTTATTTAACACACATATTTAAAAAAAATAAAACTCTTAAAAACATTGATGGAGCCATGATTTATGACTTTGTATCAGTCTACATTGCTTCGAACGTGAATTACTTCTCGGCGTAGACGTGTCCACGACAACTTTAACGAAATACTGAAGAAAAATCTACATGGGAACTGCACAAGGCTGCTGCGTTCTGTTTTGAACAGATTCTGGAAGCAGCACTCTAAAAAATCACCAGCTGTATGGTCACTTAATTTCAGTCTTACAAATTCTTCAAGTAAGGCCGGGAAGTTATGCTGGGTATAGCTGGAAAAGTAAGGAAGAGCACATTTGTGGTTATCTCCTATATATTGACAAATCGGTGTTGACCGACCAGCAAAAACTTACTTTTATCAGCTCTATGTGGATACTGGACCACTTTCTAAGAACGATAGCCGAAAGGGTTGGATGGCAAAAAACAGTCAACAAAATCCTTGTTTTCAGCGCGCCTCCATGATGATCATGATGAAGTCTGCACATACATTTAGAAATAGATCGCAAAATGCCTGTCCTTTCTTAATTTTCTGATATTGTTTACAACAAAGGCACAATTTGTAAAAAATTCAGGTATTTAATAACTTACGATCGACAGCCTGTTTGTATTATCTGAGAAGTGAAAAATATTTTTTCAGCCTATTTATATGTTTATGTGAGTGTATTTATGTATATGTGTTATTGTACGGAGATCAATCGAGTGTAGCTCAATAATTTTATCATTAAAATGATCACACCATTCAATATAAATAATCGAGTTACTTTCGTATGTGAAGTTACATAGATGAAATTTTTAATTCTAAACTAGTTTTTCTTTCATTATATTTTTATTGCTTGTCATCTTAATATTCTGTGACTGCTTTTTGACATAAATCAGAAATCAAGAATTTTCTTACAACAAGGTTTGAACTATTATTGCTTATCCCTGTGCTCTTAGGTGACATGGGTAGCACTCTATCGATTAGGTTATTGAAACAAATCAACAGATGTCAACGATACGGCATGTGACCCCATATTTCGTCAAAAACTAATTCTTCATTTCCAATACATATTGCTTAATTAACAGAAATAGACTTGCAATCAAATCACGCCGAAAGCACCGGTTCCTGCTTAATAACTAAAGTTAAGTAGAGCTGAGCTTGTTCAATACTTAGATGAGTGAGCACTTAAGCAACAGAAGGAAGTGTAATCAACCTGAGTCCCGAGTGCAACATCAAAGCTTAATTATAAAGCTTACGTCGTAAGAAATGGCATTCTGGATGAGTTTACGAGCGTTTCGCGCCAATGCTACTGGAAAAGGTATATTCCATGCATTATCTACCTTCACTTACCTAAGGATAAAGAGCAGGACAGTCTAGTATCATTGGCGTTGGTTCGATAATTAGTCGAGAAGGAAAACTCAAAATTCAAACCAGCTTTATTTCCCTTAAAAATTGACCTCGTGTCACAGCTTGCTTGTGACGGAGGGGTAGGGTAAATGCATACTTAACATAAAGTGTAAATATGTATTACAATTAAAAAGTTAAAAAAAAAAAATAAACGGGAAAGCAAAACTTATCATTATTTTTCAAGTGGAATTTTTCATCTGTTTATGCATTTTTCCTTTATTAACGAAGAGCTTCATCTGATGGAATTTTAATGCTACACTCGTTGTTTGCAGTTCATTATTTTTGCTCGATTTATTCGTATATAATAATGTGAGTTATGTAACGCAATACACAACAGGATCTTGATAGAGCTAAGATGGATAAAATTTATAAGAATATTATAAAAACAATATATGTACGAGCTGATTACTATGAATAGTTAGAAGAACTCTGAGAGATTTGATGATCGAGAATATTGTGACGGAGAAGCGTATTTTTAATTTCGATGATTTTCAGCTGTAAACTTTAAGAAAATCTTCTCTTAAAATTTCACTTGTAGTTTGGTTCATGAATTTTAAGAAACCTGAAATACCAGTTCCACCATTGCATAAGGAAAACGGAATTACTGGTTCCGCCGTTGTTATCTGTCAATAAAAGATGGTAGAACTCTCTCTCTCTCTCTCTCTCTCTCTCTCTCTCTCTCTCTCTCTCTCTGAAGCTAGAGAATCTGGTGGAAACTATCTTCGAGAGCCAATGTAACGATTTATTTCTTTTCTTTTTTTGAGATCTTTAATCATAGAAACAGTCTCTCTTTTCCGGCAGATAAATTTTGATACCAGAGTTACTTAATTCTTTCCAGTATTTTGCATCGCAATAATTCATTTTCAGCTGAAGTTACTGTTGAAAATACAGAATTCTTTAACTCTACCATTTATAATTCGAAAAAGGTCCAACTAAAATGTCAGCTTGATGTGCTACTAATAAATTCTTATTTTAAACTGAATCCTGATTTATCCGTCATAGTCTGCTAAAAGTAACTGATGAAATAAATTTTATTGTTAATTTTTCTTATCAATCTTTTCTTCATCTATTTTGATCCAGACAACTAGATGATAAAGTCTAGGAATTGGATTTAAATTACAAATATTAGTATTGCGAATCAGAGATAAAACGCAATGTTCTTGAAACTGTTGCAATCACTTAGCAACGCAAAATTAACGACGTTAATATTTTTTCTTTTAAGTTCAATTCTACATCACCAACCAAAAGAAAATTTTGTTGAAATATTTTTGTCACAAACTGATATCGTTGTTTCTCAAATTCACGATAGTAAAAAAAAACAAATCAACTAAAAAGCGAATTCGACGGCCCAAATGAAACGTTTTGAGAAGAAAACCAAGATAAAAAGAAAATTAAACATTCACACATAGATGAAACGCAAGCAACTTCCGATGTTGACAAATAAGGTGGAAACTGCGACCTTTTTAATTACAATTTCTCACGTCTTTTTTCCCACATCAGAGGAAAATTGAAGATACTGAATTAATCATAAAACTGTTTGTGTGTTTCGTTGTTTTCTCAGTCTGCAAAACCACACACACACACACACACACACACACACACACACACACACACACACTATGTGTGTTTGTTTGAACGTGTATTTCTCTGTCGGTAAGTATATATATATATATATATATGCAATGTATGCATGAATGTGTATGTGCCTATAATAAAGAGCAAAAAGAATTGTTTTGAAATTACAAAATGACATTAAAAAATTTCTCATTCAACCAAATTGCGAATATTTGTAATGGTTGATTGATTTTAACGTTTTAACCTTTCGTTTCTTCTTTCTTCAACAAAATCAGCTTCTAAATATTTAAACTGATTTCTTTTTTCTTCTTCCCAAAAAGCAGTCCATAGACCATGTCTCATCATATCAAATATATTATATAATTCAAACGTTGTCTTCTGTATCTTCAAGTTTCCAGCTTCGGTGATATAGAACATATATTATTTGTGTTTTGGTGATTGCATTGACTGATTTTCTATTCTTTGAAATTTTGTATTTCAACTCGATTAGTTTAGGCGTCAAAATCACTCAACAAAAGATTTTCCTTGTGTATCAGTGTCGTAAGATCGTCTGACAATTGAATTAAACCAGATCCAAGAAGAAAACCATCGTCATCATAGTGTAATGACAGTATGTACTCCTTTGACTATCTCATGCAGTCTATCCCTATCGGTCATCACTCTTAGTAAGTCATCTGTACAGCATCCAGCGTTCACACAGAGCTGATCAATATAAGTTTTTGTTAGTCAGCCAACATTGGTGTGTCCATGTGTTGGAGTCCATTTTTGGATATCAGTGCTGCCCCCGAACGATTTAAGCGATGAGATGGATCAAGTATTATCAATCCATCTGTTTTGTTAAAGCGAAAGGAGCAACTTGGTGACAAGATGAATAATGTTTATCGAAGGAAAAGGAGTTATATTGTCGAAGTGTTAGTGATTGAGTGGAATTAAAGACATTTTCTGTTGACATCAGATTTTACAGTAAAAAGCAGTTCCACATTATCAGGAAGTAAAGCAATAATAAACAACATAAACCTCTTTGATTTAGAGAGAATTACAAATTTTAATATAAATACTCTTTGTTTAAATTTATTGGTTGCTTCAAGTGAATCAGAAAACTTTGCACTTAGAGAGAGAGAGAGAGAGAGAGAGAGAGAAAGAGAGAGAGAGAGAGAGAAAGAGAGAGAGAAAGAGAGAGAGAGAGAGAGAGAGAGATCTGTTCTTCTACTTAACGTTCGGTTAAACCATCACTCCGGTTTTGATGATAACTTGTTGTTGCACTACCCACCACTCGATAGGTAATTTGATACTTTCACATAATAGGCTGGACACTCGTGTTACCAGAACTACCGCGGAAAACCCTGTGATTACAGCAATTTAAGTAAAAATATATTTTCAGGGTGCTATATTTATATTTAGAATGTATGCGTGCGTGCGTATGCACATCTGTGTGGTCTTTTATTGTAAAGAAGGGCGTTTCCCGAACGTTCATCTGTTGGTGTTGTTTTATTTTTTTTACTTATTCAATTTCTTTTTTTCTATTTTCAACTGGTCTCATGCTGTTGCGACAATGAATTGATCAAGCAGGCGACATCACTTACGGAACATGACTTAAATGACTTTAAAACTCTAAACAAAATACCATACGCCCTTCAGTAAATATCCATTCATCCGATCGCACACACACATGTCTCTGTATGTGTATATGTGTATAACATAGATCAGTAGCAGTTCCCAAAGCACTCTTTTGAAAATTAGACTCTGAAGACTCAATATACGCATGAAACCGCTTTTTTGATAAAAAGTGTTGGAAAATTTTTTATACAATATATATATATATATATATATATACTTATGAATATACATAGATGGATTAATAAGCCAATAATAAAATGCTGCGTGTTTCCGCTGTAGGAGGCGCTTGACTTAGAATAAATTTTTATCTCAAATGTTCTTGAAAACTATTCGGGAAGTGAGTTCAATCACAATAACGCACCACTTGAACTCTAATAAAACGCCCGGAGGAAAAGCTAGATATGATCAACACAATAATGAAACATGTTTTGTGCAAGTCCTGAAATCAGTACCTTAAAAACAATAGATGTACGGCCACTTACCCCATCTCACAAATGATCCACGTTATACGATCTAGATATGCTGATCACTGCTGGAGAAGTAGGGAAGAACTTCTAAGCAATGTACCCCATCACATGTACACACCATTTTGGGCCAACCAGCAAAAACTTTTTATTGTTCTGCCCTGAGTGGTCACTGGATAACGTCTAGTGAACTTTCAAAGAGCGATGGCCGATATGGATGGACATATATATATATATATATAGAGAGAGAGAGAGAGAGAGTCAAGGGAATCCGTGCTATTGGAACGCCTTGATGATGATGATGATGATGATGATGATGATGAAGATGTGGATGTGTGTGTCTTTGTGCTCGTATATGTAAATATTCATATTTACATGTGCATATATCAACACATCTGCAGCTTTAAGAGAGAAATAATAATTAATATTACTGTACCAATATCTAAATTTTCAACTAAATTATTATAATTCCTGATGCTCTTATACACACACACACACACACACACACACACATATATATATATATATATATATATATATATATATATATATATATATATATATATAAGACACCAAACGACGAATACGAAAATTTCGTCAATGCACACCTTGAGGCAGCAGCAAAATACATTCCAGCAAAAATTAAAACTAAATATAGAGTCCCATGGGAAACCTTAGCGGTGAGAGAAAAACGTGCACTAGTGAAAACAGCCTCCAAAAACTATCGAAAAAAACCAACAAACACAAATGCCTTAAAACTAAAAACGGTACAAAATCAATTAGCAGGCATATATATAAAGGAACAGACAGAATACATTCAAAATCAGATAGATAAGATTAGAGACTCGGTAGAAGATAGACAATCTAGAATTGCCTGGCAAACAATAAACGAAGTGAGCAGAAGAAAGAACACAGCCAAAGCAAAACTTAAAGCAGCAAACCAACAAGAAAGAATAAAACTGTGGAAACAGCACTTCGAAAACTTACTTGGAAACCCACCAAAAATAACGCATGAACCAATCACCAGAATAATTAGCAAACAATTAGACATTAAACTTGGACCGTTCACACAAGGAGAACTCGACTCGGTTCTCAGAAAAATTAAAAATAGGAAAGCTGCAGGACTGGACGAAATTCCCCCGGAAGTATGGAAGACCAGACAATTCGACAACATACTGCTCCGACACTGCAACGCAGTATACAATCAAAATCCGATAGATAGATGGACGAAGGGATGCATACTCCCCTTCCCTAAAAAGGGGGACCTCGGATTAGCCAAAAACTACCGAGGCATAACACTTACATCCATAGCTGCCAAAATCTACAATGCCCTACTACGAAACCGAATAGAACCCAAAATCGACAACATACTTAGAAAAATCCAAAATGGCTTCCGAAGAAATAGATCTACGACCTCACAAATACTAACCATCCGCAGAATCCTTGAAGGTGTACGGGCAAAGAACCTACAAGCGACATTAATATTTGTCGACTTTACCAAGGCTTTCGACTCCATTCACAGAGGAAAGATGGAACAAATCCTACTAGCGTACGGCATACCTAAAGAAACCGTAGAGGCAATAACGATTCTCTATAGAAACACTAAAGTAAAAGTACGATCACCAGATGGAGACACAGAATACTTCGACATTGTAGCAGGAGTACTACAAGGGGACACGCTGGCTCCGTATCTCTTTATCATTTGTCTAGACTACGTACTTAGAACATCGATTGACAAAATCAAAGAGAATGGCTTCGAACTGACGAAGAAAAGAAGCAGAATATACCCCGCAACAACAATTACCGACGCCGACTACGCCGATGACATAGCGATACTGGCAAATACACCTGACCAAGCCGAAACACTTCTGCATAGCTTGGAACGAGCAGCAGCAAGCATAGGCCTCCATGTTAATGCACACAAAACGGAATATATGTGCTATAACCAAACGGGGGACATCTCCACTCTAGAAGGAACCCCTCTTAAACTAGTAGACAAATTCACGTACCTAGGAAGCAGCGTCGAATCAACCGAAAAGGACATCGAAACGAGGTTAACGAAAGCATGGACAGCTATCAATAGGCTATCGACTATATGGAAATCAGACCTAACCGATAAAATGAAACGCAGTTTCTTCCAGGCAGCGGTCACATCGATACTGCTATATGGATGCACTACATGGACGCTAACAAAACGGCTGGAGAAGAAACTAGATGGCAATTACACAAGAATGCTGCGTGCAATCCTCAACAAGTCCTGGCAGCAACACCCCACAAGACACCAACTGTACGGCCACCTGCCCCCTATCACGAAAACTATTCAAGTTAGGTGAACCAGACATGCAGGACATTGCTGGAGAAGCAGAGATGAACTCATAAGAGATGTACTCTTATGGATCCCCACACACGCCCGCGCAAAAGCAGGACGACCAGCACGAACGTACATTCAGCAGCTATGTGAGGATACAGGTTGTTGTCCTGAAGACCTACCTAGGGCGATGAACGATAGGGAGGAGTGGCGAGAGAGGGTCAGGGATATCCGTGCTGCCAGCACGATATGATGATGATGATGATATAAGACAATCTTCCTAGTTAGCTGAAAGTTAAAACTTTTAAGCTTTGACTTTTGCCTGAGACCGAATATCAAGAAGCCTAAGTAAAAAAGATACAATTTTCTTAAACAAAGAGCAGATCAAACTTATTTCATAAAGTTACAAATAATTATTAAGTAGAACAACAGTGCAGAATTAGATCCCATTTTAAAAAAGGAACGCAATAAAATTTCTCATTTTCTTATTTGTTTTATACGAAAGATGAAATATATTTGCTAGATCCATAAATCCATTGCCATTTAAATGTCTAAAAGGATTATATCATATCTGTCCAATTTTGTATCAAGGTTTCTTGAATTCAAAGTAAGGATTCTAAAATCCTTACCAAGTTTTGAATGTCGTTTATTGGCAATATGAAACATATGTTGTTATTTCAACCAGTAACTAAACTGAATTTCTAAAAAAATCAGCCAAATTTGCACACCGTTAGAAACACATACACCAAAAAGTCCTAACTTGATTAAAACATCCCTTCCTTATTGAGCGAATGCAAAAACCATTATATCTTTCCAAAAATGTTGATACGGTACAAATGTAAACCAAACAAAGTAAAAAAAAAAGAAAAGAAAAAAAGCTAGTGTGAAACGCGTCTGGTTCTGATGGGAAGATAACGATTAATCCAGTTCAGAATTTCTGACCAATGAAAAGAACGAAGCTTCTTACAAATTTTATTTGTCAGAAGCCGTACACCCAGTTACTGTGCCGTTCATATGCACATGTACACAACGAGAGCGTTTTGATAAAATCATATTTGTTTATTGTACTTGATTTGGGACATGCGTACGGAACTGGCTTTGTAATATCATCTTCGTTGGCATAGCAACTGAATAAACAAACCAGGACTTGTTAGGATATGAAAGAAAAGCTTCTTCTCTACAATTTTCTAATTTATCTCTCAATTCCTCTTTATTGCTACATTTCTTTCCTCTCCATATATTTATATTCTACTGTGGCGGGCCGAGGTAGTTGTGCATTTTACTATGATTCAACAAATAGTTTCTTTGTCTGCCAGTTATTGCATAAATTACAAGCGACTAAATCGATTGCAACTAAGTAGGCTGTGATTGTTAATATTGTTCTGAAGCATTTTTAGCCTATTATTTTTTTAATATTATGAAACTTTTAAAATTTTATAATGTTAAGTAGGACCGTTTTGTATCTGTCAGGTTGGCAAAAATAAATCATTTTCTATTTTCAAACAGTATAAGATAAACATTGAGTGGAAACTTTTCTATCCAGAAATAAAAGTTATGAATTTTTTTCTATGATTTTTCTGTGACCTTTTCTTCTTGTCAATGGAAAAGACAAGATTTTAAGAAATAATTGTTTATATTTGTAATGTGATCAATGATAACAAAAGAAGCCTTAAAGTTAACCTATCAAGCTAGTTTATCAACTTCTAGTCTTTTCTAAAACTGTCTAAGAATTGATTCAATATGACCGATTATCCGGTTATGTATATACAGTAACTTCCACAAATCAGTACACCTCAGCAATTCCCAATAAAAAGTTAAGTTCCTTATGAGTGATAGAAACAGATGGCAAGAGAGAGTCAAGGGTATCCATTCTATCAGTACGGCTTGATGATGATGATGATGATGATGATGATTTCTTGTGGAACATTATAAAAAATAACACATAGTATTAGGTTTTATTCATTACTAACCTCGAGAGAAATGAAACACAGTTAATGACAATGTTGCAGATGGAAAATAAACACACCTCTTACATATATTTATGCAATTTCATTTTTCGTAAAAAGTATAAAGAAGTATTGGAGTTGGGATGATTGCCTATATTTATCGACGCTAGTCTTCGGTAATCCGTAAAGATCTTGCAAAGTTTTGTAGCAAACTGCACCTTCCTTCTTCGATGATTCCACATTACCGTTTTGATTTTTTCTCTTAGCCTCTTTCTAATACACCGTAGAGCTTGAGGAATGTATGTTCTAGTGTGCATATGGACTATTTACACTAATGAACCTACTTAGAAATTAAGGAGCGCGCGCACACACACACACACACACACACACACACACACACACACACATATATATATATATATATATATATATATATATATATATATATTACATATTAATAGTTGATTTTGCTAATAGCTGATACTTATTGACCTCATAATCAAAAAATTATTTTTATTATGATGGAAACTTTAAAAAATCAATCATGATATTTGATATCTAATGGGTTTGGATTATCTACGATCTTGATTTTCTCTTTTATCATCTTGTTATATATATATATATATATATACGTGGTGAATTCAATAAGTTTCCAAACTTTTTTTTGTACAGCCATTTAAAATTGTCGTTGACTCTTGAAAATTCCCTATGTTATCGCTATACATATTATGAGATGGATGACCAATGATTCAAATGAACAGCTACAGCAGCAATTGGAATACACCCTCCTAAAACCTGATTATCACAGCTGGTGAATTTAAAAAATTCAATCTGGACGTGAGGACACTTTAGAAGAACGATATGCAATTAAATTCTGTTTTAAACATGGAAAAAATGCCACAGAAACGTATGGAATGCGTCAGACTGCTTTTAGAACATCTTGCATGAATCAAGCATCAGATTTTAAGTGGCGTAAGAGATTCAAGGAAGGCAGGGAGTTTGTGAGGGATGATGGGTGGTGTGGAAGGAGTAAGGAAGTCAGTACACCAGATTTGATTGGCCAGAGGGTTAGGGTTAGGGTTGAAGTTTTAAGGGAGATCAGGAAGAGATTCCGTTGGAAGAGGCCAGCACTCTTCAAATCGGGTCAGTGGCATTTCCACCAAGACAATAAACCAGTCCACAATTCCATCCTTGTCACAGACTATTTGACCAAGATGGGAATCAAGACAGTTCCCCAGCCTCTCTATAGTCGAGACCTTGCTCCCTGTAACTTTTGGTTATTCCCTAAGCTCATGGGCTGTCGTAATGAGGCAATTGAGGATATGAAAGAGGCTGTGAAAAGGTCATTGACACGCTCACACAAGAGGACTTCCATGGGGCATTCCAGAAGTTGTTGGAATGGTACAAGTGCATATCAGCCGGAGGAGATTACTTCAAAGGGGACTAGAGTTTCATGTGTGTACTATCAATAAAAGTGCCCATAAGCAAAAAATCTGGAAACTTATTTAATGATCCTTGTATATATATATATATATATATGTGTGTGTGTGTGTGTGTGTGTGTGTGTGTGTCCAGTCTCATTATTTTGTTCATTTTCGGACTAATACTCTTAAAAAAGTTATGAACTCGCTTACCCCAAATCTATCAGTTAAACAGAGCCACTATTCTTCTATAAGGATGGGGTTGTCATTACATAACCCATAAAAGTTTATGTGAAACCAAATCAAATTATATATACATATTGAGAGAGCGAGAGAGCGAGAGAGAGAGTGTGAGAGAGAGAGAGAGAGAGAGAGCGAGAGATTTGTGTGCGCGTGTATGTGTGTGTATGTGTGTATGCTTTATGGATGTTAACTTATTCACACAGAAATGGAATCGGCAAGCTGTCTAAATTTCCATGAAAGTGCGTTACTTTTGCATTACAGTCTTGTCAAAAGGCATGAACCCATCATTTTTCTCTCTATAGGTTTAATATTGGAGAGCTGAGATCTTTATCTCTGAATTCTCACCTCCGCCATCACGTCAGGGTGTTAATGTAAGAGAGAAAAGCCCCTAATTCCCAATTATTTACTCACTTTGAAGATCAAATCCTACAGTAAGCTGAGAAAAATTGTTTATTCTATGCATCACTAGACAATCCGGCCACCATTTTTCTTCCTTGTCTTTGAGTTGTTTCTGCATTGAAGGAGAAATTCCTCAGTTTCTCCGTCTCTCCTCGTGACCCACCAAAATATCCAAAAAGCATTCACACAGTCACCATAAATCGATAAACCTTTATGCAAATCCGTTTTCTTCACAAGCGTTTTGTTTGGGAGATAACCCAAGCTTCCTTCAAATATCCAAAATCAATTAAAGTCTATGCTTATTGCTTCCAAGTTCACAGATTGTCAAATCACAACCGAAAATGTCTTGACTTCTTGTGTTATTAGATTTTTTTTATGAACTTCACACCGAAGAAACAATTTGTTAATATGCCAAGAGAAATGATATCACGATGTGTGATTGGTTCTTTGTGCCCATTTTTTTTTGTTTCTTTTTTTTCTGGCAAACTCTACTTATCTCGACGATTAAACGTCTAAATATTTGGCGGATTCTCATTTCTGATTGGATTCGTGTCGGACGACGGTTTTTGTATTTGGCAGGAAACATTAAATCCTTTGGAAAATTTTCAAGACAATTAATAACGATGTACTCAACAGTTGTACACATGACTGTTGCTTCCGGTGCAATATCATAATAAAAATTCGACCTAAAATAATAAATCTATCCTGTTCGGTCCATTATCTATCTATCTATCTTATTTTGTTCATATTTATCAATCTATCAAATTTTTTCGACATGACTCGAATTGGAAACACGCAGTTATACTATTGTTTCTCTATATCTTTTTTTCATCTCTCTACTTTTTTTCTTTTTCTCCCATTTTATCTTTTAATAAAGAAAAAGTATGACAGATCGCAAATGATGAGATATTTTGTTTTTGTTAACGTTCTGTCCTTCTGATTTTATTCTCTTATATATCTAGAGTCATATAATACATTATTACTAAAAACATCAATTTAGACATACTAATATTTAAAAGAAAATTAGTAAATCATATCTAATAGTAATTTGTGGCCTCATGGCATTTAAAGTTTTACATCTTTTCGCGTTAGTTTGACAAACTAGTAAAAACCTGTTTTATGTGATAAGTGACTAATTATTAAAGTGAAAACGCATGAGTGCAAAATTATCCGCTGTTAAAAAAGGAAAAATATTTTTAATAAGAAAATAATTCGAAGCTAAAAATCTACGTATTTTTAAGATTAACCAAACAAGATTAAAATGATACAAACAATTGACGTCTTTGATTACTTAGTTAAACTCGATTCAATGTTTCTGTATATTATTCTAGTTTAACGTGAGTATTTTACATTGTCGACTAAATTTATGTAAATTGTTAAAAAAAGAAAAAAAAAAAAGGCAAATATTGTGTCGAGCCAAAATTATTAAAAAAGTAATGGTGCATGTATTTGTGTCTTTTTATTCATGCTGGTTCCCTTTTCTTTTCTTTTTTTTACGTTATTGTTCTTTTTAACCAACAGAGAAGGAATCTGTTTTCCTGCTTGTATTTCGAAACGAGTTCGTTCGTTTTCTTTCGATATTTATTCCAATTCTACTGTTCATAACTTGAATATCTCGTATCAGTTAATTCAACATTTTAGCTAATTAGCTCTTATAGTGTTGCTTTTGTAGTGTTGCTTTCAGGGACAGAACTTACGATTTCCTGGTCGATTCCAACAAAAGGTTCTTAATAAACACCTTAACCCTCTTTCTCATTATCCGGGAAATCCATTACAAAATATAGCTTAAGAAGGACGGAGAGTAGAGCGGCCAGAAAGTTATGAGTATAGCAACTTTGATGAGAACGTTTTTCCAAATCGTGTAAATTATGTAAATGACAGCAACTCCTCAACAAACATTTGTTTTATTCTGTTTTCCATTTGTTTTCTATTGTATTAATAGATACATTTTCTATTTTTGGTTGTTCTCTCGTTATGAACTGGGCTTGATTTGCAACAATTTCCCCTCAATGGACAGGTGTTTTTGTCTCTGTAGTTGAATGCTTTGTCAAAACCAGTGCCCAGTGCGACGTAACACATAATAGCTGTCTTGCCGGTCTTCTTCCTTCACCCACGCAAATTCTCGTAGTCACACTTTCAGTCTGCCGCTTAAGCGTTTCATGTGGATACACTCCGTTCTAGCTTGCAACCCACTGAACGTACGCGGCACTTCCACTGAGGAAACTCCTGCATCATGATATTAGTCTATTTCCTGTTATGCAATTTACGTGACATGTCAAAAGAGGTCTTCAAATCACTATCCAATACATGGTTTTAAACTGCGAGCGTGAGATGCGTGATTTTTTGGGGTGAGGTTGATTTTTTTCCATTGCAGCTCTGTCATTTTGTTTCTGGGTTGTATTGAAAACACCACGTTTGACCACCGGTAATGACCCAGTCAGATATCCCAGCATTATACAAAAGATTGGGCGAATAGTTAAGCCAAGATTGTTTCTGTTCCTCATTCAGGATTCGATCTTACTGCACCAAGGTTCGTACTCTTTGAACATTTGACGTTCTTCTTTTTGTTTTGGACTGAGTATTGCTCATTTTTTTTGTTTTTCTTTGATTTGCTTTGGTTTTAGTTGGTTTGGTTTAATTTCAATGTACATCCATCAATTAAGTTATTTCATACCAACTCTTTTATACATATTAAATATATAATTTGGAAACACATCTTTGTAGATAAAATATCTAAATAGCCCTAAGTTAAATGGTTTCAATCTTTTTTATATCATCATCATCATCATCATGAGTCATTTGTTTTCACATAGTTAAATGATTCCAAGTATTGTTGTGTATCAACAACAATTGATTTAACATCAGTCATTTGTTTTCACATAGTTAAATGATTAAACAGTTCTATTTCTAATAATTCGATTTTATAAAAGTACATAATTTAACTGCTAAACGGCTCTATTTGACGCATGGATAGGACCCTATCAGATGCTAGCACTCCGGGTCAGAGGGGTACTGGGAGCAATGGCATTGGAGGTGTACTCAACATTCCCCAGAGCTCCAGGATTAGAACTCTGTCACTAGATTGTTTAATGCCATATACAGGACACTCGATGGGGGAGTCTTACCCCTCTGCAGGGATATAGACTGGCATTTGCTCTTCTTTGAACCGCTTGTGGTTCTCAAAAACACAAGGTTTCTTCAC
This sequence comes from Sepioteuthis lessoniana, assembly GCA_963585895.1. Taxonomy (NCBI): domain Eukaryota; kingdom Metazoa; phylum Mollusca; class Cephalopoda; order Myopsida; family Loliginidae; genus Sepioteuthis; species Sepioteuthis lessoniana. The sequence continues at coordinate 131,537,651 of OY757909.1, read as the reverse complement.
AACATGTTCATTCAAAGCAATTCTTATCGGGTTAACGTTGCTCTTGCACATTTACTAATCTTCTCACAAAACTTGATGTTAATTCAATTTCTAGATCCCTTTCTCTAATTTATGGTTTACTTAAATCAAAATCCCAACTAAAAGGCAGGTTTTCAGCTACTTTAATTTCGCAATATTAAATTTCTCAGTTTGCTCATTTAGTTATTAAGTTTTTGAGTTTTTTTCTTTTTGAAGATAAAAAATTAATTCTAATTTCCTTCAGTTTAGGGATTTGTCATTTTATCTTTACAATAGGTGCCACCATATAATTAGAATTACAAAATGTATTTAACCATATGACCGAGGATGCACAATCACCACAAACTGCACGTTTCCATGACATTGATAGGGATAAGATTAGCGCCCTAAAAAAGTATCTGTGGCTAAGACTTATGAACCCAGGTGCATTTGAGCAAATAAAAGCATTAAAAAATCCCCTTGTATTTTTAAATTTATATTTGTATTTTTCTGTTTCAAAATAAAATTACAGTAAATTAAGTAGCTTATTGAAATATATTATACTATCGTTTTGAATAATGAGTCAGAAAAAATTACAAAAAATTAAGTCCAAGAAAAATATCAGTGAAAACGTAATGTCAAAAAATTTAGTAAGAGAATAACAATTTGAATTATTCATATATTGATGTAGATGACTTTTAGATTTTCAGAAAATAAAGACAATAGAAAAATAACATGACCTAGACTTTGTATATCTTAGTCATGTTATTTTTCTATTGTCTTTATTTTCTGAATGAAGATGAAATGATTGTCCTCCAAGCATAACGGTTATCGGCGTTGAAGATGGAATCGGTGGTCCGAGTTCCAATATGGACGAGATTGTTTGCGTTTCATTTTGTGCTAATACCCTCGGAAAAGGCATCTCAGCTCCCCCAGCTATGAGTAACTAGCAGACCAAATTGAGTTCTTAAGTCTTAGTTTGGCAACCAGGCTTAGAGAAGGAAACTCTGAATTCAAACCATGTTTACTCCCTTTATAAATTGATTTTGTATCATTCTACACGTGGCGGATGGGTTGAGTCAATAAATATCAGTCCAAATCGAAAAATAAAAGATTATTTTATAAATGGAACATAGAAATAATAATAATAATAATAATGATAATAATAATAATAATAATTATTATTATATGTATCTAGAAAAGTGGGAGGAAGAGGACTTGCCAGCATTGAAGACAGCGTTGACACATCCATACATCGACTCGAAAACTAAACACAAAAACACAAAAACTCATTACAGCCACCAGACATGAAACTGAGAACACGATGAACAACAGAATGACAGTAACTAGGAAACAAAAATGGGAAGGAAAACAACTTTATGGGCGCTTTAAACGACTAATAAACAATATCTCACACGACAAAACTTGGACATGGCTAAGAAAAGGAAACTTTAAGAGAGAAACAGAATCTATCCTAATAGCAGCACAGGACAATGCCATAAGAACGAATCATATCAAAGCGAGAATAGATAAGACGCAACAAAATAGCAAATGCATGCTATGTGGCGACAGAGATGAAACCATCAATCATATAATAAGCGAATGCAGCAAATTAGCACAGCGGGAATATAAGGCGAGACACGACTGGGTCGGTAAGGTGATTCACTGGGAAATGTGTAAGAAATTTAAATTCGACCATACTAACAAATGGTATATGCACAACTAAGCACCTGTCCTAGAAAATGACTCGCATAAACTCCTATGGGACTTTGATATACAAACGGATCACCTAATCCCGGCCAGGAGACCAGACTTAATAATAATCAACAAAAAAAAGAGAACTTGCAAAATAGTCGACTTTGCTGTCCCGGCAGACCACAGGATAAAACAGAAAGAATGTGAAAAGAAGGATAAATACCTCGACCTTGCTAGGGAACTGAAAAAATACCAATTGTAATAGGTGCGTTTGGAACAGTAACTGAAGGATTAGTAAAGGGACTAGAGGACTTGGAGGTTTGCGGACGAGTGGAGACCATCCGAACGACAGCATTGTTGAGAACTGCCTGAATACTAAGAAGAGTCCTGGAGACTTGAGGAGACTTGCTGTCACTCAGACTTCAGTGAAAAACCATCGGCTATCGCTGATGTGAAAAGCTCTAATAAGTGAACAATAATAATAATAATAATAATAATAATAATAATAATAATAATAATAATGTCATTATTTCATGAATCCATTTGACTAATATCCTCATCGACAACTTCGATCCTCTTCTGTAGCATATTGGATCTTGTCGTGTTGAAATATCGTTGGATGCATCTTCTTAATATAAATTCTGTTTTGAATTTGCAAATGCTTGTGACAAAACTATTTTACAAAGATTTACTTCAAACAGAATTGACCATATTTGGAAAGAACAGACCAAAAAAAATTCACTGGTAAACAGAGACATATTGAAAATATTTAGCTAGAAAGTCTTTTTCTCACAGTTTGACTCAAAAGTTTTCTTGCAAAAGAATCTTTTAAAATTGTTTCTTTATGACAATACAAATCGTTGAATTCAAAGAATTGACTGGAAAATGATCCCAACAGCCATGATGAATCGAAGAAATGGTATTAAAATACACCCGTGAATGTTGTAAATGGAAAAGTGTAAATTCACTTCTCTCTATATTCAGTCTCACCGCCAGTAGTTGATTCCAATAAAAAGATATCAAATATGTTTAAACATATCAGTTTGTCAAGAGGGTTATAAAATAAACCAATGACAACAGAATGATGTGATGTTTAATTAAATAGCTTTACAAGGTGAAAATAGCCCTGTAGAGAATCTATAATTCCAGAAAATAAATGAAGACTGATTACAAATTGTAAAATCATCTTCCGGGACAGTTTAAAAATAAATGCTTTAAATTATTTTAAACGAATTAAGAAAAATATTTAGTAAGATTACCTTATTTTGGTACAAAGATTCAATTCTGAGTTACCAAATGAGGAGATCAAAATCATTGTAGTGTTATTGATCTATGAAAATCGTTTATCAACAATAACGCTTCGTGAATGTGTTTTTGTACCAAAATCAAAAATGATATACACACCTGTGTATACACATGTATTTATCAAACTGCTAGTCTATCTCTATATATGCCTTTCTCCCACTCTCGCTCTCTCTCTCTCTCTCTCTATATATATATATATATATATATATATATATATATATATAAGAAAACTTAAAGATATGCTCAGGAAAAAGAACATTGGAATTCAAACGGGTAATCTAAAGCGAACGAAGTGGCCAAATAATTCAAAGACAAAAATTCTTTTTCGGAATTAAATCCTTGAAAAAAAAAATGAAGTTGAAAAAGAATGAATAAAGTGGGATAAGTATAAAAAGTTTATTAGGAAATTGTAAGTGCAGTAGAATTGGAAAACGACAGTCAGACATATTATTAGTGGAGAACGTGAAACAGTCGTAAATTACCTGACCAAAATATAATCGTAATGTAAATCTAATAAAGAATTAAAATATTCCGGAAAGAATACTATTTGAATTGCTAAAAATAGTGAGGAGAGTGATGGATTAACTGAGTGTACATCTTTGCCACTTGATCCCCAGCAAGAGTTACTCATTCGCACTGGGGTGAAAATTCATAAAGATAATAAAAAGGGCCGCGTACAAAGATTTGGCTGCAAAATATTACAAAACTTTCAATCGTTTTAAAATATGTTCAGGAACATAAATACTGTCATAGTTGGGGGCGCCGCAAATATGTGTGTGTGTGTGTGTGTGCATATGGCCACATGTGTGTGGGTGCTTAGTGAGAGAGAGAGAGAAAGATAAAGAGAGAGTGAGAGAAAACGTTCTCCCTCTGTTGATGTCGTCTAGAAAAGGCGACATCTCTCCGCTTTCATAACCCTGAAATCCTTGTTGATAATGTCTTCCATATTGACAACCCGCTGACTTGTGTCGACCGCGCCTGGACCGATTTACGACTGGACCGATTTGACATTTGGCGCTGCCGCCGCCGCCGCCGCCGCCGCCACTGCCGCTGCCAGTCCCGCCTCCGTTTGCCGTTGGTGGACACCGCTGACAAAGACCGCCAACTCATTTGGTCGCAGATGACTAAACTCTATTTCTATACCTATTTCTATCTTATTTCACTGTGATCACCGCTATATCTCGAACAAAAAGGAAGAAGACGAAAGAGGAAGAGAAGTAAAACGAGGCTACATAATAAACAAAGAAGAAAATAAGGAATAGAAAAAAAAAAGGAGGAAAATAATATTTACGTATAGGTAGTGAGTACAAAAAAGTGTCGCTGATCGAGGTGGAGAGTCAATTAGTGAAATACCGATGCAACCCAATATAAATCTTCTTCCTATGTCTGTCTTTTTTTTTTCTCTAAATTCTAAATCTTTTTGAAGTGTTATCAGACTTCTAGTTTTATAATTCCCTTACTATTCCTGGCAAGTTTTTCACGTCATCTATCACTGGTAGTTTTTCACTGTCCTCCGGTCACCAGGACTCTCCTAAGTAACTTAGTCAATTAAAACAATACTGTTTTCTGTTTGGTATTTATCATTATCATTTTACTCCTTGCATTTTTTTCACACCAGCGTAGGTTGATGGTCTTTTACTAGAGTCTGAGTGGCAGCAAGTCTCCCCGGGTCTCCTGGACTCTTCTCAGTATTCTGTCCGGTCTCAATAATGCTGTAGTTTGTATGATCTCATTTGTTCTTTTGATTTCAAATTCTTCCTCTCCCCAGCCCTAAGCCCTTGAGGGCCGTTCTACCAACTACAATTGGTATCATCTTCAACCTAATAGTCCTCTATTTTTTTTTAGTTCTCTGGAAGTCCCACGTATTTGTCTCTTTTTTATTTTCTTTTAATTTCACTCTATCGTCTATTTGAACGGCAAAATCTGCTTTTATGTTAACTCTAAGTCTGGATTTCTGATCGGAATGAAGTGATCTGTTTGTATCTCAAAATCCTAAAGAACCTTATGAGTCTCAATTTCTTGTGCGGATTCTGCTTTGTACGTATAATTATTATTGTTATTAGATAATTTGATTTTCATCTTTACTTCCGATATCTTACAATCCTTCTTTTAGTTTTTATGGTTTTAGCCCATATCTCGAATCAGTTAAGGTAGTGATTATATGTATTCTGTGTTCCATTCCTATTTTTTGGCATAATACTTTTCAAGTTTCATAACTAGTTCTCTCCCAGGGAGATGACCAGTTCCGCAAAGTGCATTTGTATTTCTTATTGACTGAGATTGTCAATTATTTTCTTAATGTGTTTATATGTGACTTTCTTGATTATACCCAGTGCTCCCACTATAACTGGCACGTTGCTAGATTTAAGGTAGCAAATTTTTATAATTTCCATTTCCAGTTCTTTGTATCTATTTATTTTATTATACTCTTTGACAATTATGTTATCATCTTTTGACTCTGATATATCAATTAGAAAGCATTTTTATAATCTTTAAACACTACATCTGATCAATTTCACTTTATTTCAGTTTGGATTGTAAAGTTCCAGAGAATTGTACTTTATTTGGTTTCTGTTTTGGTTTTTGATGTTTATACTGTTTTTAAATTTCCAAATTCAGCCGACCTTGGGAGAATGGAGACCAGCTTTTGGAAAATCGAGAAGAGAACAAGTCGTTATATCCCGATTGCGTATTGGTCATACAAGGCTTACCCACGCTTTCATACTGAAACAGAAACCACAACCACAGTGTTTGACGTGTCAGACAACTTGCACGGTTAAACACATTCTTATAGAATGCAGGGCTTTCGCTGTCATCAGAAAGCGTTTTTTCAAAGTGACTAGTTTAACCGAATTGTTCGAAAACGTCAAAATAGATGACGTTCTGTCCTTCTTGCGAGAGGCAGGGTTGTACAAAAAATATGATGAATTAAAACTGATTAATCATGTGCAAACATATGAAATCCTGCTTATAGAAAATTTTACCTACTAAGTATTCGTTCAGAAATCTTTGGTTGAGAACTTGGCGTTAAATAACCTACAAAGGTTGATACGCCATAAAACCAACCAACCAACCAACCAACCAATCAAATTTCCATATTCCATAATATTTGCTAAATTTTCCATTAATATAATGTCCTATTTTATCATGCCTTTCTTTATATTCAATCATTATAATTTCCGAATTTTTCACATCAGCGTTAGCTGGTAGTCTTTTTCTGGAGTCTGAGTGACAGCAAGTCTCGTCAAGTCTTCAGAATTCTTCAGAATGTTCTAGCCGATCTTAACAATGGTCTCGATTTTCCCACAGATTTCCAATTCTTCTAGTCCTCATTACAAACTTTTGAGGACCGCTCAAAGCACACTGACTAATATTGGTATCCCGATCGCCCTTCATATTCAATAGCTCTTGTTTTCTGGCAAAGCGCACTATTTGTTTATCTTTTCACTTACCCTTACTTTCATTCTGCAGCTTGCCGGAATGGCAAAATCCACTAGATGGGAAGTTCCCTCCATGTTTTCAATCAAGGGAGTATCTGCCGATCTTTTTACTTACCCTAACTTTAATTCTGCAGCTTGCTGGAATGGCAAAATCTACTAGATGGCAAGTTCCCTACATGTTTTCAGTCAAGGGAGCATTTGCCGATCTTAATACTCAAATCAGTCATTTGTATCCAACGTTTATTTGCAATAAATTGTTATATTCACATGGGTAGTATTTTGCAGCTATATCAGACCCAGCTTTTTTTAATTACCTATGCTTCTGTCATTGGTTAAAGAGCGATTATTTCTGGAGAGTATATATCTTCGGTATATTACCATTACACAAAAATGGGGTGAAGGATGATCTATTCAGTACTCAAAAATATATGATAGTTTGTGCCGGATATCATTGGGAGAGAATAATTCATTTTGAATGGAGCTTTATTCACAAATATTAATTTTTAACTTTCATTAATTCCAGTGCCCCGTGGTGTAATGGTTATCGTCGTAGGAAATGCACACGGATACGATTTGACACGAGTTCAAATCCTGGACGAGACTGATTGCATTTCACATAGCACTAATACCCTTGGGAAAGGTATGAATCCAATTATTCTGCCTCCAGCTATGGGTAAATAGTAGGGCAGACTAGGTTCTTCAGCCTTGTTGAGGCAACTAGTCTAGGAGAAGGAAAACTCTGAATTGAAACCTGTTAACTCCGCTTAAAAAGTGACCTAGTGTCATATCCTGCCCGAGCGGAGGGGTTGATAAATATGATTAATTCCAGTTTTATTATTTTCTGTGGAGTCACTGGAAAAATTGTACTAACGCTTTGCTTCTCTAAAATACGCCACTTCCAATTTGGAAGTAAATCGTTTGTTTTTTTCTCCTCTCGTTTGTCGTCTACCTGCAAGCAAATTAAAATATTTTATATATTACATTCTCTCTCACTTTCTCCCCAGTATTGTCAATAAATTTAGCACCTGCTGATCATAACACACAGACATGCTGTCCGGGTCTCATGTTGATTTAGATCTTGATTTGTCATTTTTCATAGGTAGTATATGGTGATTATACCAAACACAGGGGTTGATTTTTATCAATTCTCCTGTCTCAGATGTGAACTGCTATTCTTTCCAGAAAGAGGACACATAAGCGGGCCATACACATACACAAAATTAAAAAAAAATTTTTTTGTTAAACTCTGGGTCAAAACTTACTAAGTTTTAACTTTGTAAAAGTCGCACTGTCACATTTTAAAACTGTTGCATACTAGAATTTACTTATTTAAATACGAGCTATTTTGGGGTATTTCACAATACCCCACCTTTGCTTACCATTTGAGTGTTATATTTCTAATTCCTTTTTACATTTGTTTAAAAGTTCCAGTCACGTGACTTGGAGAATTGACGAGAAATTCTTTTTACTCTTTGTGTTTTTGTACTTTTACTCATCATCAATTTATCAAAAAAAGAAAACGCTAAGTTTTACTTTGATTGTCTGGCATAGAATTTTGGGACATATTAATAAACAAGTAAAGATTTCAGCATATTACATGAAATAACGAATTCAAAAAAGTTTGTGGCACTTTCTTACCTGGATTCCCCAATCATATATTTTAACTCTTTACTACCGTTTGAGCGTTAAATTCCCAATTCCTTTCGTAATTATTCCAATCACACAACTCTTTACTTAATTATTCTCATCACCTTATTCAAGTTTTTCATATCAGCTTTAACTTCTGATCTTTCACATGAATCTACGATATTTTCATTGTTTTTTGATCAATTTGTCTGAGTTTCTTCCCTGTTCATTTCAAAAATATTCCAGAGTATTTTTCAATGGGGACTACCCTGGTATTTATTCATTTGAGGATGTTTTTTGCGGCAGAGCTTAGTTTCGAAAGGTTTTCTTCTTCTGAGTTTCTCCTTTTTCACATTTTCTTTCATCTCTGGTGTTTATATGCGAGGGTTCTGATGTTTTCCTGATTTGGTAATTCTATTCCTTCCGTTGTTTCTCGTTTCCCTTGTTCATTAACAGAATTGCACATTTTCAATATCAAATTCCATTCCTATATCCTGACTATATATTATTATAGTTTGTCTAAGGGTTTTGAGTTCTTTTCCATTTTTAGCAAATACGTTGATAATATTCATCCACATAAGTTAGTTTATCTTTTCACAAGACTTTTGAAATCTGTAGCCTTTGTTCGTCCTTTCTAAGCTTATAATTCAGTGGCATTATTGCTATAACAAACTGAAGTGGTGTGAGTGGGTCTCCCTGGAAGATGCCTCTTTATTTTCACCTCTGCTATGGTTTGTCATCTTGCTTCTAATTCCACTTTCCAGTTTCCCATTGTGTCCCTAGTAAATCTAATAACTTTATCGGATATTTGGGACATTTTTGGACATTCCATCATGCGAGTATGTGGGATCATATCATAGACATTTCTATTGTCTATCCATGCTATAGATCCTTTTTTCATCTTATTTTTTTACTTTCTTGATCATATGCTGATCGAGAAATAGTAGATCGTCAGTTCTTCTTGCTCACTTGTATCACCCTTTCCGTTCTTCGGGAAATAGTTCTCGACTTTCAAACGAGTAATATAATTATTCTCTTATCTGTGCTGATAGGATTTTCCACATCATTGGTTGATACTTTATCAGTTTATTATTGCAGAGGATTGTTCTTTTTTTTTTTTTTTTTTGTGGGAGGGTGAATCTTTCCGGATCAGAATAGTTTTCTTGTAATCTATTTTGGTATTCTTACTTCTCTTGGGCATTTACTCAGTTGAAGAGCCAATCTGTCACGAATGAACGTGCATTTAAAAAAATCAGAATCCATGTGTGCCATTAGAGTCTAGAGTTTTCAAATTTAGTATTTTGCTCTGAGCAAGTCAAGGTGTATGACTACTACTAGACTTTTTTTAGTGTTGCTCTGAGTGAGTCAAGGTGTGACTACCACTGGACGTTTTGGAGTGTTGCTCTGAGAGAGTCAAGGTGTATGACTACCACTGGACTTTTTGGAGTGTCGCTCTGAGTGAGTTAAGGTGTATGACTACCACTGAACTTTCTTCAAGTACTTGAAATTTTTAAATAAATCTTTATTAATCCATTTGACTTTTTTGTTGATTTTTCCCCCTCTCTTGATGCAGAAATGCTCTCTTGCCTTTGCATCTGGTTATTCATTTTTCCATGCTTTCTCCTTCGACTTTTGTTTGTGTAGCTTGACTTTACGAAGTATCTCCTAAGTCTTCTTTCACTAGAGTTTTGGGGTTTATTTATTTTAGTTGTATTGTCAGTCTGTGTATTTTTACTTTCTTATTAATTTCGGTTGTTCTCAAAGTTTCTTCATTTGTCCTTCTAGTTTAATTTTCCATCCAATTTGTGTGTTTTGGTTTATTTTGGAGAAACTGATTTTGTCATTGATTATTTATGCTCCTGCATAAACTTGGTTCGATTAGTTCGGTGATGTTGTCTACTGAGATATTTGTAAAAAATTTATTTACCTTTTCGATTTCTTACTTGAATTTTTCTTGTCTTGGTTCCTTGGAGATGGTAATGCCAACTTCTTTTCGGTCATGTTATTTTTTTTATTAATTCTATGTTATTTCTTTCATTTTGTGTTGACTTTTGTGCTGGTTTCCGTTGATGTTTCGTTTTCTGTACTTTGCTTTTCGGTATTTTGTGTATCGGGTTTTTTTTGTGTAGCTCTTGTTGGTTATTCACCTTATGACGTACTTGTCCCCATATTTTCCTTATCACGAGTTTCCTTAAAATCATTTTTCCTTGGTCTGTCATATTTTGGTTTATTTTATTGAACTAAGGAGCTTCTTCCCAATTTTCTATCATCATTGTCCTATGTCCACTTTTAATCAGATTGATTTTAAAATAGCAATTCATCACATTTTTGTTGTCTTCTATTCTCTAGTTTTTTCTGTCGTTTCTCATATGAGATGTTGCTTTTTAAATTGCTTATGTACCTGAAATTAGAGCATTTGCAAGATCCCAACCTGATTCAATATCTTAGCTATTAATGGAACACCTGCCAATCATGACACTCAAACCTGTCATTAGAGTCCCCCGATTAATTGTATTCATATTTATCATTTTTTATGAATAGAATACTGTGGCTATACTAAACCTCTTTGGGAGAGGGTAATAACTTCCCAGGAGAAATAATGCTAGCGGGGCAAGCACACATACAAAACGCCTTTTAATTTAAATTTTGCAAGTTTTAACGTAATACATGTTCATCTACCCCATTTTATTTTTGTCAGACTTTGCGGGTTGATATATTTCAAAAGTTTAGACTTAAATTTCAAAATAGAGGCACCGCACTGTTGCAAATTTAATCAGTTTTTAGTCGGAGTAAAAAGTATTTTACTATTCTTTTTGTATCTTCAGTCTCTGTCGTCATGAGTTTTCAACAATTTTTTTTCTTTATTTTTCTTTTTAAATTTGCTGGTTTCATTATTAAAAGATATGCAATGAAAGCTTACAGTTTTTAATGCTTTCCGAGTCATTTAACTAGCCACAATCCCGGTGTATCGTCTATCTCTGTTCAATAGATATTTAAGTAGAACTGGTCATAAGACTTTCTCACTCAATTCTAGATATTAGTATATTCATTTGACGTAAAAATGTTAAAGAATGAACAAAAAGGAGATTTTGATTTTGCCTCTTATTCAAACTTTGCTTATGTCCTCAGCAAGTTTCAATATTAAAAAAAAAAATTAGCTGCTTTCTTAATTCAAAAGAAACATCTGGGAACATCTTTTCTGTTCTTCGGCAAATAGTCCGCGACTTACTAGTGAGTAATATATCTCCCTAATCTGTGCTTTTAAGATTTTCAGTATTATAGGTAGACACATTATCGGTCTATAGTTACTATAGACGCTTTCTTTTTTGAAGTCTTTCTGGATTAGGGGGGTCTAACCCCTTAATCATCTACTCGGGTGTATTTGTTTCCTCCAATCATTTACTCACTTCAAGAGCCAGTCTGTCGTTGATAGAGGTGAATTTTTAAAACCAGAATCCTTGTATGACATCATGTCCTGCTTTTTTCCAATTCGATACTTTTTCTCTGTTGCACTGAGAGATTCCTGGTGCAATATTGCCTCAGGGCCTTTTTAGAGTCCTTGCACTTCTTCTTCTATATTATTTATCTATTCGGCCCTCCTGTTATGTTTTTCTGTTTCCATATTTTACTTCAAAATAGTTTTGTTCCCTTTGCATTTGGTTGTTGGTATGTCTTCATGCATTTTCCCTGTACTTTTTCATCGAATTTTCTTTCATTATTTTGGAAAATCTTTTTTCGATTCTATTGCTCGACTCTCTTCTTTCTTTTTAAGATTCTCTTCTTTCACCATTTTTAAAAATTTATTTCTTCAAGTTGCATTGTCAGATTTTGTCTCCTGTTTTGTTTGCTCTTTTCATTCCAACTTATCCTCTCCTCGTATTAAAATCTTTTCCTTAGAATCTTAGCTTGTTGTCACAATTTATTCACCTGCTTTTTATTCTAATTTTCAATCCAGGCTTTGTATTTTTGTTTTAGTTCCTTAGGAGCACACCAAATTTAACACAGGCTAATTTCTGTATTAATTAGCTCCTTTTATTCAGTGACGTTGTCCGTAGGCTTATTTGGTTATAATTTGTTAATCTTTTTCGTTTCTACCAAAAATTTTCCAGTCTTGGTTCTTTTCAGTCATTATTTTCTTTTATAACTCTGCCTTAATTGTGTCTTCTTGTGTTAACGTTTGTTTTACGGAATTGGTGTATGTGGTATTTCGGTTTTCATTATTTTGGATATCAATTCTGTTCGGGATTTCTTGCTTTTCCATATTTAGTGTTTCGGTTCGAGTTGTGGTGTCTGGCTGATATTCTTCCCTATTTACTTGTTGGTATATATCTAGTATCTCAAACTCTGAAAACCAAACTTTCTTTAAAATCATTCTAACTTGGCCGGCACTTCTTTGGTTAGTTTATTAAATCTTGTTGATTCTGCCTAAATTTCTATAATTCTTTTCCTTTATCCTCTTTGTGTAGAATTGTTCTCAAGATAACAGCATAGAAGACTAACTTTGATTAAAAAGCTCACAACTTTAAAGAATATTTACTCACCAATAATATTTTTCAACATTTCATCAAAATTAAAGTTATTGGGTAGCGTCATTTTTCTTTGAAATTCTTTGTTTCTTATATCCTCTAACTGAATTATTTAAAAAAAATCTTTTTCTAAAATAAGTTCTAGTCACGTGACTTGAGATATGACCCTTCTATGACTGCTATCAGTACTGCTACAACTTCATTTTCCCACTATCATAATCACAATTATTACTAATTGCAAGTTATTCACACCAGTATTAACTGCTGTCTTTCATTGAGATTTGAATAACAGCATGTTCCCAAAGCTAACCAAGACTCTTCCAAATATTTAAGATGAACTTAATACTTTTGTGGTCAGGACAGTCTCAATTCTTCCTCAAATCTTTATTTCCCTTATTTTTCCATGTTTTTCTTGTACCATTCTCAGTTGATCTCCTTCTCCACCAAGTCAATATTTTTGTTATTATTGGTGGTCGTCTTATATTTTATGAATTCTCTTGGTTCACCCCAGGTCGAATTTTTTCTACATCTTTTTCTTCTTTTTTTTTTTTCTTATTTACACCAATCTATTTCATTCCCTCAATGTTTTTCCCCTTTTATTCATTATTTCCATTAATCTCTGTTGCATTCGGTTTATTTAAAGATTTTCCTATTTTGCTTAATTTTGAATTTTTTTCCTTTCTTGCTTGGCCCTTTTTGCTCTTATATCTTCATGAATATTTCTGTTTTCCTTCTTTAATTCTTTATTTATGGAATTCTGTCTCTTTCTGAATTCATCTGCTAACATTTTTCTTTAATCATGTAAGAGGACAAACGATTTCTGTATTCAGTGATTCGCGCTACGCTGCTTTTCATCTCTTCATGTCCGAAGGCTAACAACGGCCGACATTAAAACCTGTCGTTGCCACCCAAACACGACGTCAATTCTTCACTTTTGTATTTTTTCTATTCTTTTATTTCTTGGTTTTTGTTTTTATTTTTTTTGTGCGTTTTGTAAAAATGAAAATAAAAACAAAACTCGTCACACCTGTTTTTGAATTCAACAAAGACAATACAATGAAGAGGTTTACCGAGGAAGAACGAAAAAAATGTGTAAATCATCGGGTCAACTGCGGCTATTGAAACAGAAGAAAAGGAAGGTTGCAGAAGAAATCAGAGTACGAATTTGCTAAAATAAAATGAAAAATACAAAAACGAAGTTAGAGAAAGACAAGGAGAAGGAAGAAAGACATTAACAAATGTATATGTTAGTTGATTTACTCGGTGTTTAACGGATCTATTCATTGAATTACAAAAAAAAAATACAACCTCTCATGACAGCACACAACTTTCTAATTCATTCCTATTTCCCCAAGTCAAGTACTTTTCGAAAGTCAATTCCTTTTCGTATTTTTTCTTTACACATGCGAAAATATATTTGCATATGTGATACGCATAGAATTTCTCAACAGTTTTTATAGTCCCATAATAATCAATTTTTGGGTGAAAAATTAAATCTTTGGTAAATTTGCCGAACTTGGATCCGTAGACTATTGACCCAAACAGTTTAGTTCCACCATGTAACTTTCAACAATTAAAAGATCTGCTATTAACTTTTCCTAGAAGAAACCTGAAAAGGTTACATTTGCAAAATTAAATGAGATATTTGATAAAATTTAGAAGCCAACATAATATCATTGAAAAGAGAAACGAATAAAATTAAGCAACTCACAATTTTTTGATTATCAAATAAGTTTTGAAGAATAGAACTGGAAATAAAGTGAATAATCATAATGGAAGCGTATTTCTGACAAGATGGCATAAAAAAGAGAAATGTATGCTTACAGAGAAGTTCAGGATCATCGGATTTCCAAGAAAGGGCTTTCTACTAAACAAATGATCGGAACTAGTATGAAACTAGGTTTTTATATATTAGCTCCTATTTTTGTATTTTTCGTTTGAAAATTTTATTCCCTGCAGAAATACATTACAGGATATAGCGATTCTTATATTTGTTTCTGATGCTTTTTAAGAATGGATATGAAATCCTGACTTCAAAAAGATTGAATGCCTTCATAACTCTTGTTTCCTCCTTTTAAAGAAGAGCGGTTATTTACTAAGCATAGTTTAAGCCAAGACCGGAAGCATGGGACACTCATTGAGTTGCTAACTCATCAACAACAATCTGGTAGCTTTGCTTGCAATATGAGAGGTATGTATTTTTCTCGTGAATCAGTAATCTTTCTCTTTTTTCCAAAAAATGAGAATTTTTTATGATGCAGAGAATGACAGCATCTTGATTTGTGAAAGGGAATTCGAGTCTCACTTGGTGTTGTGTCCTTCAACTAGATTAACCTAACATTATTTAATGTTTAGCCACTATAACTAATCTGTAGTAAAGTCTATCCAGATAAGCTGTTAGAATGCTTGACTTATGCTAAATCAAAGTGAGTTTAGTTAATCCCTGATATATCTTCATATATTTTTAGAATCCGAATCTGACTTGTGTTTTATCAAATCTTCAATTTCTATTCGATTTGGATGTCGCTCTCTTAGAATAATAGAGCAATACTAAGGAGTCTATAATATACCAATTTGATATCTAAAAAGACTATTTAATGATAAAAAAATAAAGAGACTGAGAAAAACAAAATTAAAAGATATAAAAACATTAAAGGTGTGTTTTTGTTGATAATTCAATTCAGACTTGTTTATAACGTTGTGTGGGCGTTAAAACGTCCGACATTTCCATTTCATCCATTGGATCCTTTCAATTTCTGTCTGCCTTTTGGCTAAATCCAAACCATGTCACCTTTTACTGTTCAACAAAACAGTCAATGCATAACGGTTTAGTGAACAAATGACTCAGTGTAAGTAAACTTAAATTTACAAATAGATCAATAGGGTAGGGTCTGAATCTTCAACTAGACCGTATATTGCCATGAATAGTTATCAAGTTGTTCTACGACTCTTCATTGATTGATTGGCCTCTGCTACAATTTCATTCATAGGTTCCCAAATAATATATCGTACAAAATGTACCATTCGATTATATAAGTCCTTTCTATATTGTGTTGGTGGAGGGGGGTCACAAAAATTGTGGTTATCAAGCCTTGTGAGTTAGAGAAAGAACAATAAAATTTTCGGTAAAAAAAACATGTCAAATGATTTTATTAAAAGTAAACAAAATAAAAAAATAAAGAAAAAAAACAACCCCCACCAAAAAAAACAAAATCAGAACCTCTTGGGTTTCTGTCATTTCTATCAGTATTATCTACTATCTATTACAGTTTTTTTTTTCTCTCAGTTTCTTGCTCTCTTCCCTGTATCTTTCGCTCTTCTCTTTTCCTCTCAGTCTATATACATATATTCATATACATATATAATTCTTCTTCTTCTTCTTCTTCTTCTTCTTCTTCTTCTTATTATTATTATTATTATTATTATTATTATTTAGTTGCAAAAGTGCTTAGTGCTCTCAAAAAGATTAAAGACAGATGAATACACAGGACAAATTTACACTCTACCACACACACACACATTCTCATATATAATATAAAGTTGGCGACCATAGTCGAGGGTGACCCGAAGGCTCTCTTTTCAACAGCTACTACACCGAGGTGTAAGAGAAGGCGCTACTCCATCCCCTGGATTCCTCCACATAACCCTTGATCCTTCCCTCATAATGCTGAGTTTTAAGCAAGGCGGCGTCAAGTACCACTTTTTGAGTCTAATATTTGACTCGAGCTGGGATTGAACCTCAGACTCCCAGATCATTGGCGAACATATATATGATTGAACATAATAGACATTCTTTGTCTACATATTTTTTGTTAATCCTTTCGAATTACCGTATTGATCTTATGATATTCGGCGGGAATTAGTTGATCAACCTTCCATAATTAGTTATTTCCCAAGAACTTTCTACCCAACTTTGAGCCATCATCAGGGGAAGATGTATTACAAAAGTGATGTAACTTTTGTATGTACATTACAACTTCGTAAGAATAACAACGTGACAACGGCATCCCTACGTAATAAAATGCCAACGCTTAAAAACTTATGAAGTCACAAACTGAACTTTCTAACACATACCTAAAAGAACAAACAGAGTACATTCAAGACCTGGTCAATCAGATTAGAAAGCTCAGTAGAAGATGAAAAATCTCAGATAGCGTAGCAATGAAGTAAGTAAAAAGAAGAACATCACGAGAGCTAAGATAAAAGCTGCCCGCTAAGAAGAACGAAAACATATGAGGAAAGAACATTTCAAGAATATTCTTGAAAATTCCCCAAAAATTACTGACGAACCTATCACGAAAATCATTAATGATCAACTCGACGTCAAACTAGGACAGTTTAAGCAAGAAGAATTCGACGTTGTATTATCAAAAATTAAAAACAGGAAAGCTGTCGGTGTTGATGAAATGCCACCAGAATTATGGAAAACAAAGAAATTCGATGATATATTGCTCATATATGTATGATGATATGTATTGCCATATTTGATCAGAACATAATATTGTGCTCTAAAGATTTCCAAAATAGAAAAGGTCTGTCTACCTTTAAAGTTATTATGAGGCCTGATCAATGACCACAAATATTAATATAATCTAATTTGTCTAAAATCCTGTTTGGTAAATTAATTGCAATAAATTCTCGCCGGTAAATTCATCGTGAGGTAAATTTATCTCATGCTAAGGTTATCACCAGCAGATTAATTGTATGGCAGATTTACGGCAGGTAATTTTTTCAAGACTAAATGCAGAATTTAATTATTGCTTCAAAATATTTAGTAAAAAGAGCTAAAGGGTTAGGATTAGGGTTAGGGAAACCCTATATCATAAGACCAAGTAATCCGAATCGGTGAATTCACGATACGATAAATTTACAATGCAATGAATTTACCTAGAATCTCGTAGAGAAACAGATTATGAAACAATTGATTTTGGAGCCACGTTAAAAAAGATGCACTTTATTTCTAGTCGCTTCTCCGGCAACTTTTTACTTTATAACCATATCGGTCAGTCACGTCTGGTTTTTAAAGTTGTTCATTCTAATGAAGAATATGAATTATTCCTGCGAAACACCTGTTCAGTTCTTGGTTACTTCAGGTCTATAGTAACTGTTTTGTGGGGGACGCCCACAAACCTGACTGGAGCTTTTTTGAGGGAAATGTGCGGGTGGTCGAAGATGACATCAAAAAGAAAAAAATATAGAAAGTGCTCGTAGCACACCGGTCTTCAAAACCGCTATACACTCAGTTAAGTTTTATGATTTTAAACACTTAGGAGCTACAAATGCATGAATAAAATGTCTGCCCAAGGTCCAAAAATTGACTCCTTAACATAAGAGTTGGTGGGGTGACGCTGAGAATTTAAGAGGAGAATTTGAAGTTTCGTAGTTCTATTTACCAAGAGGATTACTTGATAGGCGATGTTGTTTCCAGATGGGAGTCGTTAATTCTGCTGGGCCTATAAAATTGGCAGTGACTGATACAGTAATAATATCTATGCTAAATATCTATCTATCTATCTATCTATCTATCTATCTATCTATCTATCTATTCTCATATCAATCTATTCATCTCTGGAATATCCTTATCTATTTCAGTCTTTTCATATCTATATTTATATCGATTTATTTATCTTAGTATTTTAATTTTTATTCATCTATCAAATCATCATCAGTTCAAATTTATCTGTTGCTTTAAATCTATGTGTATCAAGAGCCAATTTCATCGAATGATTAGGTGTTCAATATATATATATATATATATATATATATATATACATATATATATATATCAATGAAATACACACACACGCACACACATACACACACATATACAGATATATATATATATACAGAGAGAGAGAGAGAGAGAGAGAGAGAGAGAGAGAGAGAGAAAGAAAGAGAGAAAGCACGTATGCGTGTTTGTGTATGCTGATTTCTATTAGTCTTCTTTTTCTTGCCAGAAGTGTAAAAGTTTAAAATTTCAAGAATCAGAAAATTTAACGAATTATCTTTTTTCTCGGAGACTTTCTAAGACTTCACCTCTGCGTTCGTTGATTTGAAAGACGCTTTGTTTTTTCTTATTGCATTATAGATATTAAATCACGTGAATTTGCCTCACGATTTCTTCATCTCTAGTGACTTCTTTTCTAAAGGGCAAACGCAAACGTTTTCATTCATTCCCAGACAAATCTCAACCCATGCTTAGATAATTATGTTGTTGAAGTAAAAGAGAAAATCAATTTTCAAATCCTTCAGAAGCCACATTACATTGGGGTTATTCTAAATGTTTGTACAAAGGTGTATCAAGATACATGAAGGTGGGCTTATTATTGTAATGGAAATGAAAAAATATGCACTTGAATGAAGTCAATATTTCACTCCTTTTTTCACACATTACAAAATACTAAATGATTTCATTGTAGCAAAACATTAATAGTAACAATAAGGAAAATATTTTCCCGGCTTCTTTAGAAGCTTAAATCTAACCGAAAGTCACGTGGGTATCGTTATGTGTACAGATGGGTAGAGACAAAAATTTCTCAGCTACTACCGCAATTCATTTCAAAATCGTTAAGGGATTTGAACTTGACCCTTTTCTTTTAAATGTTGTGAAGAGGTTTAGCCTAGGGGAACAAACCCGAGATGTGAGCTTTATGCGTATGTCCCCGGTCACGGGTGATCGGTAATTGTTAGATGTAAGAATGTCGGATATATTCTCCTGTGGTAGAAACAGTTATGATATATTTAACCAACCTTAATTCTTTAGATATTTTCAGGCTTCATTATCTTTACTTTGCTTACACACCCCATCTGTCCGTATGTATGTATGTCTCTCTCTCTCTCTCTCTGTTTCTCTCTCTCTCTCTCTCTCTACCTCTCTCTCACACACACACACACACACACACACACACACACACATTCTGCTACTTTTAGAATCTACAATCATACCATAATGATTCATTGGAATGAACTGTCGGTCATTATAGAGTAAATTTTTTCAATTAAATCCATCAAATTTACCCATTTTCTTTTTGTATTAATTAGGACATTTTTAAAATTGCTTTTTTTGCTCGTTATAGACAGAGAAATTTAACTTTACTGAAAGAATTAAATTTGATTTAAAAATTAATGATAAAAAATTTTTCTGTATTTTTTAGATAGACTTATCACTATTTTATACTGTTTTAATCATATGAGTATCGTTGTTGTTATAGTAGCTATAATAACGAAGATATGCATCCAAAAACTCACATTTTTCTCTACTTCATCCCCCTTAATGTTTCGATGAAATCCAGATTTGAGTAAAAAAAAAACCCTCTTCTAGTTGAAACTGAAAATGTGTGTCATTTGGAAGGCAAAAATTTCTAAAAGGTTCAGCAAAAAGAATGAATACAAATAGAAGAAATATGTTCAGAAACAGAATTCAGTTTGGTGCTTTTCTGTTGCAAATGTTTTAAAAGGAATATGAAACCGAAGTGTTTCCAGTTGAAACAGACTTTGTACAATTCTGCACAAATGGCATAGGACGCTACGGAAATAACGAATCAATAAAATATTTTTTACATATATGAAATTTATATAATTTGAACAAAATCATTTCCAATTCTCAGTTCAGGATAAAGGACGGAAAATTTTTCGGGGCAATGCATTTTCTATTTGCATTTGGTACTGTCGATCGGAAATGACTACCTTTTTCTCTTTTTCATTTTAATTGTATCATTATTTTTTGAATAAATCTCATCATATAAGATTAAAAAACCAAAAACTTAATACTTTATGCGCGAGTATTTCTTCCTGAGTTTTGGTGCGTCTGGAAGGCCGTATTAAACTTATGTAATGTTTCACCACAGAAGTAAAAGATTGGCAATTACTTCTCAACCTCTGGCTTATATTGACCTAAATTGATAAATTGTAATATAAAAATGCAATATTCCCAGCTTGTTTCCAAAAATAGGATAATAAACAGAGAAAATATAAGAAAATTATGTTTTGCCGAAAAATTTAATATTTTGTTAAAAATGCTTTTTGATCAAATCTTCGATATTTTGGCCAAAATTGATGAACACAATGAAAACACATCAGTATATTTCTAAAGAATACTGTAGTTTGTATTCTGAGAAAACGGTTACTTAAGCATAACCGAGTATTGGAAGCGTTTTTTTTGTTTTTTTGCCCGGTTATAATTTTGCCGTCGGCTGAATTTGATTATCGTGGTATTTCAGAAGTCTGTGATTTTACTAATTAAAATGTTTTATTCACACTGGCAATTTTTATTGGTCTACCTTTCATTCTACTTATTTCTCGATTAACTTATTGATTAATTTATTTATTTTGTTTTTTCTTGTCGCTAAGAAAAAGTGAACTTCACTGCTTTATCCCCAATTGACAGACAAACAAAACCCTATGTGATGGGGTAAACTGAAACATACTAAATCATTTACACTCAGGTGAAGTATTTAGTGATATATTTATTGAGTTTGATACCTACAGGGTTTCATGGTGATATATACTTTTCTTTGTGTCGTACAGGCTAATGGAAGAAATAGGAAGTTCGTGATATTTCAGTCATCCAGGACAGACAAAAAAAAAACCATCTCTTAAAATCCTGAATTATTCGTGATTTTGTATTTGTACCGTTCGGAAATACTTAAATCACTCAAACAGGAAATTCCAATTGATTTTATGGGGTCTTTACTCTGGAATCAATTCATAAACTGTGAAGCTAGAAATTAAGAATTCAAGAATCAGAAAAGACCTAATTGCTACCATATTCTTTATTTCGGTTATTGCATAAAGTTCAGCCTACAGAAAAGGAATAGAATTTGTTGCTGTTTGGCAAAATTACTACCCACAGTATCGGTATTTAGGGTTCGATTCAACTTAAAACCAGAATATAGAATAAGTATTATTAAATTAAGCAAGCAGGCCTTTTCACTTCAAAGATTGGCATAACACAGTCTTCTTGCCGAAATTTTGCCTTTAGCAGATTTAATTACCACGAAGCAAATGTACATTCATCATAGAGTATTTGAAAAAAATACAAATTTGGCTTCGTGTGAAATAAATTGAATAAGTTCATTATTTAATCAAATAAGATAAATGATCTTTTAATTTTTTGATAATTCTTTGGTCTGTTTGGTAACTGAGATAGTTGTGTATTGTCAACTGGTGCCAAAGATTGGAGTTTGAGTTCAAATCAAAAGATTGGATATTTTGAATGATGATTTTTCTAAGAAGCAAACATGTTCTCTATGCGTAGATCTTCTGCTTTTTGTGCCATATTAAAGTTAGTTTAAATAATTGGTGTTGGAGAAAAAATCCCTAAATTTGGTCAATATTTTAAAAAAACTTGATGTCATTTTGCTACTGAGGGGCGATTTTCAGTGGGAAAACTATTTTTATTTGTCTATTTTCCAACTTGAACGATTATTCATTTTGTTTTTGAATATTTTGCCCAATAAGAATAACGACGACTTCAAACTGAAAGAAAGATTCTTTCTCACCCAATCAAAAGTTTATAGGTGTACAAAAATTCTTATTCTACAAAAGTATTTTTCTTAAAGAAGTAAATTGAAAAAAATATTCTGTAAAGTAAGGTTTATACAGATAAGTAGAGATTCTCTATAAGATATACTTATTGCTGCATGGAAATATTTCAGTTAAAAAATATTTTGTCATTTTTCTTGTCAGCGATTTCCTTTCAATATTCTTCGGCAGTCATATTCCGTGTTTGTGAAGTTGTTTTGATTAGCATTGAATATCTGGATTTACTTTTGTCAACCGGAATAAATGAAATGTAATTTAAGAACGTATTTTTCATATTTCTTCAATGGTGTGTGTTGGATTTTTAACAAATTCTGACGTCACCGATTTCGGAAGGAAGTATAATCAATGACGTCACAAAATCAACTTGATGATAAAATCAAATCATTATTTCCATCCTTTTGACTTTTAGATGAAACTTTCTTAATGTTTTAGTGAAATTATTTTGAAAACTGAAATTTTATAAGGAAGCGAAATACATTGATCTCCTGAGGGAAAGAAGCCCTGAGAGTAAAGCTGCTGGTAATTGGTTACCCAGAAGAAAGTATTGTCGCCAATGATAGCTTTCTTTTCAACTTTTTCCCGATCACTTGATCAATCACACAATTTTCTCCTTCTCCGTTTTTTTTTTACTCCTCTGAATAAAACATTTTCTATGAAAGACGAAGGAATGATTTCTTAATAAACAAGGATGGCAAATTAAAGATAATTTTATACGAAGTCTTTGAGAATGGAGCTTTCTGAGTCTGACATTCTTAACGAAGATAAAAATCAGAATGCCATTTCATTGGTCCCCGATGAAGTCATATCTAACAGCTCTTCAGCAGAGAAAACATCAAAATGTTCTGACAGTTCAAAGACTTCTTGCACCGTTACTTTCGTCGAAAATGTCATTAAACCTCAAGTTATATATGTTGCTTCTGCTTCTAATCCTGAAGGCTCTCCAAGACAAGTCCAGCAGAAATATGAAGTGAAAGATCGTATAGAAGAAAATTGCGCTTCCCGAAATCCATGTACTGTTTCTTTTACGGTCGATATGCTCAAACCCCGAGTGATATACGTTACTTCAGCCCTGACTTCTGGAAGCTCACCGAAGCAACAAGGTCCACATTGGTCGATACAAAAGTTCGACACTTGCAATTCAAATCTTTCTGTGGTTTGTGAGAAAACAAATGTTTCTCAAATTCATCATGAGACAACGACATTTAGCATAAATGCACACACGCTTTCTTTAGAGGAAGAAATTAGACTTCAAGACGTTGCTGATTCAGATGACATTTTTGATGATCAGCTGACAGAAGAAAGACAACGCAAAACGATAAATAACTTTGACGATGGCTCAATAAAGTTCTGCGATGTATCTGTCGATGAAAATCAAACTATAGGACCTCAAGTGAAACAAAACTTTTTCATCCTTAAAGCTGATATTCACACCAAACAGAATATTAATCAGGATGAAAACGAAACTGAGGTCGAGAAAGAAAAGAATTTGTACACTCAATCTGAGATAGAAGCGCCCAGTTTAAATAATAGTAAAACATCAACGACTATTCTTGACGAAACTTGTTGTTCTGTTTCTGTAATATCCAATTATAACGACAACGAAATAGAAATTACTTCCAATTTGTCTCTAGACGACTGTGCATTAGAAGACAGTCAAATAAACGATACACAAATTCAGAAAGATAAAGACAATCCAGTAACCCTAGAAATTGTTTCCCTTGATGATGATGATCAGATTCATGAACCTCAAATTATATGTGTTTCTTCTGTCTCAACAATTAATGAACATTCAGCTCCGAATCAGTTGAAGAAGAGTTCAAAAATTCAAACGAATATCATCAATCACCAAACAACAGAAGAATCTCTGGCGAAAAAATCAGACAAAATCACCCCCTATTCATTCACAGATCAGAATATGCGCTATGGAAGTAATAACCCGATTTTTTCAAGAATCATGTTTACCATTTCTTTTTTCATTCGATTCATTTTCTTGAACTGTGCAAAACACAGTAAAATGTTAATAATTGGTTTGATCCTAATCATAACAGGCCTTTTACTCGTTGGTGTCGGCTCAATTGGATATTACTGAAAACAAAAACAAGCATGTATTTATTGGAGATTGACTATGTCACCTCAACGTACCAACAAAGAGCTCTATGAAAACTTGATCGTAATGTTTTGAAATAAATCTTGCATTAATATACAGAATGTTTTTCGGCAAAAGCAGTCGTTTTGGTGTCATTAAAGATTATTATTATTTGTTCCTCTTTTTAATTCCTTTGTTTTTGTTTGTTTTGTTTTTTATTCTCATTTTCATTTTAATCTTTCCTTTTTTTTTTTTTCTCTCCAGTTTTTTTTATTAAATCTCTTCCATCTTTCTCTCTTTCTTTCTTTCTGTGACGAGGAGAAACAAGAAACGAACCTGGTCGGAAATAATAAAAACAAAGCAACTAAACATCAGTTCGAAAGAAAATACTCGTCAAAGTTTATACATATGAATAGGAACATTGTCTGTAGATCAATGTATGCATTCAAAATTATGCATTCATATATTTTTCTAAATTAATGAAAAGAAAATTAGCAAGAGAAACAAATTTCAATGACTGAGAAAAATAAATAAGTAAATAAAATTAACAAAAGATGCCAAAATCTTTTGATTTTCTAGTCAAATACAATCCACACCTGTCACTATGTTCCAATTCACTGGCCTTAGGTCAAATAAAAATAACTATGTCATCTGTATTTTTCTTCGTGGGTGCGGCGAAATAGTTATCCTTATAGACTTACTGGTTGGGTTAGAGTAACAAAAACAGGCTGTTATATTTTCATGAAAGGTCTTTAAAATAAAGTTTATATATATATATATATATATATATATATATGTGTGTGTGTGTGTGTGTGTGTGTGTGCGTGTGTGTGTGTGTGTGTGTGTGTGTGTGTGTGTGTATATATAATTCAGACCAGTTAAATAAATTTATAATAAAAAATATTGCTGTAATCTTTACGTAAGGTTAAAAAGAAATGTTGGAATTCCCTAAATTATTGTTAAATATGGAGATTTACGTTGAAATGTATTTGGAATTTAAGTTTAAAGAAATTAAAAATTTAATTTGCTGTAGAAAGTGAGTTTAGAATATACGTCTACTACTTTATTGTGATTTCAACCGGTAAAAAAAACAAAAACCGGAAGCGGGTAAATGGAGAGGAAACTCTTCACCCCTCTTCTACTCCCTCCCACCCTTCCCTCTTGTGTCTATTCTGACTAATTATTTAATCCTTTAGATCTGAAGAAGTCCTGTTATTTTTGGTGTTATTGATTTATATCAATACCTATAACAGGATGGAAATAAATTTATAATCCTAATGTGACCGTTTTTTTTCCTTAAAGTTATATATATATATATATATATAGCTTTAAGAAAAAAAAGATGGATAGATAGATAGATAGATAGAGAGAGAGAGAGAGAGAGAGAGAGAGAGAGAGAGAGAGAGAGAGAGAGAGAGAGAGAGAGAAAAGGATGAAAGAGTTTCTAAGAATACGTTCCTCAGTAGTACTTTTCTAGAAATTGTATGACTTGGAAACCATTTTTTACAATTTATGACATCGCAGGTTTTACATGTATAATTATATATTGTGTTTATAGAAACTGAATGGCTTCTATTATGTCAATAATAATTGTTGGCCCAAACGAACTCTTCTGACTATAATTTGATAAAGGAAATTTTTATAATTAGCTTCGGTGCAAATTAACAAGGAACATTACCCTCTGTTTTTCTGCGAAATATTTGCCTAAGTTTAAAAGATTTGTTACTGAATAAATCCATAAAAATAAAGGCAGATCCTTTTTCATTAAGAATTTCAGCTGAAAATAAGGAATTCACAATAAGCAGTAACCATTTCCTTTTTATTGACAGTCAAAAATATTTTTTAATGGAGTTAAAAAAAAAAAGAAGAAAACAAACAAAACCAAACAAAAAACAATACGTGTGTCCGCTTAGAATAATTTCCTCGTTTTTGATTATTTGTTTTATTACAAAATTGTGACTGTGTATTCTTTTGCGTTTCAGAAATGTCTGTTGTCTTTTGGAAAGTGGGGCTTTGCTTTAAGCGAGCATTATCTTCCACACACATACATATCATGTTTTCTGCCTTCATCTGTGTTTTGAGAGGAATGTCTTATTTGTGTCTCTGCGTTGAACCCATCACCTTTAATCTTCTCTAATTTTCTATTTCTTAAATCAAATTCTTGGAATCTCCTATCCATGGTTTGTTCTTTCCTGAAGAATGGCTTCCACAGGCTAAGATTGTTTATGCTGGAACTGCTGATCGAGTAAAGCGAGCGAATATTTTGGAAAAATTTCTCCTCTGATTCTATTGTCTGTCGATTAATTAATCTTCATTTAATAGTGGTTAATGAGGACCCCGTCTCCCTGCATGAAGGGTCAAGAGTAGATTATTTTAAAATATTTTCACTGATTACAATTATTTGTTTTTCAATATTTCTAATCCCCACCCCCAGATGTCTGATTATGTGTCCCTCTGTGCTCCTTTCCACCAAAAAGTAGATTTTCAAGAGATAAAAATATCTAAACTTTCTCGGTGCCCAAGAATGTAAGAAAATGTCTGTGCTCGTGCGTGTGTGTATGTATATGAATGTTTGACTGAGTAATTATATATAACTTGTCTTTCAGGGTTTTTAGTAGTTTGTCCCAACGCACATGGCCAAACCAGTTCACCTGTTAAGAAAAAACAACAAAAGACAACAGCAAAACAACACAAATAACAACAACAACAAATATGTCGTTATCCATGCCTCATCACTCACTGTTTCGTGCTAAAACTGTTATTTTCAATATTTTATTCATTCATATAGTTTCCTAATACCCCCGACCACCACTACTCATGATGACGACAACGACACACGAGACTCCACCAAAATTATTGACACTCTTTACCATTTTTTATGCATATTATGTTTCATATCCCTCAGAAATGTCTGATTTCAACGTTGCATTTTCTACCACAACTTCAGGCAGTCTTTTAAAATGTCCTTAGGTTTGAAGTTAACTTATTGATTTTGTTAAAATCTGCAGAAATTAATAATTTATTTTAATAAAATCTCTTTCACAAAATGGCAATCATCCAGAATTTTTAATGTATATTAATGAATATGTGTATATAGATAGAGTGAAGAGCAAGCGAGAGAGAGAGAGAGAGAGAGAGAGAGAGATATCAAAGTTTTACGAGCGTGAGCACAGAGTCTGCGGCACTGGATGACAGTTTCTTACCTATGTGATCATCAAGCCATCATCATCATCCTCATCCATATGTCACGCTACTAGCACGGATCTCCCTGACCCTCTCCCGCCACCCGTCTCTATCGTCCATCGCCCCCGGAAGGTCCTTCAGGTTACATCTTGTATTAGCACACAGCTGTTGAATATAGGTTCTAGCTTGTCGTCCTACCTTTGCTCGTCCATGAGAAAGGTTCCACAGGAGTATATCGCTTATAAGTTTGTCCCCACTGCTCCAGCAGAGTCCCGCGTGTCTGGTTTGTCTAATTTTTATAGTTTTTGTGATGGGTCGTTTGTGGTCGTACAGCTGCTGTTTTGTTGGATGTTACCCCCAGGACTTGTTTAATACAGCTTGCAGCATTCTTGAGTAATTGCCGTCAAGTTTTTTCTCCATACGTTTAGTTAACGTCCATGTGGTGCATCCATATAACAGTATCGACACGACTGCTGCTTGGGAAAAACTGCTTTTTATTTTATCCGTCAGGTCTGACTTCCATTTGACCGATAGACTATCGATAGCTGTCCATGCCTTTGCTAGTCACGTGTTGATGTCTGTCTCCGTTATGAGATGTTGCTTCCGATGTAGGTGAACTTGTCCATTAGTTTCAGAAGGCTGCCCTTTAGTGTGGCGATATCGTCACTTTAATTAAAGCACATGTATTCCATCTTGTCTGTGTTGACATAGAGGCCTATGGCATCTGCTGCCCGTTCCTAGCTATGTAGCAGAGATTCGGCTTGGGTGAGTAATTTGTTTGATACGCTATGTCATCGGTGTAGTCTGCGTCCGTAATAGTTTGTGCTGGGTATCTTCTGCTTCTTTCCTTTGCCAACTTAAAACCGTTTTCTTTCATTAAATCTATAGACGTTCTTAGCACGTAGTCTAGACAGATTATAAACAGGTATGGGGCTAATGTATCTCCTTGTAGCACACCTGCTTCTGTGTGGAAGTAGACTGTGTCTCCATCCGGTGAGCGGACTTTTAACTGACACTAAATGTCGTTGGCTTTGTGTCTGCACTATTCAAAATTAGATCAGCAGATGTTCTATCATCGAAATTCTTTGTTTTTTATTGATATAGCACACAATCTCCATCGTTGCACTGGTTCTCTTGACTCTCACTTGCTAACCGTACCTATCGGCTATCGCACTAAGGTGAGTCATCTAAACGGAAACTAGTATTCGCACATAGCTGATATATGTAAATCTTCGCTGGTGGACCAACACTAGTGTGTCCATGTTTAATAGTCTATAAGTGAACGTTACTAATGATTTCTCTCTTACTTCTCCAAATGCGCCCAGGATGTTTTGCTCGTCTCCCTTGGAAGGTTTGTGAGATGAGAGGCAAGTGGTCATACAACTAATGTTTTGTTTAGAGCATCATGCGGCATCTTTATTTAATTTCCATATAGCTTTGCCTTTATGTGTTTTATTAGAATTCAAGTAGTGTAGCCATACAGTAATACTGACAAAGCTATTGCTTAGAATAATTTAAAAAAAAAAAGGAAAACTATATTACTATTTTATCATAATTGAAATTTTGTTTCTGCAATCGAAACTAAGTCATCGCCAACGTCAAACTTTCCTTCGCTATTTTTATCACATTCTCGGAAAATAGTAATATATCATTTATACTGTTGGCTTAGGATGCATTATCATAACATGCAATTATATTTGTATATACAACCAAATAGCAGTTTACAATTGGAACGCAAAGGATAATTTGTTTATTGATCTTGAAAAATTTGATTATAATAGATATTTGCAGGAGGTGCCCGTGGTGTAATGGTTATCGTCGTAGGAATTGGACACGGCAACACGAGTTCAAATCCTGGACTGATTGCACTTCACATAGCTCTAATACCCTTGGGAAAGGTATGAATCCAATTATTCTCCCTCCAGCTATGGGTAAATAGTAGGGCAGACTAGGTTCTTCAGCCTTGGTGAGGCAACTAGTCTAGGAGAAGGAAAACTCTGAATTGAAACCTGTTAAACCCCGCCTAAAAATTGACCTTGTGTCATATCCTGCCTGAGCGGATGGGTTGGGTAAATATGATAATAGATATTTGCTTGGTATTATTGAATCTAATTCTTTTTTGTTATATTTGCCTAATCCTGTTGATAAAGAAATTCATTAACAAAAATAAATAACTGTAATTTATAGATAAATTAAGAAAATTAGGCTGTGAAAGCCCCGAAGGATGGGAAGAGCTAGTGTCCATGCTGTTCTATTCTTTGATTTTGCCCCCTCTTTTTCGAATAAGTTTAACCGGATGATTTAATCTTAAATAATATTGTAGTAAACAATTAACTCCCCGGCACGTTTTCTTCACAAATAGACTATATCGTTTAGACAATTTGCAAACCAACAAGTACATTGATCAAAGCAAGAATCAATTAGTCCCAGAGGGTTTCCCCCCACCAGGCAATACCCACTTGGCAGACCTGTGTTTATGGCTTTGGTGCCTGAGGTTTGCCTCACAAAAGAATGCCGATGGGACGAAGCATTCTTTGTAATAGTCATGCATGAAGTTCAATTAGTGCGAGATTCCTCACAGTAAAATAACCTTGTGTCAAAAATTCTGACATGACGGGATGTCGGTTAAATACCCAGACCAACAAATACGTTTAATAAAGGCTGGTTAATTTGAATAGTTTCTGAGTTTTCATTACAAAGATTAAATTCCATTTTTTTTTTATGAATATTTTTCTTGCTGCTTTGCCCAATATTTTCAAATATTTACGCATACATAACAAAAAAGAATAAGTCGTTAACTTTCTCTCAGTCAGGTAATTGAAGGATTTCTCAAAACTTCGTTGAATTGGACGACCATCACTTTTTGATTATGATGCTTTAAAACAAAATTTAAAGAAGAAACCAACTGCCAGCAGATGAACATTTCAGAAGAGCTGTGCTCAATAAATATTAGCATATACAGAGTAATACATTAGCTTAAAAGTATACAGGAAATGTAGGGAAGTTACCCATAAATACTCCTCCGATAAAAAAATGAACCAATTTTCATTCTAGTATTTTCTCCAAACTTTTGCCATGTTATTAGTGGATGGTTGTGACATTTGAACTCTTACAAAATACCCGTAGGCAAAGCTAGATGGAAACTACATAAAGATGCCACATGCTGTTTTCAACAAATCCTGGACGCGGCACCTTACAAAATAGCAGGTGTGCGGTTACTTACCTCCCGACTCACAAACCATCCAAGACGAAGAAGATATAGTAGGCACTTTTTGAAAGGAAAGAGCGACCGCATCAACGACATTCTCCGATGGACTTCTACATATGGACACACCAATATTGGTCAACCGGCAAAGACCTATATTCGTCAATTCTGTACTGACACTAGTTTCAGTGTTGAGAATTTACCAAGAGCAATGGCCGATCGTTACGAATGGTAAAAAAAAGTTAAAGGAACCAGGGCTGTAATCACACCTTGTTGATAAAGATGATGATGAATATTTTTTAATCAGATAGACACCAACCTCGTTAAAAAAAAGTAGAGTACTAATTTTGAAGAATTAAACGATAAAATACATTTGATATTTAATTACATGAACGAAGACAACTTTAAAATAGCACATTTGAGAATTGTTTCCCTACACTGACACTTTTCTATCAATAAAAGATTATAGTTTCAGTGTGAGAAAGATTAATTGATGAAAATTGTTATTTATGAAACAAACTGCAAATCAAAATAATCTTCCTGATATTTTCTTCACCGCAATTCCAACAAAATTAACATGCAAGCTAAATGGCGTCATTTTCATAACCATTCTTACATTTGGGGAAACATTTGCAAAGTTTCATGTTTGTCAATACTTTTGGGATCAACATCTGACGTTCAGAAATTCGATCAAGATTTTAAAACAAAAATTAAATAGGCAAAGAAAAATCTCGGAGCAAACAGTAGAATTTGCCTTCACTTAGAATTTGCCCCAGGGCTTCTTCAATAAATTTATACGCCAGAAAAGTTGATTAAATTCTAAGAGCTTTATCTGTATTTACTGCGAAAGAGTAACTGCAGTTGAGAAAAAATGAATTTGGAAAGTTTACAAGAAAATATACTTTTATTATATTATTTGATTTTGTAAAAATAGGTGCAAAGATTGAAATACACACACACATACACGCACTAACACACATATACAATATATATATATATATATATATATATATATATATATATATATATATATTAAGGATGGAATGAAAGGATTCACTATTCACTATTTTTCGGCGTCAACTCTGGCAATCTATATTAAAAAATCATAGTATATTTTTTAATGTTGTGTTGGGGGTTGCTCACTTTTAAAATAATCCCTCTTTTTACTGTCATAGAAAATTGGAAAAAATCTACTTTCATCAATTGTAACCGAACTTGGATTGTTCATTAATCCATGTTTGTATTTTATTTACATTGCTTGAGCAATAGATTGGTTAAAATGATTTATTCTGTCAAGAATCTTCCGAAGTGTAGCGTATGAAATTAATAATATTCATTGCATTTTGTGCCATAAGATTTGAGGATTAGGCCTTCTAAATGCAGCATCTTCTGAATTAAATTTAACAAAGGTAAGTTTTAAGGGAAAAAAAGAAAATTTTGAACAAAATGCGCAAATTTATAAAAGTTATATGAAAAACATTTAAAATGGATAGAAAATAATTGCATCAAATATTTTTCGCCATTGTGGACATAATTGATTCATTCAACATTTACATTTAAATTACAAAATTAAAAAATCTCAGTGTTTTTCATTGAATGAAAGACATTTTTAGATAAATTTCATTTGGGAAGTCATTTGTAAAAAACGTGAATCTTTTTATTTTTAATAAAAGACGTTTTGTCCCGAAAACAAAAAGCTAGTTAGAAAAAGCTTGCGTCGAGTAAAATACGGTTTCCATAAATTTTTTAGTTTTCTAAGTCCCAAAAGTAGAAAAAAAAACTTTTTAAAAATATAAGCAAAATGTATTTATCAATTGAAACATTTATAAAAAATATATAACTAATCCTCTCACATCTCATAAATCTAAACAAAAGATTTGAATTGAGACGGTTGATACAGAAGAAAAGACATAGAAAAAAAAACAAACAAGCAAGCAAACAAATGAACAAACAAAATATGTTGATTCCAAAATTGTAAATGGAAACTTTTTAAAAATGAACGTCCTGTTTTTTACTTTTTAAAATCGCCATTTTTGTAACTAAACGGGTGTTCGTTTTCATCTATCTATCTATTTATTGTCAGGGTACTGGAGAGATTTATTTGTCACACACACACACACACACACACACACACACACACACACACACACACACACACACACACACACACACACACAGACATATATATATATATATATATATATATATATAAGTATGCAATATTATTGTGGGTTCATTTCTAACCCTCCTTACTGTTAACATTTAATTAACTGTCACCCCTTCAGCCAAATATACAAACGGAAACTTTTTCAAAGATTATATTGTCAGATATTTTTTTCTTTCGTCTTGTATACTTAAATGTTCTTATAAATTTTAATATTTGACGCCAACACGAACCTTTTTTTATTTTTCGAAACACCCTATAAATGCTATTTCCGACAGCCATTAAACTCTATCTCATTTCACAGCTTTTTTATTGAATTTATATTATAATTAATAACAAAAATATAAATAAGGGAAATCAGGGTTCTATTCATTATTGAAAAATTATAATGACTCTGATGAGTTCGTATGCAGACACCAACATTATTATTGTTAGTCATGTTGACGTAACATAACTGCAAAATTTGATTTTAGCTTTTCTTTTACATTCGCGTGTTTATAATCGAGAGGTATTTTGCGAATTAAAAAAAAATGAAAAAGTCATCTTGTTGCAAAACAGTTTCATAATTATAATCATAGATCATTTTTATCTGTAAACTTTTGATTTCTTCATTGTTACATTTTAACAATGAAAATCATGAACATTTTAATGATCAATCAATCAAATCGATGAAATTCGGAAAAGAAAAGAATTATATTAAATAGTGACAACATTTTATGAGAGTATAAATTATTACTGTGTTAAATTTTTAATCATGATTCTTCTTCTTCTTCTTCTTCTTCTTCTTCTTCTTCTTCTTCTTCTTCTTCTTCTTCTTCTTCTGCTGCTGCTGCTGCTGCTGCTGCTCGAAAGACATCCACAGAAGGAATAAAGATTAATCTTTTTGTTAGTCATGATTTAGAATCCTACGTCATTCAACGTTGTCACTTGACAAAATGATCTCCAAAAAAACGAAATACATTCGAATTTCAAATAGAATATGAATAAATAATAAATATAAATAATAAATTGCCAAAAGTATTTTAAAAAGAAAGTTGACGAAATGATAAAGAAAATCGTCCAAAATACTTGGAATATTAAGAAACAACAACTTTACATCAAATTGTTTGGTTTTGTTTGGTTTTATGGCATATCAACCTTTGTAGTTTATTTAATGCCGAATTCATTTTTATGTAAATAATCAGTTCTATTTCAAACAACCCAGTTTAGCATGAGTACATAGTTTGTAAAAAACATATCTATTTCAAACTATTCAGTTTATTCGAGCAGTTATTTATAACAATTCAGTTTAGTGGAAGTACAGTTCCAATGTCAAAAATAGTTCAATTTCAAATAATTCAGTTTAGCATAAGCACGCAGTTTAAATGTAAGTACGGTTTAATTATCAAAAACATTTCTATTTCAAGCTATTCAGTTTAATCAAACAATTCAGTTTAGCATTAGCACGCCGTTAGTTCTATTTAAACTATAGATAGGACCATTGTAGGTTATTTAATGCCAAATCCATTTCATACATATAAACAGTTGTATTTCAACGAATACAGTTTAGTATAAGTACACTGTTTAGTTCTATTTAACCCATAGATAGGACCCTATCAGGTGCTACCACTCCGGGCAAGAGTGAACCTGGAAGCAATGGCATTGAAGGGGTGTTTCGTATTCCCCAAAACCCCAGCATTACTGGGATCCCACCATCAGACTGTCTAGCGTCATATACAGGACACTCATTGGGGAGGGGATCTTGTAGTCAGTGTATTCTACAGTCCCAGCCGACTGGGCAAACATCAGATTGTAGAAATGATATTATGACAATGTATGTTGGTACATTGATTGTTTGCATAAAACAAAAATTGCCAATTATGGACTCCAAAAATCTTTATAATAAAGATTTTTGGAGACAATGATAAGTAATTTTTGTTTTTTTGATTTAGCAAAAAGAATTCGCACTAAATAATTGATTATCTGCTCATCTGTTTTAACACCACACTTTTTTTCGAAGAGAAAACAGCTGACGGTGGTTCAATCGAACCGGAGAGAAAGACTTTACATCATTAAATTGTTATCAATAAAAGACTTTTATTCGATATATATTTTAAATATGCATTAGAAACTTAAACAGAAACAGATAAATAAAATTAACCCTATATTTGATGATTGATTGAGACGTTTGTGATGTCGTCGTGATAAATAGACACAGCAAACCGACTTCAAATCCGGGATGATACGGCTCGCTTCTCACGTAGCGCTAATACCCTTGAGAAGGATAGGAATCAAACTATTTCCCTTCCAGCTATGGAGAAATTTGGGCAGACTAGGCTCTTCAAGCTCGGTGTGGCAACCAGTGTAGGAGAAGGAAAACTCAAAATTATACGTGTTAAATTCTGCTTAAAAATTGTCCCCGTGTCGCATCTTCCTCGTGGCGGAGGGGGTTGGTAAATACATGTCGGATAAGTGTAACAATAGTTGAAGGCAATTAGAATAACAGCAAATGGTTTTGAAAGTAATCACTTTTAATTTGTTTAATGAAATAATACCTTGTCGCTGTTCTTTGGATATTTACTTCTTTTTAAGCATTGGTAACGACTACAAAGCTAATTAACACACACACACACACACACACACACACACACACACACACACACACACACACACACACACATATATATATATATATATATATATATATATATATGATGACGTAGACACAGAACCAACGGTGCTTGGTGACAGTCAGTTTCTCTCCTATGCAATCATCAACTTGGTCTATGGATTTTAGAGACGGTGACTATGTTATCCTGACTTAGATATATATAGTCAATCACCGATACTGATCACACTTTATTCATATCTTTAAGCATGTTTGTATTTATTCATATTTATAAAGTATTTCATGTATACGAGAATCTTTAAATAAGTTTCCAGAGTCTTTTCGTATGGGTACTTTTATTGATAGTACACACATAAAACTCTAGTCCCCTTCGAAGTAATCTTTGCCAGCTGCAATGCACTTGTTGCACCGTTACAACAACTTCTGGAAGGCCCCATGGAAGTCCTCTTGTGTTTGCGTGTCAATGACCTTTGTCACGGCCCCTTTCATCTCCTCAATTATCTCATAACGACATCCTCTGAGCTTAGGGAATAACCAAAAGTCACAGGGAGCAAGGTCTCAACTATAGGGAGGCTGAGGAAGTGTCTTGATGCCCATCTTGGTCAAATAGTCTGTGACAAGGATGAAGTTATGGACTGGTGTATTGTCCTGGTGGAAATGCCACTGACCCGATTTGAATTGTGATGGCCTCTTCCGACGGAATCTCTTCCTAAACTCCCTTAAAACCTCAACATAGTAACCCTAACACTAACCCTCTGGCCAATCAACTCTGGTGTATTGACTTCCTTACTCCTCCCACACCTCTCATCATCCCTCACAGACTCCCTGCCTTCCTTGAATCTTTTATGCCACTCAAAAGCTGATGCTCGATTCATGCAAGATGCTCCAACAACAGTCTGAAGCATTTCATACGTTTTTGTGGCATTTTTTCCAAATTTAAAACAGAATTTTATTGCATATCGTTCTTCTAAAGTGTCCACACGTCCAGAATGCATTTTTGAAATTCACCAGTTGTGACAATCAGGCTTTAGTAAGGTGTATTCCAATTGCTGCTGTAGCTGTTCATTTGAAGCTGAAATCCTAAAAATTGGTCAGTCATCTCATAAGATGTACAGCAATAAGATACTGAATTTTCAAGAGTTTAAGGCGATTTTAAATGCCTCAAACAAAAACGTCTTACTGAATGCACCACGTATGTCCGTGTATATGAATGAATGGCTAGATGCAAGTTTATTAAAATGAAATGAACTCAGCATTTAAGTACTATATCAACTTGTTTCGTGGCATGAAAGTTTTGATTTTTATGTTGAGGTTCTAGTTGACATCAGGGATTGCAATGGTTTTATCAGAGGATGTTTAAATGTAAAAGAATTCGATGCATTGCAGTCTGAAAAACTTGGTTCTATGCTTGCCGAGTCGATACCATTCCATGCATGATATATAAAAGTATCTTCGAGGACATTCTCCCACTTCCCTTTTTTTACAAAACTGATGAATCCGATGGAATGAGTAAAACTGAAAAAGAAGAAAAAACAAAAAAAAAAAAAGGGTACAGTGACAGCGTTCATCCTTGAAAATATTGATTCATTTTCGAATCACCGTTTTGCAATGAATCAAGAAATAAACTAAAATGATCCAGCCGAGAATGAAGTTGACTTCAGATCAGAGTTTGCAGCATTCCAAGGATGTGGTTGCTGCTTTCATCCAATTTAAATTCTAAATAATTTCGACGATTTCAAAGAATGCATCGTGTACGGCGGTTTCCAACTGAAACAACTTAGAGTTGATGTTTTTGGCGTTTTCTATCCCAAAAGCAGATCTTCAGCCTATTTTTCCTATGGACACGGTATCAAATATTTGGTGATAAAAATTTCCTTCTTCTAAAATTGTTACGAAACTGCAAGTCTTCCCAACAATTTTCTTTTTCTTCAATTAAGATGATAATTAGGATACATCAACTCACATTTTTCTTAACACAAGAATTTAAGTTCTGCTTAGAAGATTGATTGACTTCGGGGAGACTGGATACCCAGGTTTCCAAATATCACAAAAATGGGTTATTTTTTCTTTTCATGATATGCAAAAGACTTATGTTCATGATTTTTAAATAAATTTCAAGGAAATGAAGGAGTGTATAATATCTGCTTTAGAAAATACGAATGGTGCTGTTAATCTGACACAAAAATCATATATCCAATATTTGTAAGGACGATTTATAAGAACTGAGATTTCTCACAGAATTTGGCCCAGAAAATACATTTACATGTTAAGTAGATTTCTAAACAAATTAAAATATTTTTTAATATCTTGCTATAAGTTACATATAATATATGTAACATGTAATATATGTAACATGTAATATGTGTAACATGTAATATGTGTAATGCTTATCTTCATTGCAAATGGACACGGCAAATCTTAGTGGGGGCTATTAACATTTTACATAGCGCTAATCTCCCCAAGAAAGGTATGCTTCAACTATTCTCCCTTGATCTCGGTGGATATCGTAGATTAGACTAGGTTCTTTAGCCATGGTTTGGCAACCGGTCTAGGAGAAGGAAAAATGAATCCAAACCTGTGAAATTCATTTGAAAAATTGATTTGAGTTGCATTTTGCCCGTGCAGAAGACTAGGAAAATACATATTTCCAATATTATCCAGAAATAAGAACGCCCCTAAAAGCGTTAATTTTCTTTTAAAACAATGATACTGGGATTTTATTATTTCTACTCGAATATTACACTATCAAAACGGATGGGACGACTCGAAAATAGAATAAATAAGAAAAAAGAAAATAAACGAATGCAAAAAGTGAAAAGAAAGAAAGCGGGAAACAATTGCTGATAAAATTGTGACGAAAAGACGTAAAAAAAAAAAAAAGTAAAGTAAGAAGAGAATAAAAAGTAAGAAAAACAGAGAAAAAATAATAAAATGAAAAGAAATAAATAAAAAGAAATAAATGAAATAGAAAGCAAAAGGTAAAAAAAAAAAAGAGAAAACCATAAAACGAAAAAGGAAGAAGTAAAACGAAGAAAAGAAAAGAAAAATTTTAAAAAAAATAGATAAAAAATAGAAATAAGAAGGAATACGATGAAAATAAAAAATGAGCAAGTTAAAACATGGTCGAAATTTAGAAAAAAAGAAGAGAAAAGTACAAAGAAAAACAATAAATGGATGAAAAAAAATAACAAAAAGAAGGATACTCGCAACATTAAATCAGCTACTGACATATTTTCTTTACGTGTTGGCTTTTGAAAAAGTTTAAGATGCTCTCGCGTCACAGAGAAAATGCATTCTGTATAAATTGCGAAATCTTTTGTTATTTCGTAATTCAAGTCGGCAACAAACAAAAGAGGAGAGTCAAAAGATTTATTGCTTATCTTCTTTCGCTTGTTTTTATTACTTTTTTTAAATGTTTGACTTCTGGATATTTATTGTGTCAGAAAGAATAAAGAGTTGTGAATATTTATTGGACTGAGACAGATATGGCAGCAAACCTCATTTGTAGATCTCACATTGAGAAACGAACTCATATTAATTTATTGGGTTACAACGATAACCACTACTCAACAATCAGTTTGTGTGCGTGAGAACTAGTATAAATGGTTATAGACTATATATATATATATATATATATATATATATATATATATATATATATATATATATATATATATATATATATATATGAATTAAGGGCATATAAACCCTTGATATATATTCAATGCCAAATCCTATTTATACATATATAATTCTAAAGTGAATTGTTTGTTAGTAACTTCATTTTTAAACGAGTAAGAGCTTACTTCTTTGCGCATAGTTAGACAGTTAAAATTATTGCTACTTATTGTTTATATACAGCTGAATGGCTTCAAGTATCGTTATTCAATACTTATAATTCGATTTAGTATTAATCCTTTGCTTGCACACAGTTAAATGATTTCAAGTAATGCTATCTAACTTTAATTTTTGAACCAATCCTTGTTTTGTAACTTTTCCATTGTGACTCATTTTCAATCTTACAAAAATATTGCCCAAATACAAGAAGTGGTTCGTAGTTTTTGCCTAAAAATTAGATCTTTAGAAAATGAAAGTATTCCTGAGTATATACAGTCAACGACTTCTTTGCTTTATTTTTGGATTTAGCTCACTGTATTATATTTTTTGTGTATCCCTCGTTTGTGTGTGTGTGTGTGTGTGTGTGTGTGTGTGTGTGTGTGTGTGTGTGTGTGTCTTTCTTGTAGAGATTTAATACTTGAGTACAATTTTCTGGATACTGTTCTTGAAGAATGAGAAGGGTTTGATGAGGATTTATCGCCAATGTTGTCTAATCTGTAAACCACATCGTTCTTGATTTCATAGAAGCTGAGAACATTTTTAAGTACGTCATTGTATCTCTTTGGAAGAGCTCCTCTCTCACGATGTCCAAAAGTGTTCTTTTTTCCGATAGTGGAACGACGAAATTTACTTTTTCTTTTTATTAACTAAAACTAAATTTGGTCTGGTGAATCGGAATGATTCCAAGCGTCCTATGATTGGTATCACTGTTAACCTTCATGTTCCATAATACTTGGGCAAAAGTCATGATATTCATTCAGTTTTTCGCTTTCGTTTTATTTACTCTGTTATTTGTAATTTTTTGTTAACTAATATTTTGTCTGGTCTGGATGATTTGTTAGCTTCTTAAATTCTCACAAAATTTTGTGTCGTACTTTACTTGACAGAGTTGAGTCAACCTGTTGTCAGTATTGTATTTTGTGTCGTATTTTCCAAGAGAGAGAAGAGTCTACCTGTTGTCTGTATCATTATATTTCAGTGGTTTGCACAATTCCAAGCGAATTAAATTCCCTACCCTATCGAATCTGTTCCAGTTTGCTACTTTCGCTTATCACGTGACTCACTATTTTATCTTCTCCACATAAACTTTCTTGTCAATTCTTGATTTTACATAATCGATTGTGGTATTTTGGGCTGTTATTATTATTGATTATGTTTCTTTCTTCAGGTTTCTTCTGTGTATTCATATCCAGATGATCTTGTGCGCCAAAGGGTAGTGTGTCATTTATACTATCAATATTATTGTTTTTCTTCTCGTTTTTGTTTTCTCTATTTTTCAATTTCTGTTATTTTTCTTATTGTTGTAGTTTTTCGTCGTCGTTATGAGAATCATTCCTCTTTCTTGTCAACTCATCAAGTTTATAAACTGTATTCATTAGCACAGTTATCAATGCTACTAAATATCTTCATTTTTTAATATAAAATCTGTTGCCGTCATTTCAAGTGTGTAAAAACTTGTATGTCATCCAGAATGCTTCTCGTTTTGTGTTCCATGTCTTTTTGGCTCTTTTCTTGTCCAGTTGAAGAAGAGTACAGAACATCTTTCCAGGGAGGCAATCCTAATTACGTTACTTCTAGAGAGTTTGGTTTCCGGTATTTATCATGCACTCTTTTTTTATATTTCTAAATGTTTACCAACCCCTAAGCACGCGCCGAGCCCGATACAAGGTCGATTTTTAAGCGAAGTTTGAATTCAATGCTTTCTTTCTCCTTGACTAGTTGCCATACGAAGACTAAAGAACACAGTCTGCCCAGCTATTTATCCATAGCTGAAGGGAAATAATTGGATTCATATCTTTCCCAAAAGAATTAACGTTAAGTGAAATGCATATAGCCGCATCAAGAATTTGTACTCGTTTCGCTATGTTCATTTCCTGCAATGATAAACATTGCACCACATGCGCCTCCTGTCTTTTCTTAGATTTTTGGAAAATTCCTCTTCGTTTGATGGCATCTGCTTATAATATTCGTAGAAATCTGTACCTTTATTTTTCTCTGAGTATTTTGATACTTTCCATATAGGACGGTTCTAGTCTTTCCATTATTTCTCTTTTGCTTTTAATTATAAACTTTGTGCATTTCTCAATATGAAATTCTATTCCAAGGTCTTGGTAGAAGATTCTGATGGATTGTATAATTTTCTTTTTACTTTTTCTAATTTTTTGACATCATCCATATACATTTGGCGGTTTATTTATACATGTAATTATGTGAATACGCACACTCCGTTGTATTTTATCAGAATATTGCAATAGAAGTAAGGAAAATAATTCTCCCTGGAAGATGCCTTCTGTTGTTTAATTTCGGTTATATCTTCCAGATTTTCGACCCAACAGTTTTCGATAGATTTTGTCTTGATTATTTTTCGCAGTTCTTGAATATTTTTCAACCAATGTACTATACAAGTTTGTAGGGTCATCTCGAACACCTTATAGCATATCCATTCTATGGCTAGACTTTTCCCTCTAGTTTTTTTTTTCTCTTTTAGAATGTGTTTATATACAACTGGTCATCGTGTTTCTACTTCCGTTTTTGTCACAACTTTAAAACAAATAATAAACTCTTATTTGTACAATCCAGATACTCCCTATCATTGAGAGACAAATTATCTGTCTGGATTTATTTTAAATGTGTTCTTTTTGGGGATCTTTTTGGATCAAAATGATTTTTCTTTTGTTATCGATACGGAATTTCTTGCCTCAAATAGAAATCTGTGCTGTAGTTGAGTCGGGAATTGATGTGAATCGTTTGAATCAGAATGACTGAGAGCCATTCAATTTGTAATTTTCTATAAGGTTGCTCTTTGGAATTAAAATGTATCGCTGCTTCCGGTATTTCTTTGATCCTTTGCAAAATTTTCTTCATATTTATCAACCATTTGTACTCTTTACAATGTTCTTGTCTCTGTGCCTGCATCGTGAGCAAAAACTGTTTTGTTTCTGTTGCATCCGATTGTTTAATTTTTTCTTTGGTTTCTTACGTTGTTTTTTATCACCTATCGACCTTCATGGGTTATTTTTAATGACAAATCTAAGCTCGCAAAAGAACACAGCGGTGATACAATCTAACTGATAGCTAGGAGTGTAAGAGGGTTCATATCTTTCCCAAGGGGCATTAGTCCAAAAGTGAATGTAATAGCGCGACTGGAGTTCGCATTCGCTTGCTTTGATACACATTAGCCATTACGTTACGGAGATAAATCTTCATTTTTTCCTGTTTTCTTCGATTACTTATTGCTACTACTCCGGACAAAAATTATGAAATTAGCACAAGTAGAGGATGTTCAATGATTTTTATTTAGCAGTCACTAAACATTTTTTCTTTATTAACTGAATTTTCTGGC
Source organism: Sepioteuthis lessoniana (assembly GCA_963585895.1). Taxonomy (NCBI): domain Eukaryota; kingdom Metazoa; phylum Mollusca; class Cephalopoda; order Myopsida; family Loliginidae; genus Sepioteuthis; species Sepioteuthis lessoniana. The sequence goes on along the minus strand of OY757909.1, from coordinate 131,495,093 downwards.
TTCATAAAATATTCCTGGAACAAACAGATTATTTAAGTTAATAGTATAATTTTGTTTCAAATTTGTAAAGGAATATATTACGGAATAACCAAATTTATCTTGCCGTTTCTTCCTCAAAATCTGTTTATATATTGAGTGGTAAAAGGTTCAATTTAAAAAATAAAGAACAAAAATCTCATAGACGAAGAGATCTTTCATTGTTATTGTCACTAATGAACATTGTTCTTTATCAATCTGCCATCGAATAATGAATTTTGTTTTTGCTCTCTAGGGTTAGTTCTGGTTGAATTGTTTTATTACCTCTGTCAATAAACTCACCACATTTGTAAGGAGCTTCTATATTTGATCCGATTTTAAGTTTCACACTTTCAGAAGTCAATTTATATTTTGACGAACTTAAATTTGATCACGTGTTTGCAACGATGTTAATGATTTGAATCATGGGTCAAGCGATCAGCTTTGGAGGAATAAATTCTTCTCATAATTTTCTTCGGTCCAGTCGACTGTAGCTGTAGAATACACCCGATTGCATATCTGAAGAAGGGTAAGACCCCTTCCAATGTGTGTCCTGGATATGACACTAAACAATCTAATGATTAGACTCCGGTAAAGCTGGAGTACCCCTTCATTGCCATTGCTCCCAGGTTCACTCTTGCCTGGTAGCACCTGATATAGTCCTATCTATGGGTAAAATAGAACTATTTGACATTTAAACCGTGTGTTGTTTGAAAGATTAACGGTAATTCATTGTGTAAACAAATGACTGAATTGTTAATGATACATTGAAATACTTGGAACCATTTAACTGTGCAAAAGAAAGAGTTTGGCTCATTTAAAAATATTATCAACAAAATGTGTTGACAAATCATACATATATTTAATATATATGTATAAAGGAGATTATATATTTAATAACCTACAATGGTTGATATGCTATAAAACCAAAGTAAAGCAAACTATGATTTTCTTCAAAATTCTTATAGGGACCTTTCTATTTCTTCACTTTCAACTATTGCCCTCGATTCTAATCAGCTAAATATCGCTTCATATTGTTGTTCTTAATCATTCAACAGAATGAGTTATAATAGCTTTTTTTGAATATTTTCTGAGTACAGAAAAGTGATTAGTGTTTTCATGATGCTAAGACAACTCTCCATAAGAAATTCTGCATTGGACACACCTAAGTTTCCGATAATTTACTGATGCACATTTCATTGTATTAAAAAAAGGGTTCTTATTTTTTTAATCCCGGAAATATTTAAATCACTTTAATTTGTTTTAAAAATTTACTCTGATAATTTTTCCTAAAAGACATAAAAATACATAAGTCTCTTTTTTTAAGTCTTTAATCAAACATAACATTCTTTTAATATAGGATGGAATTATGGACTAAATGATACAAGCACGCTAGCAGTAAGACATTTTCAATATAATGACGATATTTTAAAAGTTAGAAATATGCTTTAATAAAAATTGAAAACTCCCTGTAATTTGTGTTCATCACTTATTCTAAGTCTAGTAAATTTTACGGATGCCTCAAAGCAACAAATGTAAATCTATAAAATGCATAATCGTTAACTTTACTCCTATTCTCTTTCTACACATTCTGTGCTGACAGATGATAACTACTGACAACCGTACATTTTTTAAATGCCAAAACAAGGGTCAGCTACATTTGTTTATTTGTCAAACAGTACAATAAACCTTAGAACAGTCAGTGCTACGTTGTGATTTATGGACGTTTGTTAGATGTACTTTTTGTCTTTTTTCTTTCTGGCAAAAGGGATAAATGAATAAAACCCTACAAAAAACTAAAACAACAACAGCAACAAAAGCAACAGCAAAAAAAAAAAAAAACAAAGAAAAAAAAAAGGAAGAAAAAAAGGAAACGTGCAAAAAAACATTAAAACATTTAAAAAAATTTAAATGACCTAAAATAATGGTTGATATTGTAAAGAAAATATTTTATATCGATAGTCAAACTGAAAAGTGTTGAGAAGCACCGGTGAATCATTGTATCTGTGAGAAGAGAGAAAAGATTGGTACAACGAAACTTGCTCACTACACTTCAGAACAACATTTAAAATGCACTCATAGGGATACAATAAATAATTTTTTTCCTTAGAAAATTAACATATCCGCTAGGGTGTCACATGACAGTTCAGAAAGCCATTCTACGCCTATTTTTGTCACTGTTTTTTTTTATCAGTAGGGACATTGTGTCTGACCTTGTCAGGGAACGGTAAAACCACATGGCCATCTTACATACATTTAACAAATAATCCTTACAGTATTCTATACTCCTTCCATATACAGCGTGGTCATGGAACAATATATACATATCCGCTAAGGTGTCACATGACAGTTCAGAAAGCCATTCTACACCTATTTTTGTCACTGTTTTTTTTTATCAGTAGGGACATTGTGTCTGATCTTGTCAGGGAACGGTAAAGCCACATGGCCATCTTACATATATTTAACAAATAATCCTTACGCTATTCTATACTCCTTCCATATACAGCGTGGTCGTGGAACAATATATACATAATTCAAGTTATTGGGACACATTTGTGTATCTTTTTCTTTGTAAATGCCACCGTCATTGCATGAAGTGCATATAAAATACTTCCTATACATGTTTATGTATTTGAGTTTATTTTGTCTTACTTTCCATTTAGTTTGCTGTTGATATCCTAATCGTAATATTGGTTCTGAGAAAGTGAGGATACGACTAAATATCTTACCTTCCATCAAGCATTTCAATATAATCATGAACTGAAATAAAACACAGAAAAACCAGGGAATCATATTCATTGAGTGGAGGTGATTATTTTGAATGAGACTGCGTCTCATTAAGTTGTAAGCAAGGCAATAAATTAGCTCTTGAAAGTTTTCGGTTTTCTTTCGCACACTCGCAATCATCTAAGGATTTCAAACCACAAAAATTTGGTGACCGTTCTATACAATTTTTATTGTACTAATCATTGCCGTGAGAAACTCGTCATAGAATTTTATCAAAACTTATTATTCGTTGGAATCTTTACGAAAAATTAACCCCCATTTTTTAAAAACCAGAACGAATATAAATTCTCAAATTATGTCAATATTTCAAGTTGAGAAGATCCAACGAGTTTCCTTTGTCTTTTTGGTTCAAACGCCGATTATTGTAAGTAGCGGATAATATGCAATTATTTCTACCACAAAGAAACCTTCTGAATAAGGATATATATATATATATATATATATATATATATATATATATATATATATATATATATATAATATTGCCAATAATCACTGAAAAATTTATTTATGTATATATTCCATAAAAAATATTTTCTTTAGAATAAAGGACTATATCATGAAGGATTAATATAGCGAATCTCTGGACCATTTCTTTCATAAGGATATGGAACCGGCTGTAGTGTCCCTGTGACTAATCTAAAATACAAGGGCTACTAGGAGAGATAAAGGATCATGATTTTAAACTATGGTGTAACACGACACTCTTCGCCTTACGCATTTGTCAGTGAATTTGTCTGTGAAACAGAATTTATTGTTTGAGAACTGGAATCCACCACTGATGTCACTTCAGGAGGTAAGTGTGATTACAAGACCGAAGTTACATGTACATTTTTACCTGTCCGGTTCGAAACTTTTTCGAGGCTGCTAAGAACTAAAGTCGACCGTTTGTGCCACTTCAGATGTTATTTTGGATGTCTCTATCTAAATGGTAATAGCTTCTGTCAGTGGTCACTGTAGGTACTACGAAATTCGCCATAAGATCGTCATTGTAGGCGACACGTATTGCTGTTGTTGTAGCGGTAGCAGTCGTTGCTATCGAGGAAAGTACACTAGTACTGCCATTACTAGTGATCGCCACCCTAGGTGGTACATGTGCCCTAGATACCACCATCCAGATGAAATTGTAGTTAATGTTGTCATAAGCGATGATGCTTTTAATACATCTTCAGTTAGCAAAAAAGGAATTGCCAATAATGTTGTTGTAACGACTGCACTGGTGGCTGTTGACCTCGTTGCACTAGTTGAAGATGCTACCGTGTTAGCCAAAGATGTTCATGTGGCTATTGTTGAAAAGGCCCTTGGAATCCAGATACCATTAGATCAAGCAAGGATGGTGCATGTACTTTCAAGCAAGAAGGATGTAGCTTTGGTGGTATGAAGCGATTTTAGATAATTGGCGATTTAGGTATTCTGATTGATTAGCTGCTCGACTCCCAGTAGATCATTATGGTTGGAGATGGGCTGTTGCCGAAGATATAGACCATCATTCAGGGTTTAGCAGTTTCTTTCCAGAAATGGTTGAAGTTTCCAGCCAGAGCGTTTCCCTTGATTAGCACATCGTTATGTAATATCCTGTTGAGCTCTGAACCAGAATCGAAGAATACTCGGATCGAGATTTTAGGTTAGTTTCCATCGAAGATAAGCAGATACCAACACTTTTCTTTTTTTCAATAAAGGGTTTCACTTCAACACGGTGATTCTCAAAAAGCTTCTGCATGAACGAAAGAAAATGTCTCTGTCGAGACCACGTCTAAGAGAAGAAAGTCGTCTTTTTGCGGGTATTCTATTACGCATGAGATAACATCTTGGATATTTTAAGGATAGTAGAGAAACCTAATTGTTGTTTTCGTCTTTCTCTGCTCCCAATTCCATGATGTTGATGAAACAAATGGACTCAGTAGAAGTTGCTGCCTTTTTATCATCTTTGGTCCATTGGAACACATTTTGTGGAAGGTGTTCGGATCGGGTTCAAAAAAGGAAGAGCGTATTCCCCCAAATTTTTAAGTGTCAAGTGCACTTTTTATGGAAGGTTTGTTGACCTTTCCTAAGGAAGGGTCACCTAATCTGATCCTTCCTAGATCAAGTCTCTGTACGTCTGGTACATTATGAGGGCAATTGACTCTACCTATGCTCTTTGTATTTATATATATATATATATATATATATAAATTAGCTTGGAAGTAAAATCTAAAACAATTAATAATAAGCCTGGTACTTAAAATTGATATTTACATTAAAATCCGTTCGAAAATTCAATCTTCAGAGCTTCTGAAAAAATTACAACCCACCTTTATAAGGGACGCTCTGCATATTCAAAAACAAGGTTTATATACTTATTCATTATCGTCGTCGTCGTCGTTGTAGTAGTAGTAGTAGTAGTAGTAGTAGTAGTAGTAGTAGTAGTAGTATTCTGTGAGAGTTTTTCCACACCAACGTCATAGTAAGTCTCCTCTGGTCTCTAGGACTCTTCTAACTATTATCGATTCTTCCGCCGATTTATTTTACTTTTTTGGGGGGTGGGATTCTCAGTGGAGTTTGTGAGACAGCAATTTTCATCAAGTATCCAGGACTCTTCTCGGTATTCTAGCTGATCTTAATAATGCTGTAGTCTGGTAGGTGTCTACTTATCCTCTGATTCTAATTCTTCTAGTCCCTTTTTCAATCCTTTGGGATTGTTTCAAGCGCATTAACTACAATTAGTATCATTATCATCCACTTGTTTTTATAGTTCTTTTGTAAGGCTCAATAATTTTTCTTTCCCTTTCTTTTATTTTCATTCTGTTGTTCACTGGAACGGTAAAATCCTCCTTTTTCTTGTCGATTAACACAAGGTCTCGTCTTCATTAGAGTATCAGTTGATTTGTTTCTATCTCAAACTCCCAGATATATATATACCATTTTTGCTTTTATACAACTGATCCTTATGTAATTGTTCTGTGCTAGTTTCAAAAGAGATTCGATGTCTCTTTTGAGGCTTCTATTTCTTAGTCATGTCCTGATCTTCTCATGTGCCGTCTTGCCAGTTTGTCACTTGAGGTATCCATACATCTTTTTCTTCCCATTTCTGTTCCCTAGTTTTTGCTATTTTTTTGCTGTTTTATCTGTTTATATTTAGGTGGCCGTTGGCTTCGGTAATTAATCTTTCTTTGCTCAACTTAATATAGTCCTCTAGTCCTTGTAAAGATGTATTGTGAGCCCAGAGGAAGTTGATAAATCAACTGGTCGGAAACGCATGTGCTGGTTACAGAACTAAGTACCGTGACTAGCATATAACCACATTTCTGTAGCCAGTTAGTTTGATATCGAGTCACATTATATTTATGGAATTTATATATTAATTTACAAAAGTGAATTAATCAGTAAATAAAGGGAACGTACGATAAGTGGTATTGAATAGTTATTTTCCTCGAGAAATTATAACGGTAGGTGTGAACACCAACACAGATAATACACTGTTATCATAAAGTCTCAAATTGGATTTGATACTGCTTTATTCTTAATTGTTTAACAAATTATAATACAACTGAGCTAAGAAACATTTCGGGACAACGTTGTATTTTTTCTGTTTCAGTAATATAGTGGTTAACGTGCTGGACTGCGACATTTTAGTGAGTGAGTTCAAATTCCAGTCTCTCTATTGCGTTCAGTTTCAGGTTAATGCCCTTGATAAAGGTTTGAACTCACTAACCTTCACCCCATTGGTGGGTTTAATAGTACCAGATATGTTTTTTCCCACAAGGATGGCTTTGAGATTAAATAACCCATGAAGGTTGATACGCCAATAAACAAAGAAACCAAACCAAACCAGACATTTCTACAATTGGACTTTCCCAAAACTTCAGGTCAAATTTTTACTGAATTGTTGTAAAGAAAAATAAAGACCTACTTTTAATAAAAACAATAAAATGACAATGAAAAACTATTTTTGTCATTTAATAGCAAATGAAATGAAGTCAACATCTGTTTGTGCGTAAATCATCACAGTCAGATGTTGTAGGTGAAAATGGCCCACGGGTTTACGTCCTTTGTGTCAATGTTGAGAATAATTGAACTCAATTAAAATCCAGGTCTTTAAATGGAAGGTCTTATCGCACCCCTATGAGTTGTTGAAGAGAGTTCGATTCTTACTGGATTCTCTACGTCTGTAACTTTAACGTGTTGGATACAAAAGCAGTTTTAACACTAAATAATGAATTAATTTCAATGAAGATAATAGGATTATGAAAGATATGATGAAGAATAAATTTGAATTAATATTATTTTAATGATATACACACTAATGCAGTTAAACATTTTATCAAAATTAAGGAGCACAATCGCAATTTATTATTTTGAAGAGATTTGGATAATTGTTAATGAATCGAATATAATTTTTTAAAAACATATTTGAATCAATGGAGAAATGCTAAAGTTTTTTTTAAATTCAATTACGAAAAACAATCATTCATGAAAAAATATGAGTGTTATTATAAATGATTCCTTCGCTCTAATTTTAGTTAATAATTTCAATTTTTCTTTCTTTCTTTCTTGAGCACCTGTGCATCCTTATCGCATAACTTATTTATGAGGTAGAACGAGCTGGATATGACCATACCATAACATTTATTTTGAAAAATACCCTGAAAATTATGTATCATTTCCGGGTGATAATACGTAGACTCTTTTTTCTGCCATTTGCGAGCAAAAAAAAAACAAAAAAAAAAAAACCAACAATCCACACATACATACATTCCGTGTGTATATGCATATATATATATCCACCTTTTCTGCCCAGTATGTGTATTATTACTAGATGAAAGACGGTGGATTTCAACGGCGCCACTTGACTAAATCTGTTTCATAGGTTGATGTCAGTCTAGACCTACTATTACTTCGCACCTAATTCTTGATCAAGTGCGCGTACCTTTTAAAGCACCTGGTACATTGGGGGATAGATTCACTTCGTTTCTTTTCCGACTACTTCACATACAAAGCTATTGTTATGACGTCACCGAACCAGTCAATGAGGCCACATAAAATCAAATAAACAAATTTATTAGGTGTGTGTTTGGTCGAGAGAGAGGTAGATATACAAAGATATACAAAAATAGGTCCCCACTCGATATTGTTACACGCCAACTGGGAGAGGTTAGTAATGCTTATGGATTAAAATTTTATCAAATGATTTTATAGATTAAAGCAAATCATTAGAAATTTCCCCACCTCTCTCTCTCTCTCTCTCTCTATATATATATATATATATATATATATATATATATCAGAAAGGTAAATGAAAAAAATCTCAACCACAGTTATTGTGCTATTTTAAATCTATTTCAGCGGGTTTTTAATTCTCGTCTTATAATTAAAACCCTGTCAGAATGAATTCATAATGACACTATAATTATGGTTTTTCTTCCATTTACGTTTCACATACATTCCTTCTGTAAGTAAGGTTTTTTTTTATATAAATCCCGAAAGCCAAATATAAAAATAGCCATACATCGAGCACTCCCTTTGAATTATATGACATCTCTGATATATTCTTTATACGAATATTCCACAACCATACTCCTCTGGACACTTACTGGATATATATATATATATATATATATATATATATATATATATATATATAAAGAAGTGTTCGTTGTTTTATGGTTATGGAAACCTCGTAAAGGCTGTTTGTATTTCCTAAAGCGCTAATACCATTGAGAAATGTATGCATTCAACTATTCTCTCGTCAGCTATGAGTTATTCATAGAAAGAAACGGGCTTTTTAACCTGGGTAGGTAACCGACCTGGGAGAAGGAAAACTCTTAATTCAAACCTATTCAATTCTACTTGATGTACATGATTATAAGTATACCTTATTACAAAGTCAGGTGGTGCGATGATATGAAAAAGTAGCAAATTAGACGAAAAAAATAATCTAAATAGGGAAAGGCGTCATGACTGCAGAAAAAATTAGAATTCGAAATCATAACTTTTATTTATTTTAAGTATATATATATATATATATATATATATATATATATATATATATATATATATATACTTTAACAGTGGCTAATTAAAAAAAAGACTCCTGCAATACTTAAAACTGAATGTTAATATCTATCTATATAATTTTGTAGGAGTGACGTCGTTTGGTTCTTTAAATAAGTAAGACTGATTTAAAACGATGTAAACATTATATACGATATCAAAACTTCCTTAGAAAGAACAGTGAATAAACTAAATATTTTTACTCGAAATCAAATACAAAATAGAATCCTGATCATCCGTCAATTCTATGAAACACTTATAGGTGTTAAATACACAAAAGGTGAAAGAAGAAATACTTGTACGACTTATACAGATCCTATAAAGCACCTTGTTTTATGAAACTGCACTAAAATAGATAAAAAGTTTTTAAATTTGTATTTATAGAAATTGAAGCCAAAAAAAAAACGACTCTCAACATCAACAAATTCCAAATCAGCAAATTGTTAACAAATTCTTATCAACTAATTCCAAATTAGCAAATAAAAATTTTCTAACTTATTAAAGAAGAACGATTAGTTTGAATCGAAACGATTGCCATAATACTTAATCGCGATGGAAACACGGGAAAAGATTCTTTAAAAGATTTTATTGTATGTTATAACAAGGAAAACATATGTAATGGTCGAAATTACGTTATTCCCACCCACTGCGAAATTAAACTACAACAACCTATAAACTCCTCGTCTTATATAAAAATGACACCCTTACCATTGCGGAGACGGTATCACGTTTTTATTCGTAAATATGAGTTATGAGTTGAGTTGCTTGCCTCCAGCTCTCTTGGTTTCAATTTTGGCTCTTATATTTAGAATGATTGCCCATCGAGGCTCGATAGCCCAGTTTGACATGTAATTTTACCCATAGCTAGGAAAGAGGATAAATGAATTCATGCCCTTGGTATAGATAGAGATTTAGTTGTTTATTTATTGTAGTTTTTCATCATTCAATAGAGTGTATATAATGTGATAGCCAAAACCAAAGATTTAACGTAGCTTAATAGTCGCTTAGTCTTCTTTTCATTATGATTATCCGTTATTGAGTGTTCAGGTTCTCTGGAGAAGTAAATCTTATTAATATACGTATGTGCTCAGTTAGCATGGCGTACCTTCAAAGGAATCACTGATGTAAGGAGGTGCTTGTGGTGTAACGGTTATTGTTGGAGGAAATAAACTCGATGACCCGAATTCAAATTCTGGACGAGGCTGTTTGAATATTTGCAAAGCACTAAAACCCTTGGGAAATGTATCAAATTCACAATTCTTCAACCCTCCCACTACCAAGGGTTAATTACTTGTGCATAAGGGGTTCTTTAGCCTGGGTATGGCAAGTGGTCATGGAGACGGAACAATTCTGAATTAAAAACCAGCTGTACTTAAAAATTGACTACTTGTCACATCTTATTTGTGGTAGAGGGGTTTGGTGAACGCATACTCATCAATTAAAATTGTTTTAATTTAAATTTCAGTTTTGATCTAGTTTTTGTAAACATTTTATATACTATTCATTCATTTGTTTTATTTTTTTATTAAACTTTTCGCTTCTTTTAAGTACCGTTTATGATTTATGGATTATTAAATGGATACAATAAAAGTGTTTCTCGATTAGATCGAAGTGGATAATTTTAAACATTTATTCAACACTATCAATTTATTCGAACATCCCAATATTGATTAATTGAGTGGATCTTTTTGTAATAGTTTCCACTTTCTCCTTCTCAAAAGCAAATGAGTGAGAATAAATACATATAAACGTCACCTTGTAACCAAATTTTTATCTCTAGAAATATTTGCCAAACTGGGTCGAATTGCGGACAGATTCGTTCATAGAAACCTTTTTTAACCTCACACTCCTTTACACCTAATCTTTGCTTTACACACACACACACACACACACACACACACACACACACACACACACACACACATAGAAACATGTACATACACATATATTCATAGATTTACATTCTAACAGTCAATGTCAACACACATACAATAATTTACAAAGTCATTTGCACTCGATATTATAAACCCACTCACACGTATATTCATACGCATGTATACACATATATAAATGCACACATGCAGATTTTCCGGTACCCACCATGAATACATAGTCCCCTAATCTCCCCCAACTCCCCCCCTCCAACCCCTTCTAAACAACCACTCCTATCCCCTCCCACATTTCCTCTTTCATAAGTTTTGATTTTGTGTTGCTTCGCAAAGTCTGGGACAAGATTTGTCTTCAATTTTAATCCCTAGGCGCCAGCTCGCTCGAGAAATCTGACCCAAAAGCTTGACCCTACCACCCAGAGGGCTCTGTGAAGCCTACTGGGCCCAAAATAGGACGAGTGATGGCGAAAAAAAATAATAATATGTGCTAATTCTAGGTTAGCGTGAAGCTTGAAGTCATTCTTGGTTTCTCTGTTTAGTGGCATATCAAATTTCATGGGTTATTTAATGCCAAAACATCCTTGTAGAAGAACAGTAGTGATATTATTTAAGCCATAGCTGGAGGGATAAGGGAGTTCATACCTTTCTCAGGGGCATAAATAAGAAAGTGAATCCAATGGCAAGACTGGAGTTCAAACTCGCTTACTGAAATGTCGAAGTCGAGTACATTAGGCTTGGGTCCGGTTAAACGGCTTGTATTTGAGTTTGTATATTTCAAGAGTTGAATACGAAGTGGATCCAGTTTTAAATTGTGGCTTGTGATGCAATGGTTTGCTAAGTGATCTAACATACCAATACTGAGTTTAAGCCACAATGAGTGGTCTATACATATTGACCAGTGCCAAAACTAACCTTCTTTTCTTCAATCTGCAATGGGTTGATTCGGTTTTTGCGCAGATGCGGCTGGCTGGGTTAGCAGTCTTGTTTTCGCATTTTTTTTTTATGCAGAATGTCTTGATGTAAAATAGAAAAACTCAAAGAGGGAAGCAAAATAATAAAACAGCATTCTATCTGTTCATATACGTGGTTTTGAAAATAAGTCACTTAATGATGTGGGGAAAAGTATTTCAAACAACAAATATTTATTTTTCAATATAATCACCTTCAATCTTAATTCCTTTAATCCAACGTTCTCAGGTGATCAAATAGATATCAAAATTATAACGAAATTTTGCGATCAAAGTCCAACATAATTACTGTGTTAAACTATGGACTTATTAATTTATACTTATTAGGTGGATAGAAATAGGGATAAACTGATATAGATTGATAGATTATTATATTTTCTGAAACACTAGTTGCTGGATGCAGTTCCATTTCAGAGGTTTCTCTAGATCCGAGTGGTCTTCATCTTAAACATCCGTTTGTTTAGATTCATTTCTTTAAATCATCTACACAGTTCAAAAGACAGTCTGTCATTTATGGATGTGAATTTTCTCAACCAGAATCCATGTATGCTATCATGTTCAGATGTTACGCAATTCAGTACTTTTTTTCAGTGTTGCTTTGAGCGATTTCAGTTGTATCATATCAGGGCCTTCTTTAAGTCCTCGTAACTTTTTCATATTATTAATCCATTCGACTTTTCTATAATCTTCTTTCGGTTCCCATATTTCACTCGAAAATTGTTTTGTTTCTTTTGCATCTTCTTGTTGCTGGTATAATTTTCTTTTGTTATTTTGTAAAGTTCTGTTTTTATTGCATTGTTTTACCCTGTTTTGGTATCTTTTAAGTCTTCTTTCGTTCGCTGATTACTTTTGATTTATTTCTTCAAATGGTCAGATTTGGCGTTTTCTTTTGGTCTTTTCCTCTTGACATATCCCCTTTTGTTTTTTTCCTTCCGTAGCATCTTCATTTGTTGTAGCAATTTCTTTATCTGTCCTTCTAGTCTAATTTCCCATTTTGTATTTCTGTTCAGGTTCTTTTGGAAAACACTGATTTTATCACAGAATAATTTCACTTCTGCATAAATTAGCTTATTTAAATCAGTGATACGATCCATTGGGATATTTGATAATAATTTCTTTATATTTGATAATAATTTCTTTATCTGTTTTCCTGGCTTGATTCCTGAGAGATGGTAATATAATTTTTTCAGTCTTGATTTTCTTTATCGACTCTACACTTATTTTGTCTTCTTGCATTAAAATTTGTTTTATGGTGTTGGTTTGTGTGGTGTTTCAGTTTTCATCATTTTGCATTTCAATTCAGTCAAGGGTTTCTTGCTTTTCGGTATTTAGCGTTTCGGGTATTGATGAACAAAAGAAAAATGTAAAAATACTTAGTTACCGGTAACATTTTTTTTGTATTTCAACGAAGTTAAAGATTAGATATAAGCACTGTTTAACTTTTGTTTTATCTTTGTTGTTCTTTTGTTCCATGTCTGCTGCCTTTCTCGTCTTATGAGTAAAAAAGTTTTTAAATGTTTTTTTTCCAAATTGTTCTAATTATTATTATTATTATTTCACTTTTCACACTTAGTGAGTTTTCACACTAGCATAAAGTAGTGGTCTGTGACTGAAGTCTGAGTGAGGACAAGTCTCTTCAGCTTCCGTTGACTCTTCTGAGGATACAAGTTGATTTAAACATTGCTGTGGTCCGAGTGTTTTCGATTCTTCCTCTGATCTCCCATTCCGACAATTTGTTTTTAAGCCTTTAGAAATTGTTCCAAGTGCACCAACTATAATCAAAAAGCTAAAAGAGAGACAAATGCTTGAATCTTGCCTAAGAGTAGAAGAAGCTGTGAAATATGAAAGTAACGGTGATACCAATTATAGTTGGTGTACTTGGAACAATTTCTAAAGGCTAAATTCTGTTTTCCTAATAGTTCCAATTCTTTGAATATTCAATTCTTTCAATATTTTGGCAAGTATCTTCAGGATTATTCAGTGTTCCGATTGGATATAATTTTGACCTTTATATTAGACATGTTTCATAAAATGTCTCTGACAATTTCCTATAATTGACAGATATTTGTTAATTTCAATTATTGGTGAGAGTAACTCATTTAAATTTCAAAGTTCCAGAGAATTCAACTTTTTTTTATTATTCATAATAATTTCTGCATTTTTTATTGGATTATTTCTTTATTTCATTTTTTATACCCCAAATTCCCTTGTGGCTTGCCGATTACGCAGATAACGAAATTGTTTAATGTCTTCCTTTCTTTTGCCATATTTCTCTTGCTTACTATTTTTTAAATATTTTTTTAGTCAATTTTATTACAGTTTTACTATTTTTGTTGTTGTTATAGCTGCTACTATTGCTGCTGATGATGATGATTTTCTTATTACTATTCTTGATCTGTTACTGGAGTCTGAGTGACAACAAGTATTCTAATGTTTCCAGGAGTTTTATGAGTATTCAAACCGGTCTTAATAATGTCGTGGTATGGATGGTCTTGATTCTTCCTTTGATTTCCAGTTTCCACCATATTTTTTCCGAGCTATTTGGGACCGCTCCAAGATTGCAATTGGTATCACCACCAACTTCTTGTTCTACAGCTTCCTTAGTTCTCTGGCAAGGTCCAAGCATTTCTCTGTTTTTCACTTTCTTTTATTTTCACTGAATGGTCTTCTGGAACCGCAAAATCCACTACTCGGCAATTTCTTTTTTATTGTCAATCAACTGTAAGTCTGCTCTTCTGGATACGATTACGTTATTCGCCTGTATCTTAAAATTTCAGGAAATTTTATGCGTCTAACTTTCTAGGACGGATTCAGGTTTGTGCATATTCTGTTTGGTTGTAGGGTTAGATAATAATCTGTTGCACAATTCCCAGGGAATCCCTTTCCCCACTCAACCGTGCCTAGTCTTCTTTTACTGTAGTTTGCTGCATTCACTTACTATGTGATTAACCGTTTTACCGTTTTCTCCACATAACCTACACTCGCCAATCTGTTGCGTATTATCAATTTTCGCTTTAATATGTCGTATTTTGGATTACTGTTAGAAGGGATTCAGTATCACTCTTGTGGCTCTTTTTTTGTCATTTCTATGTCTTTTTTGTTATAGAGTTGTGATGAATGAAAAACCTTAATGAAGGAATGATGAAGCTGTAATGAAGAACCATGACACTTAGCGCTTCTTCCACTTAACACTTCTGCTTCTCGACTGAGGTTCGCTGGAGCCACTGTGCCCCGCTAAGGTTTTCTCTAAGAACATGTTTCGTTTGATTTTTTTTTTTTTTAGTTTTGTCTTTAATTGATATGTCTTGTCTGTAAACCGTGATAGTACTATATATATATATATGTAGTTTAAAATCCTATGGTATTATCATGTCTTTCCTTCGCAGATTCTACACTGCGTTTATACCAATGTTCAGTATGCAATGCAGTATAGTGTTTAGAAACTGTCGAATCAATTTACTGCCAATTCAATCTTGACTAGATTTGTATCCATTGAGAGTAATGGCAGAGCGTCCTGATATGATGTGAGCAAAAGTTTCATGTGAAATATAACAGAACCTGCAATTAGGATCAGCACTAATATTCAAAAATATCAGTATGGTAATTTCTGGTATGACGACTGCTTCGGTTTTTGACCTGCGCTTCGCAACCACTGATTAATTTAAATTAGTCTAGATCAATGTTTTTCTTACGAAGTCGGTATTAGTTAGGCAGAAGTTACTGTTGTCAGCTTTCTTTCTCTCTTTTTTTTTTTGCTTGAATTAGGTGTTTATATCTTTTGTAGTTTATTTACAGTTTCTGCCGGCATAACAGCCTGTTTTGATCATGTTTTGTTCTTAAAGATATTCCTTGAATTCTTTCTCAAATGAATGACATTTTTAATGGTCTACCATTAGATTCATCCTACAGTTACTACTCAACCTGAAGATATACATGGCCAATATTAGCAGTTTTATATGACAATCATTTTTTTATCCCTTTCATGAAGGGTATGGTTGCCATGCGTCTGTTTTTGGCTGGGGCATTCTGCTGCTCTAAAGGCTTTTCTCCTTTGACAAGTCAACTAGATTCCACTTTATAAAATTGAAACTGCGCTTTAAAACAAATATAACCAACATGTTGATGGATTCAATGATATTTTTATATGTATATTTAGCGTTAAAAAGGAATCGAACTCTTCAATAGAATTTCTTTCTTTTATAAATCTATGTTGCATTTCATTCTTTTAATCAGTTCCAACGTATTTATAAGTTCTCTGGTATCCAAATGATTGTGTCTAGATCAAAATGGATGACTTTTTCTGTTGTTGTTGTTGTTGTTGCTGTTTTTCCTCACTGGAAGGATGTTATCGCAGACATATCAAAGCTAAATTTAATTCCAATATCATCTGAAACTTTAAAAACGATTTGCTACTGTTCTTCTACTTCAGAATCCTTTTTTTGCATTTGCAATGTTTCTCAGTTCAGTCGAAATAAAGATGAGAGTTAGAAAGAAAAGGAACGTTGAACGATTGCATGGTTAATTGTGACATTATTAAATTCAAAAGAACAATTATTAAGGAGTTTGGAGTTCTGTAATGCTATGTTTAGTTGGTAAACATTATTTACAGTTCCGGGGTTTTCATAAATGTCTAAAACTTAATATCAAAGTATGTAGCCCACTTTCCAATGCCTTTTGATATTCTATTCAGGTTGTACGAAAATGATGATTTTTAGCATGACAACTTTCAAGTTTCGCTTTATTTATTATCTGCTGCTTTTTGAATTCAGATAAATTTCTTTTGCTTCTTTTCTATTCTTGATGAATACTATTATTTTCAAGGTGAGAGTAACTTTTAAGATCTATGTAAGTCGTTTATCAGTGGTTGTGAGACCGATAATAGGTCTGCATTTTATTGTCTTTTGCTTGAATACTTTGGGGTAAAAGGGAAATAATATCAATAAATTTGGATAAAAGGGAAGTAATTTCAGTACTTTGAGGATAAAAGGGAAGTAATATCAATACATATGGGTAAAAGGGAAGTAATGTCAATACTTTTGGAGAAACGGAAAGTAATGTCAATGTCTTGAGGTAAATGAGAAACAATGTCAATTTTTTCAAATAAAAGGGAAGTAATGCCAATATTCTTGGATTAATGGGAAGAAATGTCAATACGTTAGGGATAAAAGTGGGAAGTAATGTCAATACTTTTGGGTAAAAGAGAAATAATGTCAATATTTTGGGGGTAAAAGGGAAATAATGTCCATACTTTTGGATAAAAGAGACGTAATGTCAATACTTTTAGAGAAAAAGTGGTAATGGCAATAATTTTTGGTAAAAGAGAATTAATGCCAATACTTTTGGTCAAAAGGTAAGTAATTTTAATACTTTGGGGGCAAAAGAGAAGTAATGTCAATATTTTGTGGGTAAAAGGGAAGTAATGTCAATAAATTTGGATAAAAGGGAAGTAATTTTAGTACTTTGAGTGTAAAAGGGATATAATGTCAATACTTCTGGAGAAAAATATGGTAATGTCAATACTTTCAGGGAAAAGAGAATGTCAATACTTTTGGATAAAAGGTAAGCAATTTGCATACTTTGGGGGCAAAAGGTTAGTAATGTCAATATTTGGTAGGTAAAAAGGAAGTAGCGTCAATACTTTTTAGTAAAAGGGAAATAATGTCAATACTTTTGGGGGTAAATGGAAAATAATGACTATAATTTTGGAAAAAAGTAAGAAATGTCAAACGTTTGGTGGGTAAAAGAGAAATAATATTAATACTTTGTGGTAAAAGGGAAATAATGTCCATACTTTCTGATAAAAAGTGAGGTAATGTCAATACTTTTGAGAAAAAGAGAAGTAATGTCATTCCTCTTAGGGAAAGTCGATGTAATATCAATACTTTGGGGGTAAAGATGAAGTCAATACTTTTGGATTAAACGTGAGTCATGTCAATACTTTTGGATAAAAGGGAAATAATATCCATTCTTATTTATATAGATCATTCCCATTTGGAATTCCTGCCGTTAAGTAGAACATTTGATGAAAGTAAATTCCTCCAGAAATTGGGGAGTTCCTCTTTTTGTGGTATTTTTCATTCCAGTGTTTTTAGCAAATTTAACTCTTAACGTTTTTCAAATTTCGATCACGTCTTCTTCTGAGCTTTTATTTTTTATTATTTTGAATTTTCTATCCAGCAAATCTGCACATAAATTGCAGATTTTTCTTGCACGAAATGTTTTTTTTTCTAAATTCTTTGCTTTCTCTCATTTTCCCTGGTTGTCAAACCATTTTGATGTAAAATATCTTGTCATCTAAAAACCTGGAGAAGACCTCTTTTTATATTGTTTGAACTTTTATTTGTGATTAACTGTTCCAAGTTTTCTGACACTTGTTTTTTTTCTTTTGACCTTTTTACATACGGCCACTTTGCACCCAAAACACAATCCATCAAAATAGGACAAGCGATGTATGTCGCACGAATTCATAAGCGATGTTCTTGTATGAACTTCTACACATGGACACGACAGTGTTGGCTGATTAGCTAAAAATTACACCCATCAGCTTTTTGCGGGCACTGAACACTGTCTAAAGGACTAAATAAGAGAGATGGCGAGTAGGTATCTTGTGTGTATGTTTGTTTGTGTGTGTGTGTGTGTGTGTGTGTGTGTGTGTGTGTGTGTGTGTGTGTGTGTGTGTGTGTGTGTGTGTGTGTGTGTGTGTGAGAGAGAGAGAGAGAGAGAAAGAAAGAGAGAGAGAATCAGAGAGAATCTGTACTCTCAGCAAACTTTGCAGATGATGATGATGACTATGAGCAACTCGAACCTATTTATTATTATTATTATTTATTTATTTATTTATTTTGACTTTTCCTTTTTCACTTTTATAATCTGAGTTTATTGTTGCTACAAACGCATGTTGATTTATTTACCCAAACATTATATCAGTGTTTATCTTTCTTTCGATCGAAAGCATTACAGACAAGAATAAACACGAAAAGATTTCGAGATTTCCTATTTAATAATTAAAGATTAAATTGGAAAAATGTTTTGTTCAAAATATTTCTTGAAAAAAGTATTAAACGGAAACATTATTTGTAAGTATAAATGGTTAATGTCAAATTATAAATTCTGATATTAATTTATTTTCAGAAAATGAAGAGTGGACACCTCCTTTGCGCTGTATTTCTTCAAGAAATGAAGTATAGAATTATTTTGGTTGAACGAACTCTACATAACTGGAGAATTGTAAAAACAATTTAGTTGACTTTACAAAGATTATCTTGGTCTATAAATTAAACATGGATCTGATATGATTTTGAAATGATATATGATCCCAAAATCAAGTCTTAAACATCATTCTAAAGTTTTAGAGCAGTGTTTCACAAATGTCTTTGGCGAAAGTCTAATCAAAACACTTGGATGCCTTCTACCGATCCTAAATCGTACCCTAATATAAATTACCCCCATCTTAACTCTTAATTCTTTCACAAGGTGGGGTGGGGTACTGTGGTACGGAATCTGTATTGAAACACCACGTTAGCTTCAATATTTGTGGATAGAACAGCTTCAATTTTCTTACTTAAAAAATCTTGATCGCTGCTCCACTTTTTAAAAATATTGTTGCAATATGCCCAGCATTTGTAAAATAGAAGGTCCTTATTATAAATATCAAACAGATTTTTCTGATTTTGACCCTGGACTCAGAATCTGTCCACTGCCAGATAATACATACATACTTAAGCAAAATTGGCAGCATTGTTTGTCTTACTTTATTTATACTTCTCTGTTGATAATATAAATTTGGTCACCTTAGTCTCTAAACGCTCCCTTCTATAAAATAATTTTGTCCCCGCCTCATCATTTCTCATAACGCTCTCCTTTCTTCAAGGAAACACTTTTCAACTGAGAGAAAATTTTGGTGGGTGTCCTCGGGCTGTAATGGTTAAAGCGATGGACTGCAGAATCGTAGTAAGCGACTTCGTACTCCAGTCGCGATATTACGATCACTTTCGGGCAAATACCCCTGGGAAAGGAATGAACCCCCTTATTCTCCTAGCTATTGGTTAAATAGTACCACTACAGTTCTTCTGGAAGGATGGCTTTGGCATTAAATAACCTAAAAAAATATGCCATTACACAAAGAAACCAAGCCAGAAAATTGTTGCTAGAGGTCGAATCAGAATGTAACATTCTAAGATCTGCAGAAAATAACCCTCTTATTACAACTAACGTTTGGTTTGATTTCTTTGTTTAATGGAATGTCAACGTTCGTGGGTGATCTAATGTCAAATCCATCCTTTTAGAAGGATCGTACTGTCACTATTTAACTGGAAGGATATAAGGGAGTTCATAAATTTTCCCTGGGGTTTAGTTCGAAAGTAAAAGTAAAAGCACGACTGGTGCTCGATCTTACTTCCTACCATATCACTGTCCTGCACGTTAGCCACTACACCACGAAGACTTCCTTTTACAACTAAGGATTTCATGACTATTTTGGATTCTGCTCAAGTAAAAGAAAGTCTATTATGAAAGCCCTGCACCGTGAAGGCCTCCTAAAGCGACAATTCTGAAGGCCAGAAAGGTCGTCTCGCATTTGCAAATGAACGTATTGATAAATCCGTCTACTTATAGGAGAACATACAATGCAGAAATGAGACAAAATAGTTTTGTGGTATGATTGGACGAAATTTATTTGGAGACGTCAAGGTGAGCTTTACAATCTCAAGAAAATCGTCCGATAGTAAAAAAAAAACATAAAGAAGGGACTATAATGGTTTGGAGGTACTTCTCTGAAAAAGGAAAAAGAGCTTTAAAAAAAAGTTCATAGTATGATGAAAAAAAAAATATTGTAAAAATCATTGGATATCAACTTGAAATTGCCAGTAATAAAACTGAAACCTTAGGGTGGCAATGATCCAAAGTTTGTCCAAAAATATCTCCGGTATAAGAAAATAAGTGTTTTATTTTTGGCCTTTAAAGTTTGTTCCATTCGCAAATTTTTCGACCCAAGGTTGATTCCTTAAATCGACGTCTGTATATCCGCAAGACATCCGATATGGCATGATTTTTCTTTATCAAAATATAGAAAAGAAGGTTCTTTATTTTTGCTGCTAAGAAGTGATTTTTAAAAATGGATTATTTTGTCTTATCGTCATAAAATCACAATGTACACTACCACCCAAGTCTACTCTGAATGAGTTGTTATTTTTCGCAAAAAAGGTATTCCACGTTTTACAATTATTATTATCATCTCCTTGAGAGTTTTTCACATCAGCTAACGCTGACAGTTTTTCACGGAAGTTTGAGAGACAGCAAGTCTCCTTATGTCTCCACGACTCTGGCCGATTTCAATGATATAAGAGTTTGGATAGTCTCCACAAGTCCTCTTATTTCCAAGTCCTCCAGTCTCTTCATTGATTGTACCAAGAGCACCAATTACCACTGGTATAAACGTCAGTTTCATGTTCCACAGTTTTTTCAATTCCTTAGCAAAGCCGAGGTACTTAGCCATCTTTTCACTTTCTATTAATCTATCATTACTATTATCATTATCATTATTTACTCCTTTAGTTATTATTATTATTATTATTATTTCCTTGACACCAGCATCAAACTACATCTTTATAAAAAGCAGGAATATCAAATGAATATTCATAGATAGATGAATAGATAGCAAAAGAGAGAGAGAGAGAGAGAGAGAGAGAGAGAGAGAGAGAGAATGGGAGAGAAGTTTCAAAAGAATTTATTCAGGCGCTTCTTAGATCGTATGAAAAATAAAGAAAAGCATTTGATGTTGATTGGTTTAGGACTTTTTTGAACGTTCTGTCATGTCTGCCTTTGTTAGTCGAGAGACCGAGTTGCAGGCATTGTCTAACATTTCTCTTGTAATTATGCAACAATTTTAATCCGTAATTGTATAAGTTTGATGGTTCATGTGGCTTCAACTTCAACAGAAATCAAGATGCATTGCATCTGGTGAACGCAGTTGGTATTCAACGCTGCATTTTTTCTTCAATCCATCTGCCAGGAAATGTTTGAAAAAGATAAGATGTTACAATGAGGATAGGAAGTTACTTCAACTTGCCGTAAAATGAAACTTTTAGTTTCTATCAGATATCCAAAGAATCCATGCCACATCCGATCTTTGAAACACGAAACACGTGTACACATACAGACACACACACACACAAATGCACACATATGAATTAGTGTGTGCATGTGCATGTGTGCGCGCACGTGTGTTGGGGTGAGTGTACACCAAGAGTATATAATGATTTTACCTATTTGTTTCACTTTATGATTAACTTCTAAAAGCAACAACGATCTCGCGACGATTATCACCATCGCACATGTTAAAATAATTACAGACATAAACCGACACACAGACATAAAGCGACACACGGCACACACTGACGAAATGTATCCATTTTATTACGATGCATCTACAAATGCTGACTCATGTTCAACATTAGTGTTAGAACAATTATAGAAACACAATATCATTTATCTTGGTGATAATGTCATTCAGAAAGACAACTACAAAATATGTCCGTCATTGAGGAGAGTATAATTACACATACAACAGTAAAGGATTATGTATACTGTGACTCTAATTATAACGTATATACTCGTATATAAGTTGATTGTTGGCCAAGTAATAGTAAATTTATTATATGCTTTTTGTATAGATTGACCCTTTATTTGTAATCAAGAAATTATTAAATTATAACGTCCTCGGTGCACTGAACAAATCAGTTTTTGTTACAAATAAAATAATCAAATAAGAAAAACAACTAAAGTTTAGAGGCTGCAGCATAATGAAGTATTTTTCCCACTCCCACACTAATCGGAATGAAGTATGGATGATTTCAGAAGTATCGAGGCAGAAGAGCTGTGACAATATAGTTGTGTAGGATATGGACATAATTTATCGCTGTTTGATAGCGAAATATTTTCTAGGGACAGAAAAATGGAGTAATTTATCTCTGTGGAGACAATTGCTCAAAATTTTTTGCAGGCAAGAGTAGCAAAGATGTGAAGTGGATAGTTGAATGTTAAACAGATATCAACAACTAAAGGTACGAACAGCTGAAGCAAAAATTGTACCATGGTCTTGTGCATGTTTGTGATTAGTTCAATGGTGTGAGATGGGTTTTTTTCTGTCCTTTGCAAGTCTCTGTCTTGACAGAATCTATCGAGACAGGGTATGATATATGTCTCTCTTTCTATACTTGAAAGGTTTCCCGGTGGCTATTTTTTTTTTATTCCAGCAAGATAACACAACCCAACATCGTGAATGGGTCATACGAGATTGAATCTGTTCAAACCCAGTTGAGTATGAGAAATGTAACAGATCGCACTAAATACCCAGAAACCACGCCCAACAAACTACTCATGGATAACATTGGAATGTACCTGGATACATCTACCCACACAACCACTACAGCACCTTTCAGATTTAAGCAAAGTGAGAAGATACACGCAATTAGGCAGTCGGATTTTACTATGTTTTATGGCATTTAAAACATTGCATATCATTCAGCTTAAAACTATAATTGAAGTAACATTTGTTTTCCTTTGAGTTGTTATAATAAGACCAGAGGTTTGCTCTCGTAACAGTGCTAAGAGATGCTAGGATATTGTGTATAGAAATAGACAATTATCTCAGGTTAGAATCTAAATTAAGTGTCAATATAGAGGGTTTTGTAGGTCTGGTTGACAAGTTCCCCATACCTAAGGAGCAGTGTTTCATCAACCGAGACAGACATCGACACACGACTAGAAAAGCCATGGACAGCTATATATAGGCTATCGGTCGTATGGAAGTCAGACCTGACCGATAAAATGAAACGCAGTTTCTTCCAAGCAGCAGTAGTTTCGATACTGCTATATGGATGCACCATGTGGACGCTAACAAAACGTATGGAGAAGAAGCTTGACGGTAATTACACGAGAATGCTGCGAGCTATATAAAACAAGTCCTGGAGACAGCACCGACAAAACAGCAACTGTACGGCCACCTTCCACCCGTCACGAAAACTATCAAAGTTAGACAAACGAGACATGCTGGACACTGCTGAAGAAGTAGGGACGAGCTCATAAGTGATGTACTCCTGTGGACCCCTTCACAGGGACGAGTAAAGGCAGGACGTCCAGCTCGAACATACATACAGCAGCTCTATGCCGATACTGGATGTAGCCCGGAAAACCTGCCAGGGCCAATGGACGATAGGGAGAGGTGGAGAGAGAGGGTCAGAAATATCCGTGCTGATAGCGCGACATGATGATGAGGATAAAGGGTTTTAGTTATTTTTTCTTGTTCTAAAGTATTATAATAGGATATATGCTAAGCCAGCCTGTGTTAAAAGCTCAATCATAGACTAATGAAAGTGTTATGAATTGATCCACTAGTCACTAAGTTGATGAACTTTATGTGCCGAAGGTATTGAAAAGTTTTCCAAAAAAGTTATATTATTTGTATCGATCATTTACATATATCTCAGGTCTGAATCTAGAATTTTGCTTTTAATTCCTCAGATAAGACGCAGATTTTAACCTAATAGTTCCATATTAGCAGATTTCGATCTCAACAAAGTGTTTTGCCTGAAAATTTGCTTCACTTGTACTTACAATACTTAAAGAGAGAATGCAAGTCGCAGTTGTTTTTAAATTTATCGAGACTTTCTTTCCATAACTTTCAATGCTTTAAGTGTTCGAACCCCTGTTTGTACGATTCTTGGTTGTGCTTGTATCATATATAGGAAGATGAAGAAGAAGTGTGTTTAATGTAACAATTATCGTCAGAAGCAATGGAATCGGCGACCCGAGTTCAAATCTGGAAGAGGAAGTTGGCCTTTCACTTCACACTAATGCCAATAGGAAAGATATATGTTCTACTCACCGCCAGCAATGAGTAAATAGTAGGATAGGTTGGGTTCTTTTGCCTTATTTAGGCACCTAGTCTAGAAAGTAAAAGAGAGAGAAATTCAAACCAGCAGAACTCCTTGAGCCACATCCTATTTGTGGCAAAAAGATTGAATAAATACAATGAATAAGAAAATGTGATTAGTTTTCGTTGTCATTTCTTTGTTGATATTAAACTAATAATGTATTTCTGATAATTATATTCACTTTCGGACTAATAACCTTGGGAAATGTTTTGACCCAATTATTTCTCGAGCCATGGGTTAAACAGTACGACTACTATTCTCTTACCAGGATGGTTTTGGCATTAAACAACCCAAGAAGGTTGATATGCCATTAAACAAAAAAACAAAACAAATCATTTCTGATAAAAAAGAAACAATGTCTACTTACCAACTCTGATATTAGGTTTACCTGTGAAATATAGCAGATGAAATTTAAATTTCTAAAAATATTCGCATGGCCAGAAAACCAAGAAAGACATTTTTAGAACATCAAAATCATTGGAAAATTCACATAGGAGAAGGAAAAGTTTCGTTTCAGAATATGCTTCATGATGTTGTGATTGTCGTTTAAAGAAACATTTGTGATAGCCGTGTATTATAGATATTTACAATGAATATTTATGATAACTGGGTTAAAAAAATCTCGTGGTGGTTTATATCAAAACTTGAAATATTTTCCATCATATAATGGTGTTTTACTTTGAAGAATAAACTTGTTTTCGGTTGGAGGTAATATCAGGTTTTCATTTCCCTTATCCAATGAAACACAGTTGGATTTAAATGAGGTTACATTACATATAAATAAAGGAAAGGTGAGTCATTATTCATTTTTTACAAGAAGTCCTGTGACATTGTGGCTAGCGTGCTGGATTGTTACATCATAGCGATTTCGAGTTCCAGTTGCACTATTGCATTTACTTAGGGACTAATACCCTAGGCAATAGCTTGAACTCTGTTATCCCTCTGCTATGGGTTATATAGGTCGATTACTGTTCTTCTCCAAGAATGTCTTTGGTATTGAATAAGCCACGAGAGTTTATATACCATAAACTAAAGAAACTTAAGCCATCAATGCTAATTTTACGTTTGAACTAAGTTGACAATGAACAAACATTTGTTTCATGTTTTGTGCATTATAAAACAACGGACACTGAAATTTATAATGATGATAAAACATCGGAAAATCCAGGATAATCAATTTTTGATTAATAAATTAATTAATGTTTATAATTCCATATTTATTTATTGCTTTCTTAAAATTATCAGGGGCTATTTTTATTTATTCAGAAACAGGCAGATGTAAATGCTTTGAAAGAGAAATTAGCATTTTGTTTCGAAATGGATGAAAAACCAGCAAAGACACAAGTTGAACATTTCGATTTGGAGTAGTGTTCAACAGAAAAAAGTGAATTTCAGTATTTGATCAGATGGACCAACTATTCTATGCCAACATCTCTCAAGGCCAACAGCAAAATTGGAAGGTTTTAATTAAGTAGCAAGAATGTGTAATAAAAACACAGATGTTATTTAAAAAGAAAAGATTTATTTTTAAAAAGTTTTCTTGAAGATTCCCTTTCATCATTACTTGAGTGCTCTTTCACATCATCGCAATATATCACATTAATTCGTATCCAGTGGGAATCATCTAGATGCTGTTTACTCAAAATTTCAAAGAATAAAAAGAGCTTCACAGTTTGCTTAAATTGTGGCAAATAAAAATAGAAATCTTTCAGTGTTTCATAAAGGTGTAGTCCTAAGAATAAAAGGCTAAAATTTACATGCGCTTCAATCTTGTACCATAACTTACAAGGCAACGCTACACATAGTTGCAGCTGAAATGATTTCGTCATGTGATTACTTAATTCGAACATCCATTCCTTTATGTGGCGCCATCTGTGTAGATTTTCTAATTCAAACATGTGTTCTTTATGAGATTTTTTGCGTATAAATCTTGATTTTGTCAGATATAGCATTTCCAAACACTCCGCATACATTTGAAGATGTAAAGGATTACATTGAAAAGTACATTTTAAACACAAGTAAACATCATGAAACTTAGTCGCATATATAATAAAATGAGTGAAAAACTACTTTGTCCTGTATTTGTTGACGAGGCTCTATTTCTGGAGATTTAAGTTTGAGAACTTTTTCACTGCCATTAATCCTCGATTCACTCTAATCCAGCGTGGTAGTATCTGTTAGGGTCCCATCTATGGAGGTCTGAAGAATGTGGAGCATCCCTCCTTTGCAACTATTCCCTGATTCACTTTGATCCAGAGTGGTTGTACCTACTGGCGTCCCATCTAGGAGTTAGATCTGTTTAAAAATAATTCGTATTGGATAGGAGCATGTGCAAAAAATACCCTGAAGAAACAACTAAGAAAAAAATGGAAATATGAACTTGATTCCCCAAACCCTAGAAAGTTTGACATGCCATTTAAATTAATCAATCAATTCCTTAAAAACGTACGTACAGGTTAAAGTAAATGACTCTCAGCGTTTATTTTAAAACCGAAATGTATGTGCAGCTGACATCTTATTCGTAGATTATATCACTAAAATAGTTGTTAGATTTCAAATAGTTTGAATGGAAATTGTCAAAAAGACGGTTTCATTCTGTAATAGAAAGAACTTCGTATTTTTATTTGGCGCGTAAATTAATTTGACCGTTATGGTCGTCGCGTATTTTCACCCAATGAGAATGACTTATCCTATTCAGCCCGAACCATTTTCTTGGACAACATAAAAATGGTGAAAGCCCGCCAAACTATCTCTTACTTAGAACCTTTCGAACAGGACGGACGTACTTTCTGTCCGCTCTCTTCATAGCAGTAGAATCACAACACCATGAGGAAAGCCATTAAGCCTTCTTGAAAACCTTACGGCATCTTCATTCCTCTCCTTTATTTACCTTCGAACATAGCGAGGAGGCAACGTAACAATTTTCCTCGCTAATATTCTTTAAAAACAAATACTCTGAATATTAGAGATGGATTAAATTTGTCTTGGTAATAAAACCGAGAAATAAAATCAAAGAAAAACTGTCTCTTGAATAATTAAAACCATCAACGGTGCTCAAGTCATTCCCTAATTGTTGCAGAACGGATAGTTCTGGTTTATAGATTGAATTTCTAGTCTAACATAACAAGTTCTTTGTTCCGCGTCCTGTAACTTTTTTATAACTACAAGTCCCCCAACCCCAATTAAAATGCTGTTTAAAGTTATCGAAGGTCGATTGGCTGTAATATGTACACATAACATACTCTGTTTATGCGCCATGTCTGAATGTGTTTTCCTTTTTTTTCTCTTCTTTTTTTACTGTTTTCTTCTTTAGTGTTTACAATGTCAGGTTTTAAGCTAAAAGAAACGACGAGGAGGAATCCATCGAGACATGAGTAGAAAGCATCTGGCAATTTGAAACGAATAAACGTTGGTAGGAAATACAAAAAAGAGTCAAAGAAAGAAAGAAAACTGGATCACAAAAAGAATCATTGAAGAAAATACGGTAAAGTGAAAGATAACAGAAAAAAATTGTAACATGAGAAAATGAAAGAAACTAGTTAAAGACAGTAGTGAATTTTGCTATCTCAGCGAAGCACAGAGTGAAAATAAAAGAAAACGAAACGAGAGACAAATACAAAGACCTTGACCGAGAACTAAGAAAGCTGAGGAACAAGTGAGTGACGGTGGAACGTATTGTTATTGACTCCCTTGTAACGGTCTCCAAAGACTTGGAAATGGGACTAGGAAGGTTAGAAATCAGATGACGAGTTGAGATAGGCCAGAATACAGAGAAGAATCCAAGAGAGCTGAGGAGACTTAATGTCACTCAGACTTCAGTGAAAGGCCATGTTTGTGTAAAAATTTGCAAGTAATATAATACTACTATTTATAATAATGATAACGGACAACATCACTGAACTAAATTAATGGAGAAGCAAAATTAGTCTTTGAAAAAATCGGTGTGTCCCACAGAAACCCGAACAGAAATAAAAAACCTGGATGGGAAATTCGACTCGAACGACAGGTAAAGAAATTTCGACAAGTGAAAATACAAAGGAAAGAGGAAAAGAACACGGGAATAAATAGGGATGAAAAGAGCAAAACAAAACAACCGACAAATCTCACCACAAAACTTGGGGACATAAATCATAAGTTTTTGGCGAAAGAAGGAAGACTTCAAAGATGCTAAAACAGGGTAAAGCAATACAATCAAAATAGAAAATTCCACCAACGGCTTGGAGAATGCACGAAGACATACCAAGAAAACTATTCTGTGTTCTGAAGTAAAATATGGCAATGGAAAGGATATTACTGAAACAACGAATGGATAAATCACATGAGAAAAGAATATCAAAGACTCAAAGAAGACTCGGATGAGGAAATACGCGAGAAATTCTAACACTGAAAATGTACCAATTTGGAAAACGCCATACATGGATTCTGGTTTTAAAAATTCCCGTCTATCCACGACTGATTGGCTCTTGGACTGAATAGATGTTTAGAAGAAGCACGTATACCCGATTGGTTGACGAAAGAAAAGACGACCCTGACCCAAAAAGACCCCAGCAACTATAAACCGATAATGAGTCAACCTATGACGTGTAAACTCTAAACAGCACAGATTAGAGAGGATAAGTATGACTCCCAAGGAAGTAACAGACTTTTTCCCGAAGAGCAAAAAGAATGCAACAAGAGAACCTGAGGAGCATGATATCTACAATGCATTGATCAACACGTCATCCAGAAGAGCAATACGATACGAAAAAAATGTAGCAATGGCATTGATTGACTACCAAAAGGCCTACGATATAGTCCCACAAAACTGGATAATAGACTATCTAAGAACATATAAGATATCTGACAAAGTCATAAAGTTCATCACAGAAGCCATGAAATTGTTGCAAATGAACCTGATTGCAGGAGAAGAAGTTTAGATAAGGTGAATATAGAGAGAGGTATCATCTATCTTTACTGTTTGAAATAATGATGATGCCCCACCGTCACATAATTTGAAAATATAATGGGGCTACAAACTTACAAAATCGTAAGAAAAAATCAACAAACTAATGTGCATGGAAGATGTCATTTTTTCTGCAAAAAATGAAAAAAAGAATTGGAAATTCACATATGAACAATAAGAATATACAGTCAGGATATAGGAATGGAATTTGGCATTAAAAATGTGCCATGCTGATAATGAAAAGTAGGAACAAGACAAATAACGAATAGAATATAACTGCAAAATCACGAAAGGATTAGAACCCTTAAAGAAAAGGAAAATTACAAGCAGATAGGAATAATGGAATCGGACACTATCAACCAAGAAGAGGTGAAAGAAAAAATTAAAAAAGAGTATCTCAGACAAACGAGAAACTTCTCGAAACCCAATTATTTAGCAGGAATCTCATCAAAGAGATAAACTGCTGAGTTGTCCGCCTTGTAAGTTACTCGGGAGCATTTTTGAAATGGTTGAGGGAAGAACGTGGACTAAAATGGATCCGAGGACAAGAAAGATAATAACGATGTAGGAGGTCTTACATCTAAGAAATGACATTGGCAGGGTATATGTGTGTAGAAAAGAAGGCGTATGATCACCAGAATAACAGTGACAAGAAAGACAGAAATTGGAAGAAAAAAAACAACTTTATGGATATTTCGTGCAAAAAACTGATGAAATCTCAAAGCAGAAGACCTGGACATGACTAAGAAAGGGACACTTGAAGGGAGAAACTGAATCTCTTCTAATAGCAGTGCAAAACAAGGACCAAATATGTTAAGGCAAAATTTGATAAGATGCAACAGAATAGCAAGTATTGCTTTTATGGTGATAGAGACAAAACAATTAATCAAATCATAAGTGAATACAGCAAACGAGCACACAAAAAGTACAGGACTAGACATGACCTGTTGGGGAAGATGATCAAATGGGAATCGTGCAAGAAATTTAAATTTCATCATTCTGCCAAATGGTATTCGTCCTGGAGAATGAAACACACAGAATTCCCTGGGTTTCTGACATAGAAACAGATCATCTAATCTCAGCCAGACGATCAGACCTTGTGATAATTGACAAAAAATGCGAAACTACAGAAAAGCGGACCACAGAGTGAAAATCAAAGAAAACGAAACGAGAGACTACTTACCAGCGAACTAAAAACTAATGGAATGTGAGGGGAGCAGTGATACCAATTGTAATTGGTGCGCTCGGAATGATCCTCAAAAGCTTGATAAAGGAGTTGAAAAAAAGTGGAAATCGGAAGAGGAGCCAAGTCCTTTCAAGCAACAGCATTATTGAGATCGACCGAAATACCAAGAAGAGTTCTGGTGACTAGAAGAGACTTGCTATCACTCAAACTCCAGTGGGTGACTATCAGCTAACGCAAGCGTGCAACACTGACAAGAAAAAAAAAATAATAGTGATCCATTGAGAATTATGCAAGAGATGAAAGTTTGATTATGTTCCTCATTGGTATATATGTAAACCAGAATCCAGCCTAGAAAATGAGCCGCATAAAATTCTCTGGGATTTTGGGATACAAACGAATCACCTAATATCGGCTGTTGATTAACAAGAACTTGTCATTTTATGAATTTTGTCGTTCCAGCCGATTAATGAATGAAAATAAAAGAAAGCGAAATGATGACCAAATCCTTTGAAACTAAAAAAAGAACTGTTGAAAAAGAGAGAAATGGCGATACCAGATGTCTTCTTGGAACTGTCCCCAAAGGTTTCGGAAAAAAGATTGGAGGATCTGGTAATCAGAGAAAGAATCGACACCATCCAGACCACAGCATTGTTAGGATCAGCTGAAATATAAAGAAGAGTCTTGGAGACCTATTGAAGACTTACAGTGACTCAGATTCTAATAAAGTCGGATTAGTTGGATTTTATGACATAACAACCCTTGTAGTTTATTTACTGTCAAATCCTGTTTATATATATATATATGTGTGTGTGTGCGTGTGTGTGATTTTTGAACAACCCCCAAGGGACTGGAGGACTTGGAAATAAGAGGACGAGTTGAGACCACCCAGATTACAACATTATTAAGATCGGCCAAAATACTGAGAAGAGCCCTGGAGACATGAGGAGACTTGCTGTCACTCAAATTCTAGTGAGAAACCATCAGCTAACACTGGTGCGAAAAACTCTCAATGAGTAAAATAATAATAATAATAATAATGATAATAATAATAATACACATAGATTAACTGAGAATAACACAAAAATATCAAATTGTAAAACACTAGGCCATGATAGAATACATGGATTCTGGTTCAAGAAATTCACCACCATTCATGACATACAAGCATTCGAAATAAACAGATGTCTTCAAGACGCACACCCGAACGGATGACCAAAGGAAGGACCATGCTGATAAAAAAACAAAAAAAAAAAAAAAACACCTGTAAGGAAATTGCCCCAAACAACAACAGTCCCATAATGTGCCTACTTAGAATGTCGAAATAACGGCACAAATAAGGGAAGAGATTTATTTCTCGTTAATAAGTCACGAATTGTTCTCTGAGAAACGGAAAGCGTACTGCAAAGGGTCCAGAGACATAGGAGAACTACTCTACATTGACCAGCACATCCTCAACGATATCAAGACGTGACGGAAAAATCTAGTTATGGCCTGAATTGACTATAAAAAGGCATATGATATGATCCCACAAAGATCGATAACAAACTGTCTCAAAATGGACAAAATATCAGATGAAGTCATGAACTTTACCGAGAAAACCATGAAAACCTGAAGAGTGGAATTGACAGCAGAATGGAAAAGCTTAGCTGAAACAAGGATCCAAAGACGTAAGTATTCCAAAGTGATGCACTATTACCATTTTGAAACAATACCCACAAACGACGGGTTTTGTTGGTTTTACCGTTCGTCTAACATATGTTCTGGAGAATGAGACACACAAACTTCTCTAGGATTTTACATACAAACGGATCACTTAATCTCAGCCAGACAACCAGACCTAATAATAATCAACAACAAAAAAGAGAGCTTGCAAAATTGTGGACTTTGCTGTTCCGGCTGACCACAGAGTAAAATAAAAATAAAATGTAAAAAAGGATAAATACATCGACCTTGCAAGGGAATTGAAAAAACTGTGGAACATGAAAGTGACATTTATACCAATTGTAAATGGTACTGTTGGTACAGTCACCAAAGGATTAATAAAGGGACTGGAGGACTTGGAAATAAGAGTAACCATTCAAACTACAGCATTATTGAGATCGGCCAGAATATTGAGAAGAGTTCGGGAGAATTGAGGAGACTTGCTGTCACTCAAACTCCAGTGGAAGACCATCAGCAAACACTGATGTGAAAAACTCTCAAGGAATAATAATAATAATAATAATAATAATAATAATAATAATAATAATAATAATAAAAGTACCTCGACCTTGCTAGGGAATAGAAAAAACTATGAAACATGAAGGTGATAATTGTACCAATCATGATTGCTACTTTTGGTACAGTAACTAAAGGAGTATTAAAGGGACTGGAGAACTTGGAGACCGGAGGACGAGTGGAGACCATCCAAACTACAGCACTGTAGAGAACGGCCAGAATACTGAGAAGAGTCCTGGAGACTTGAGAAGACATGCCATCACTCAGGATCCAGTGAAAGACTATCAGCTAAAACAGATGTGAAAAACTCTCAAGGAGTAAATAATAATAATAATAATAATAATAATAATAATAATAAGAAGAAGAAGAAGAAGAAGAGCAGCGAAGATGAAAATATTGGATTAGAATTGTTCATTGCTAAACTAGTTAAAGAAATATAAGAATTTCGAAGGAAAGATATGAAAGAATTTTTCCTTGGAAAAAATTAGAAAGTGAAGATTGGGATGAAACTCTGTTATATAGGAAGATTATTAACAACAGTAGAATACATAGCGACAGAAATATTGGGAAATAAAACAAATCCAAAAAAAGAAAAAAGAAGAGAAGAAAGAAATTAAAACAAATATGAAAAGGAAAGAAGTATAAATAAACGTCAAAGATGAGGAAGAGGAAAGAAAAAAGAAAGGTTTTCATAGATTTTTTAAAAGATAAAAAAAGGAAGTGACAAAAGAAAAAAAAAGAGAAAATGACGACGGATAATGTAAAAAAAAGTCGAGAAAGGAAGGAACAACAAAAAGGAAAATAAGCGTAAAAATAAGTCGAAAAATTTGACTCTCCTTTGAATTGGTGGCTTTAAATCACAACAAAATATCATTAGAATTCATTTAAGGTGGGAAATGCAAACTGAACAATTTATGATAAAAAGGTATTTAGAAGTAGTAGGATATTTAAAAGCAAATTGGAGCCACAAATGACTTTTATACAAATGGCTCAGTCAATGAATGGCATGGACGTCTTGGTGGCTCTTATTCAAAATATGGACTTCATGTAGATTCTGTCAAATATATTTCAGCTTTTAGATATTATTTCAAAACATTTAAAGAAACAACGTATCATAGAACAAAACTACCTCTCTTCAGAGTATGAACCTGCATCATCTATCATAATTTATCATGTGTCAAAATACCACTTTTTAATTACATTAAAAAGCGATATTTATTTTTTATGCGGTCAACTAAATGGAAATATTTCTGACCCCTACATAATTATTTGCATTTCAATATATGATGATTGGATAACAGTTGGAAGACGGTTCGTTTCAGATAAACAAATTGCTTTTGAAAAATCGTGTGGTGAAGACGAGAGTAATCAGCCAAGGTGCGCTATGTTTGTATCCAAGTAAAATGAATGATTTTAAAATCGATTGTTAACAGGCAACGGAGGTATTGAGAATGTTTGAAAACGAGAGGGAGAGAAGACTGACATTATAAACGTTAAACCTCATCTTTCTTTATGGCTACTTTTAACCGCAATCAACGTTAAATGATTGTAGGTTGGCATAATCTATGCAACCAGCAAATCGAAGATATAAGAAGAAATAATTTCAGTAGAATCAGCTGTAGTTCCTGTTTTCAAGAGATAGAGCTGTGTTCGAATTTTCTTAAGAAAAAATATTTCCTCTTCGAATCTGGAAATAAGAAATTATATGATTCTCCTTTTGAGTTGTATTTTCTATTTTTATGGAAAAGATCGATGCTAAATTCAAGACAATCAACGAGTAAATCGATGATATAAGGTATTTATGGTGCTATCATTGAATCGATCTATTAATTATGAGGGCTTGTCAACCTGTCCTGGGTTATTTTATGTAATTACGGTTCAATATAATAGGAATAATTTTTAAACAGTTCTATTTGACCGATAGATGAGACTCTAACAGGTACTACCACTCTAGATGAGAGTGGGCGTGGGAGTAATGGCAATAAAGGGATACTCCTTACTCGATCAAATCTTAAGAACTGGA
The DNA here is from genome assembly GCA_963585895.1 of Sepioteuthis lessoniana. Lineage (NCBI taxonomy): Eukaryota > Metazoa > Mollusca > Cephalopoda > Myopsida > Loliginidae > Sepioteuthis > Sepioteuthis lessoniana. Next base: position 131,460,104 of record OY757909.1, on the reverse strand, counting down.
ACCATCGGATGCCGTTTAGTGTCATACTCAACACAAACGTGTTTGTTTATATTAGTTTTGGAGGTGGGGTGAAGGAGTGGGTATCTTGCTGCTCTGCAGGGGATACAGTCAGCGTATTTTCAAGCCCTGTTGACAGGGCGTTAGCCGGATCTGGTATAAAAGATTGAACGGTTGATCACAATTTTATTTAGTCCAGATAGAATATCTTATATAATTTCAAAATAAGTTAAACCAAATGTCAAGACAGTTAAACTGAAGAAGTGTGTCAACAAGGCCTCGTTTGACTGAGTTAATATCCAGATATCAATTAAAACGTTGTCATGAACTTATATAGATATTCAGCCGTCAATTAAGAAATTGTAGAAATTTAATAGTTTTCAAAAATTTGGCAAATTGGAAAAAATCGATAATTCACTCGATATTATTTTGTCGAAGTGAAAAACGGATAAGTTTGATGGAAAATATGTCATAGACAGTCAGACTGACAAGGACAGAGTTTGTCTATAAGGATCCTAACTGAACATTGTTTGCGAGGTGAAAAGATGTATACAAAGAGGGTTAGAGCGGTTGGCCTGGAATATGAAATATTAGGGAACCTGTATTTCAGATCTGAAAGAAGTGCTGATTATTTGAATCCGAACGAATTGTTTCCTATTAATTATCATTGCCACACAAATCTTCAAAATTAATCTTATTAGTCATTGTTCTGAATGACCACTAATCTGGTTTAAAAACCCAGCATTAAGTTAAAGATTCAACTGTTCAACTGATAACAACAACCGATTTAGGATATTTTCTAGATCGATTTTTATGAATGAATAAAATCTGTAGAATGAATAATAAATCCCTTTATTGATGTGCTGAAGATCCGGCTAGCTACACAAAAACCTTCAAATGTTTCTCAAATATCAGCAAAGCCAGTACTAAATTTTATACTAATCATCTTAATACATTTAGCTTTTTAATGTACAAGTAATTAGTTTGACTGTTCAATTTTTTAATTGATTTCTTAATTGTTTCGTTATCATTTTCCCTGTTTTATAAGTTCTTTTTTTTTTCTTTCTTTCTTTTATGTCTTCAGTAATTTTTGCTTTAAAAATCTATGATTATGCCGCGTTTTTTCGCATTTTACTTTAAATTCCTTAATAATATCGAATATCAAAATCAATTTTCTGAAACATTTCTTTATAAATTCTTACCGTAAGTTTTTATACGATTCCATAAAAAAAAAAATAGCACACATTATTTTTCAGTTTATATTTATGAAATAGAAAAGAAATTTAATTTGATAAGAATTGATATTTCATATTTTGCTCTTTTCAAATTTGGCAGGGTTAGTATCTATTAGTAACAGGTGCTGCTGAATTACTGCAACTGTGGCTGGCTACTGCGTCATCGTCTCGAGGTATCTGCAAAAGAGTGTAAAGAGGAGATCAGAGGTGATCCACGGAAAACATTCTGAAATTAGCTCTTGAAAGGGCTGGTTAATGACTTTCTGAAATTAGCTGTAAAAAATACTGTTTGAGAGGGTTTCGTTGATTGATTGGAAGAAAGTATCGGCTGTACTCGGCTCTAATTGGTTGGATTTCACGTCAGCTGCTAGTTGCTGGTTGATGGGCACCTCTGGTGGTGTAACGGTTAGCAAGCTAGACTAGCAAACCTACACGAGTGAGTTAGAGTCTCATTGGGCGCCCCATTCATTCAGCCTTGTGCCACATTGAAGCAAAGAGCTTTGTAAATTACTACTACTAGTTGCTGGTTGATGGTACTATTTACCAACCCCTCCGCTCGGGCAGGATATGACACAAGGTCAATTTTTAAGCGGAGTTTAACAGGTTTGAATTCAGAGTTTTCCTTCTCCTAGACTAGTTGCCTCACCAAGGCTGAAGAACCTAGTCCGTCCTACTATTTACCCATAGCTGGGGGGAGAATAAGGGGGTTCATACCTTTCCCAAGGGTATTTGCCCGAAAGTGAACGTAATAGCGCGACTGGAGTACGAACTCGCGTACTACGATTCCGCAGTTCATCGCTTTAACCATTACACCACGAGGACACCCCAATTTGCTGGTTGATGGTAGAGGCGCTGATCCCACGTTTGGTCATTAGCTGCTGGGAGAGGCACATATACCTCTCCTCCGAGTACGTATGCCCGGCGACGCTTTATTTGTCGTACGCCCCACAAACCGGACGAGTTTGGCACAATAGATCCGGGAGCAGGGCCGTTGCACTGACACGCCCGGCGGCTCTAAAAATGTCTCAGGTCCCGTCAGCATTCCTCTAAAAATAGATGTCGCCAGTGCTAGATGATAAACCTAGCCCCGCCTTGAGAGGGCTAAAACCTGGGAAGACGGCCCCTGAGGATCGAGGAGAGCCGGTTTTAGCGAACGTGTCATGAACACAGGCTTTCCAGTACCCATGGCAAGGGGCCTTCACCGACTGCCACCAAGCCAAAAAAACACCCGACCTGATCCGTGTACCAGCGAACACGGCTGGCCGAAGAGCGTCTCTGCGCAGCGGCCTAGCAGCCACAGGCAACATGGAGAAAGGAATCGAGTGAGCAGACGCAGAAACCTGGGTTCGCGTATGAACGTTGCCGCCTTACTTTGGTCCCTGACAGCTGTGTTAATATAAAAGTAATAGGCTGCTTCTTTTAAGGTTTGAGTGAAGGGAATTCTGTGTTATCGCGTACAGGAAGTTCCTCATATGTTACTAGTACGAATGAAATATTTCATTGCACTTTGAAGTGGAGCTTTTAAATACGAAGTATTTCATCCTGTGGTTAAGATCAGTTTCCGAAACGGCCGGCAGAATCAATCAATTTCGAAAAATAGTTCGTGTGTTGACAACAGAAATTCACTCGTATACGTAGGAGTTATATTTCGCTTGTTGACGTTTTGGGTGACTCAGCGTTTTTCTTTCGCCGAGAATTTTAGGTTTGAGTAGCCGGGGTGGCTACGATACTGTTTTATTTATTTATTTGTTTATTTTATTTTTATTTTTTCAGTCGATTGAAATAGAATCATGCTTAAGCAAACTTTACATGAAAATTAACTTGTTTTCTTTGTTTATTGGGGAAAATACACACACTAAAGTTTGACTGATAAAACCTTTCAGATTAATTATTGAATGATTGATTTTTATCAGTTACATAAATGAATTTTAAAAACGTAATTTTACTGTTGTTCTTTTCATTAAAAGGTTATTGCTATTATATTTATTGTTCAAAAATTTTAAAGATAAGAAAATGTTTTTTCTTTCAACAAGCAGCTTTCAATGTGGAAAACTCAGAAAAGATATTTGTAGCAAATTTTAACTGAATATTAGGATAGCAATCAAATTAAGTACGATTAAAGATGTCGATTCCCGTTTTGCTTAACATGTTACACTTAGAGTCAGCATTAATTTAACTTACAAAAAGAAATCCTGCACTCTTTTTTTCTATTTTTATTTATTTATTTATTTATCTATGTAGGCACGTATTTTCACCATGAACTCAGTCTTGTTTTATAGTTTACTTGAGTGGATATATATATATATATATATATATATATATATATATATATATATATATATATATATAATTTCTCAAAAGGAAATAATTCAAGAAAACATGGAATGATCTTCCTTATATGTTATACCGTCGAAAGAAAAAAATCATTTTCTCCTCACAATTGAAATAACTAAAAAACAATATTTTTTAATAATCCATGGGAAATAACTCTTTAAAAATATTAGAATTATTATCCTTCTAACTTAACTTTCAATACAAATTTGTATATTTTTATTCTTTTTAAAACTTTTTTTGTTAAACTAAAAGTTTATTTGAATTAAAATTGAAACAATTCTTTAAAATTTCGTAATTTTAGCAAAAAGCCTTTTCCACAATGTTCAGAAATAGAATTAAATTTCATGCTGATCAAATAGTTGTATTAGACATCATTTCATGGTGAGTCATTTGATTGCAATCCGCTAGTTATATATTTGATTAGTGGTTCTTTTCCTTCATTTCTGTTTTTGACAGATTTGTTGGGTTTTTTCATCCATCCGTTTTAAGAGGTAAATTTGTTTTACAAAATGAACAACTTAGTTTTATTTGTCTGCTATTTAATTATGCTGATTGAGATAAAATCCTCTTTTTGCACCGACTAAAATTAATACGACAACCAGAAATCAAATTTTAGACTTTATCAGTTTTCCAAAGAATTGAAAACCATCTTGATTGATTGTGGAATAAGGATAATAGAAGTGGGCAGGTTTTAATCAATTAGTGAATCAATAAAAGAACCTTATAAAGAAAAATCTAAGATTGCTTAAGAGCTGACCAATCAAAAATGTCTTTTGTAGATTTTGTTGGGATCAATTTTTTGTCACGTTCTTTAAAGCAACAGCAAGCAATATAGATAAAAATGTTCATAAATCATTGAGACAAAAGATTTTTTGGGGGTTTCTTTGCATTGGAATTTTCGACCAAACAAATTTACTTGAACCGATCGTAAACTGTAAAATCATGAACCCAGATAAACTGATATTTTCGACAGGGAAAAAAATCAACTTGAGTTTGGCTTTTAAACTATTTCCTAAGTATAATCTGATAATTATAATATAAACTTTTCAAAGAGAGAGAGATTGAGAGAGAGAGAGAGAGAGAGAGAGAGAGAGAGAGAGAGAGAGAGATGCGGAGTAACCTAAGTTGTGATTAAGGGGAAGTCCCGTCAGCCACTTCGTCAATGACAATATCATCACTGTTTTCGTCTGCATCTGATTGTTGTTGATAAAAAGAGATCCGAGTTGATGAACAACGGTTGCTCCCCACCATGCATGACTCTATCAAGGGCCGGCCGGCCGGTTGTGGTTGATCTGATCCGCCCCAATGAGCAGCAACATATATCTGTCTCAAATAATCTCAAGTTAAAGCTTGATTGAGTTAAAGGTGTCGAGAGCATTGGTTTCGAAAAGTTTAGTCCTACTCAGGATAAACTTTCCATGTTAGGGAAGCATTAACTGGAATGCAGTTTGTCATTAAAAGGTTTTTTAAAACTTTTTAAAATTTTCTTCTTTGGTTCTGTAGAAATTTAAAGAATTGTGACTTTCATTGCTTCATAATATAATATTTTCGAATTTTCCTACTTTCACCAATATTTCTTGATTTATTTCATCAAGTTGTGTAGTCAGACTTTTTTGCTGTTTTGTTTTAGTCTTTTCATCCCAATATATAAGTTATTGTTTTTCCTTCTTTGCACTTTCGTTTGTTGTAATTTCATTACCTGTCCTTCTTTCCAAATTTCCCATCCAGGTTCTGTATTTCTGTTCGGGTTCTCTCAGGGAACACCGATATTATTATTATTAGTATTAGTATTAGTATTAGTATTTCAATCCTTGTGAGTTTTTCACACCAGCGTCAGTTGGTGGTCTTTCACAGGAGTCTGAGTGACTAAGTCATCTCTTGTCTCCAAGACTCTTCTAAGTATTCTAGCCGATCTCAACAATGCTGTTGTCTGGATGGTCTTGATTCTTCATCTGATTTCCAATTTGGCCATTCTCTTTTCCAAACCTTCGTGGACTGTTACAAATATGCCATTTATAATTGTTATCTCCATTAACTTACGTTCAACAGCTTTTTCTTTTTTTTATTTCTTTGGCAACATTCATTTATTTGCCGATTTTTTCGCTTTCTTTCATTTTCACACTGTAACGCACAGGAATAGCAAAATCGAGACGACAATTTTTTTTTCTTGTTCATAAACACTCGTTCTGGTTGGGATTAAATAATCAGTTTGTAACTCAAAATACCAAAAGAATTTATGCGTCTCATTTACTCAGACAGTTTCTACTTTGTTCCTGTAGCATTTAATAGTATGATCGAATTACAAACTGTGGAATTATACTCAGAGGATCACCTTTTGGACCCTATTTGTGTCTAGTCTTGTATTCCTTTTGTGCTACTTTTATGTATTCGCTTATTCTGTGTTTAATCGTTTCATTTCTTTTCCTGTATAACCTACACTTGCAATTCTGTTGTGTTATCAATTTTTGTTTTGATATAAATAGTTGTGATGACATTATTTGTGCTGCTATTAGCAAAGATTCAATTTCTCTTTTGAGGTTTTCCATTCATAGTTATGTCCAGTTTATCTTGCGTGGAATTTCACCTTTTTGTCGCTTGAAATATCTGTACATTTGTTTTTCTTCTCATTTCTGTTTTCAACTTATTGTCGCTGTTATTAGCAATAGCACAATATGTATATCTTTGCTCTTTCTAATGTATTCCTCGAGACCTCGAATTGTTGCATCCACGCTGTCCTCAATGCTGGCGAGTGCTTTTTCTTCTACTTTTCTTGGCACATATCTCTCGGGTGTAAGGCTTTGTGAATCATTATCAATTTCCTTGGCCATTTGTCTGAATTCAGCAGTTTTCCATTTATAGTATGGCCTTTAATATCTTACAAGAGGAACTGTCCAAGTGTTTATTTCTTGGATGAGAATTCTGTTATAGAACTTGGTTTCAAGAAGTTTTCTTGTTCTTCTGAAGAACTTTTTTACTTTTTCTTTCATTTCGGTTTGATTGATGGTGTTTGTTTCCAATATTTCCAAGTTTTTGTCATTTTCTTTTTCTTCAAGTGTATTGACGTTTTGCTGATTTGATAATTCAATTCCTTCCGTTTTTTCTTCTTTCTTATTTTTTCATTGTCAGGATGACACATTTTAAATGCCCAATTCCGTTCCTATAATTTGGCTGTATACTATTATCGTTTATATCAGTTTTTCGTACTTTTTTCATTTTTGATAAATAGCTTAAATAATACATGTACATATGATGGTCTATCTTTTCCTGTGGTTTTGTAGAGTCGTTGCCACTGGGTGCATTTTCTTAGTATACAACTGAGTGTCGCCATTGTATAGCAAATAGTAGTGGCGTGAGTGAGTCCCCTTGGAAGATACTTTTTTGGATCTCACCTCTGCTTTGGCGTGTTTACCGGGTTTTATGTTCACTTTCTAGTTTTCCATGGCTTTTATGCGTAGGATCAGAGTCATTTCTCGTTTATCATTTATTCAGGTATTTTTGTTTCCTAAAGGTATTCACTCATTTGCTGATGTGAATTTTGTTAACCAGAATCCATGTGTGTGTGTGTGTGTGTGTGTGCGGAAAGGTGTGTAAAAAATTTAATAAAACACCGATCCAAAAATTTAATGACTTTCATTTCTTTAAACTTGAGTGGAAAGTTTGTTGAAAAACAAAACGTTTCATTATCTTTCCCAACGAGAAAAGATAATAAGAACGTGAATCCGCGCCATTATTTACATTACGGTAAAGATTATGTCATCCATTCAATGTATCAGTTTGTTTTGTCCAAATCTCGCTAATGTATGTTTGTATGAAAAATAAAGATTGTTGTCTGAAGAGGTTAATGAATAGAGTAAAAACATGTTTATTACATAAAATGTCAGTTTTCATCCAAAGACAAAACAAAAAAATCATCCGGAGAATTTTTTCTTTTTCTTTTTACTTTTGTACAAATACTTCCAGAACAAAAAATCTCTGCAAACAAAAAGTTAAACAGAAGATATATTTTCGCTCATGGAAAATAATAAAGTGATATTGAAATTAAATACATTTTTCAAGGAATAGAATGCTATATTTTCGCTCAAGAGAAATTAAGACGAAAGTTTTGATGAATCTATAAGCTACTAGAGATTTATCGATTTCATCGATTTATTTATAAGATTGAAGCAGATTCGAAAAAAGATTGAATAAATCTAATTGGTTAAAAAATGTAGTTTTAACAATCTCTATGAGAGAGAGAATTTCTGAAATTATTTTCAGTTTTGTTCTTTCAAAGTTTTTTTGGCGATTCAAAATATTATCATCTGTAAATTACAAAAAAACCTCCAAAGAGTCGCGTGTCGAAATCCAAAAATACAGATACAAAAATTACCGCTTCTTCAGTTCATTTTTGAATAGTAATTAAAACTTTTTTGTATGGAATAAGATGATTTTACACACACACACACACACACACACACACACACACACACACACACACACACACACACACACACGTACAAGAAAACTAAACCTTTATTTTATTAGTTTTTTCTTTTCTTTTCCTGAAAATTGAAAATTTTGTGAGAAAACAATGCTTAAGAAATATTTATCAGGGGAAGTAACTACGTATAAATAAACCTTAATTACCTCCCTTGAATCATGCTTTCAAAATTTTTGTTTTCTATTTCCGATTAAAAATCTTGATGTCAAAGAACATTCACTTACCTTCTGAATGATTGCTGTCCTTGTCAGTTCTTAGGAATATCTTCTTCTACCCTCCATGCTAAGTATATAACTAATGTAGGGGAGTATGAGAAAGCCTAATTAAAAAATAATTTACAAAATTTGTTAAAAAATATAGTATTTCAAGCACCGGATCTTTCCATATTTGAAAATGACGATGACAATCAGAATCTTCGATGAAGAAAGAACATTTTTCTTAACCAAGTTGTAATTTATTTTCTTCTTTTTCTAATAGTTAAGTGTATGTTTATGAGCATGTGCAACTGGTGAATGAGACAATTTCTGAAGTTAATTTATTCGTATTTTCCTCTCTTTTGAATTTTTAAAAAATCCCCTTTTTCCATGACAGCTTTAAAATTATAGAAGATTTGAGTGAGCTTTATTGAATTTGTAATAAATGATATTCCTTAAAGCCCAGCCCACAAAATCATTGTTTTTATTTCGATCATAAAAGATAAGTTCATTTTGTTCTAAATAACACCGAAATGAACTTGAAGAATTTAGTGACTCATGAAAAAAAAAATTAGGATTTTGTTTTTTCGTCCCACATTTGATAATTGTGACTAGAAAATAAATTCACTAATTTGTTTTTCAAAAGATTCACATCGGGTCTCTTGTGCCATAAAGTATTATAAATTTATTGTTACTATATTTTTCAAAGATATAATCGTAAAAACTTGTGTATGAGTCGAGTTTTTAAAACCTGTTTGAAAGTTTAAATCGAATAACGGCTTTGTTATACAGGTCAGAATTTCATTAGTTTAAAATTCGTGTACAATAGAAAAAGGCATTGAAATTTTTTTCAAGCATAAAAAGAATATTCACCAGTTAAAATAATTTATTATTCACCAGATATGTACAAAAATGATGCACTTTTATTGTGGAAAAATATAATTCGTATTAAAAATAAAAGAATAAATGTGAAAATCTTATTTTCAAGGTTTTTTTTTCATATATATTGAATAGATCTCAAATTTCGATGAAAAAAAAAGTTTTCAGTATACAGAACTGTAATTTGAGCTATGTTAAAGTCGTTTTTGTCTTCGAGTTTACTAACTATCGGCAATTTCATGATATATTTCTAATAAGACACTGAACTTTTCTTCTAAACTATGGTAATCCAAAAGCGTTATAATTCGTATTTTTTAATGTTGATAAATATTCTCAATTGGAACGTCCGCTTCAAAAAAATAAAATCAATAATTTTTAATTTGATGCATTTTTTTTTATCATGGTTACAGTTTTATAGACTAAAAAATTTATCAAAAAAAAAAATTCATTTTTCTGTAATCTGAGACTGGCCGTCAGTCACCTGAAATTTTGATAGCATCAAATAGTTTTTTGTGTTTTTGTTTTGTTTTTTCTAAACAAAACAACATGACAAATAGAGCTATTTTGTCGTTCAATTTTCATATTTTTACTCCTCTTGAAATTTCTAGAAATCTTGAAAGTATTTTTCTTTTATTGATTGACATTCGACAGTAATGAACGAAGGAGAAAACAAGCTAGATTGTCGATTTAATTAACAACCAAAAATTGAATTTAAATTTCGTAATAAAAAAATACTTTTATGATGCAAATACTTGGGTTGTTTTTAAAGAAATTTCTTACGAATTTTACGGTTTTTAAAGAGAAGTATTTACAGCCAACAAAACATGTCACACACTGGACGAAAATAAACAGAGAAAAAATATTTAAAACTTAACTTCAAACATTAAGCTTTAGTGTTTAAGTATCTCTTTATTTTTCTGAATTCAAAACAGAAGGAAAATATTCCTTTCCAAAGAAAGAAAGAAAGAAAGAAAGAAAGAAAGGAATGTACTCAAAATAAGACCAACAATTGTTTCACAGTTTAAAGGGTTAATTCTTCAAAAAGGTTTATCATCCTTGTGACGCGTTTTATATTGGATCCCATGCAGGTTTCCATAGAAAGAAATATCGTTTAATGAAAACACGCCCTAAAAAAAAAAAAAAAAAAAAAAAAAAAAAAAAAAGAGAAAAAGAAAGTATTATGCAGATAAAAATACGTTTTTTTATAGTCAGTGAAATTTATTTATTCAGTATTTTTTCAGCAATAAACAAAATGCCATTCACTTGCAGCGAGGGGAGGAGTTTAATTTTACGGATGTCAATTTTAAAATTGAAAGAAAAAAAAACATTAACAAAAAGTTATATTTGATTTTTTTCTCTTTTCCTTAGAAGATTAAACTACAGAAACGAATAAAGTGAAAAAGTGCCTTGGAGACCAATATTGTAAGTTACTTTACTGTTTTTGGAACAATTTTCCCTGGTATTAAAAAATGTCAAAATCTTTCACTTACACCTTCATTAATTGAGTCAAATTTTCAAAATGATTGAGGGGTGGGTGCAAGACAAAAGAATAAAAACCCAAATTGTCTTAAAAGTTTCGAGAAGCAAATGTCTTTTCAAAGAAATCTAATGGTTTAAATATCAAAAATTGTATTAAAATCCGATCATAAGGCTGATTTTAGGGGAATAAAAACAAAGAAAAAAGAGGTCGGTGTTTTTGGACATCTCTATATTATATTTATATGCTCTCCTAGTTGATTTGATTAAAACTCTTATGGAAATCTGAATTATTTTTGAAGAATCTTTACACGTCTTATTGTCAAACCGCGTCAGAATTGATGATATATATTTTGATTTTAGAATTCGGTGCATTAGGAGTTACTGTCCGTCTGTTTCTATAACTTCGGAGTTTCGTGAGTATTTCGCGAAATACATCATCATCATCATCATCGAGTGGTGTAAATAGCACGGATTCCCTCAACTCTTACTCCGCCATCCGTCCATGCCGGTCATCGCTCTAAGTCCTCTTGGCGGCATCTAATGTCCGCACTGAGGTGATCTATAAAAGTTTTTGTTGGTCGGCCAACATTATGAGAAGGAAGCCATAAGAAAACGTGTCTTATGAGTTCGCCCCTATTTTTCTTCAAGCAATATTCAGCATGCATTGTTCGTCTTGAATGGTTTGTGAACCGGGAGGAAAGTGAACGTACAACTGATGTTTTGCAGGCTGATGTTTCAAGGATACGAAAACAGCACACGGCAACCTTGAGTAATTATCTTCTAGCTTTTTTTTTCTACGTTATACACCCAATGAAATATGATGTTTTATATGTTAAATTTCCTATTTTTGATATTATGTTTTCATCATTTACAGGAAACGTCATAAATGAATCTTAAAAAAAGATTTTGACTGTGACAGTCGTAATAGACAACGAAGAATGACCACACACTTATCGAAAAATTGACACACATTGAAAGAATAATAAATTTGTAAACGGTTAAATCAATTTTCTTTAGATTGATATGATCATTCACAAGAAGAAGAAGAAGAAGAAGAAGAAGAAGAAGAAGAAGAAGAAGAAATAATTTCTTTGTTTAGCTGAAAGAATGTTAAACATAAAGTAAAATTTGCTATAATCAACATGGATGAATGTGATGTGTTAAATATTTGCAAGTTAAATTAAAGATCTGCGTTTTATACGGAATGAATATTAAGATTGTTTATTAACAGCCGTTAATTCGTATTTCACCGACTTTAACTTCAATTTCTTTTCTTCGCAACGACTTCGGTGGTTATTTCGTGTTTCGATTCCACTTTTTGACCCTTTGGAAACAAATTTCCTTTTTCCGCCTTTAGCGGAAATCCATATGTTTTATGAACGTAGAAACCTGTCATATCTCTTTTTGTTCAGGAGCTGCTGGAAAACGAAAAAGGTCACATGCTTCCAGTTATAAATGCAGTGTATTTTGAATGAACATTCCTTTTTTCTCTACATCTGCCTTCATAATAAATGTTTTTCGAAAAATCCGGGTTCAGTTACGAGACTTTTATGAATAACACACTGAATAACAGATGACTTGACTGAAGTTTTAACCCCTAAATCCTCATAGAGAAAACCTAAATGGATTGGTTTGAATTATTTCTTAAACGGCATATCAACTGCTAATGGATTATTTTATGCCAAAATTTGATTCATTTATAAATGTTCGATATAATCATAACTATTTGTATTTTCCACATTCCTCTGGGGTCATCTTTAAAAAGCACTTTTAAAAAAAATTATAATTCTCATTTCCCTGCACATTAATATGCTAATCAAATGCATATAATCAGAATACGATTATTTCGTATTAAACATTTTGCTATCTAATAATGTATGAACTTTCATTGGCTTTTAAGTAAATATTTCTATTCAATAATAATCATTTAAGGCACACGGTTATTGGGTTTCAAGTATTCCTATCTTACACCAATAATTTGAAATCAATTATATGATTCCCGGAAATTCATAATGATAATCCTAAGTAAACAATTATAGCTTCAAATTGCTATTCTTAATACAAATAGTTTGCACAAATTTTTATGGTATTCATTTCTAATAAAAATAATTTTCAAAAAGATTTATTCAACTCATAGATGGGACTGTAACAGGTACTACGACTTTGGTCAGAGTGGACATGGGAGTAATAGCAACAAAGGGGTAACTTGACACTCTCCAGTGCTTTACAACAAGAGCGGAAACACCGAGTCCTATTCCTCTGCTGACGAAAAAGTCAGCGTATGAGATATCATGTGATTTTGCTATATTCATAAATAAAGAGTGTTCAGTGTCATTGATAGAGCGTATATATATATATATATATATATATATATATATATATATATATATATATATATATGCGCGCACGCGCGTGTGTGTTCGGATAGACTTAGTGGTCCTTACCAACAGTTTCTGATAAACACAGAGGCGAGAAACTGACAGTTGTCTGTGTTATGTTATTTGGTTTAACAGCAGATCAACCTTCATGATTATTTGATGTCAAATTATATATATATATATATATATATATATATATATATATATATACTCTTTAAGAAAAACAACGAAACCGGTCACATAGGATTATAAATTTATTTCCATCCTGTTATGCATTTTTGAAATTTCCAAAAACTCGAAAAAAATTAACAGGACTTCGTCAGATTTTTTTGATAATAAAACTAGAATAGACACAGAAGAGTGGGAGGGGATAGAAGAGGGGTGAAGAGTTATCTCCTCATTAAGCCCACTTCCGTTTTAAATCTTAATTTCGGTTAGAAATGTAGTAAATTTATTTTTTAAAATTTTCTTTAATTTTTTATTTTTTAATTACATTTTAACCTAAACTACAGATTTTATATTGAATTAGATTTAAACTTTAATTAATAACCTCACTTAATGATACATTGATAGATATATTAAACTAAAACAAATATTTAATTTATTTAAAATATTTTAAAATTTCAAAACTATTTAGAAAGCATTAATCAGTTACACTCTTTATGAGTAGTACGTAATATATGTTTTTTCACAATTTTCTATCAAACATTTTATTTTATTTATTCATTTACATTAATTCTCAAAATTAACTATGCTTTTTTTAAAAATATTTATAGTTTAAATTTAGCCCTATGTCTACACCTAGCTATTAGTTCATTTCTTTTATTTAATAATTTTTTTGGCTCTGGAAATATATATATATATATATATATATATATATATATATATATATATATATATATATATATATATAATGATTTTTAAGTGAAATAATTTGTCAGTTAACATCAAGCCAGAGGTGATTTATTTACACGCAGTTGAATGGTTTCAAATAATGTTATCCAAGACATTTTATTTAATAGCAATCATTAATCAGCATACAGTAAAATGGTTTAAAGTATTGCTAAATCAAATAACTACATTTGCATGCAGATTAATGGCTTCAAGTATTGCTATTAATTGTTTGTATTGTAAATTATTAAAATCATCGTATTTGACTCATAGATGTGACCCTAACAGGTACAACAACTCGGGTCAGAGGGACCAGGAAGTAATGGCAATGAATGTTTACTCCATATTTCCCAAACCTCCGGAACTAGAGACTCACCATCAGATGGCTTTGTGTCATATCGAGGACATTCATTGGGAGGGAGTGGTCTCAACTTTTGTTGAGATGCAGTCAGCGTATTACACAGTCCCAGCCGACTAGGCTAGATTCTGTTTCAACGCTATCCCAACTTATATATATATATATATATATATATATATATATATATATATATATATATATAATTATTGTTATCTCGTTGAAGCAAGTATAAAATAAATTATAGGTTACTTGACGAACCCACGACACGGACGACGAAAGGATTTGCTTTCAGCAATCTACCTGAACGAAAGAGGTAAGCTTAACCTTAGCTGGCAATCAGCCAACTGTTAGTCTCCCACGCACCAGTATGACAATCGTAGTTTGCAAAGCTAAACGTTTAGATTTGGTGCTGAAGACAATGAGTATCCAACCAATTTACAAAGAAAGAAAGTCTGAGAGTTACCTGTAAAATCAGTAACTGAGAAAAAAGAGGAAAAAGTGGAAAGTAGGACAACTGATAAAAGGTAAAGAAAGAAAGAAAGAAAGAACTTTTTTGCAGACGATAATCAAGGTTTTCACTGTAGAAGAAAGTGTTGAAGAAAAAGGGATAAAAAATCTTAAAAAAGGGAAAAAGAAAAGAATAAAAAGAATAAAATGAGGAAACAGTAGATGAGATTGAAGAATATCAAGAGAAAAAGATGAATGAAAATAAATCATGAAAAAAGATTGATTAAGAATAAATAAATAAAAAAAAATCAAAGATAAGTGAGATGGAAACCTTTAAAAAATTCCACCACCATAAAAAAAGAAGAAATAAGAAACAATGATTTAACAGAAATAAGAAGGAAAGGCTCAAAATAACAAGGTACGATTTCAATTTCCCTGTTCACTCTCCATAAATGATTTTTTTAAAATTAAAATTAGAAAAATTAAAAGGAACATTGGAACGAGTGATCTTCCGAAAGAGAAATGTTTAAAAAAGGATACACCAAACAAAACAAAACAAGAAAAAGGAAAAGGCTGACTTAAAAAGTAAAATAAAAACGCGAAGAAAGAAAGAAAGAAATTTCTTGTGTGATTGTTATTAAAACTTGGGCCATCTGATATACGAAGAGGGTATTTTGGAAGCCTTCAGTTGTTGATAAGTGCTGTCTTTGATTATTTGCTAAAACTGGATAGTTTTGCTCTGGGTATTGCCAAGATTGATTGTTTTCCACTGGTAGTTCGATGATTGATGAGTGTTTGGATCAATTAGTTTTGTTTGTTTGATGTTCCAGGTTTGTCAGCATCAGTAAACCTGTGTTTTACGTTTGATATATTCAAAGTCTTTGATCCGACATAACACTAAGCTGTGTCCTAACAAACGAGATGTTGTCATTTAAGAAATTCAGACCCATGAATAGATTTGAATAGATTGTTAGTCTTTTTGTAAATCTAAGCGCAAAGACCCTTGAACGTCTACTGCTGGTCTACGTTGAACAAGTGAATACGAAAGATGCGAGACGAAATAATTAGCCTTAAAACAGTCGACTTGAATGAAAAAGACGTAACTTTGTCAAGTGTAACGACAACTGACCAGAGAATTCCAAATTTTCTTCTCTTTATGGAACTAATCACGCAGAATTCCTGTTAATTAAATTATCCCAGTAAAAAAAAGTTCGAGATATTATTTTTAATGTTTGTTTCTCTTCGACTACTAGACGATCACGTAAATTTGTCACACTTCTTCCAGTCCTCAAGATAATCTGTCCCAGATTTATAGTAACTTATCGTCTTACGTTGCAATTTAGCAACCGTCTAAGTACCGACCTATTCTGTTCACTTCATCGGTCTAACATGCTAGAGTTCAAATTTAGATGGGAACTTCTTTTTGTCAGAGATTTATTTGGAATCGATGTTATTTTGTCAAGAGATCTTAAATGCTTTATTTTGGTCCCGTCAGCATATATTTTACATGCATTCTACCTATGATATATTTAGTATGTACAGTAATTGTATTCATTTTTTTTTTCTTTTATCGATGATGCAGTGATAAAATACATGTACCAATCTTTGAGGAGGACCCATGCAAGGCAAAAAAAGGCATTGGAAAAGAAGAATATTAAAGATTTTCGTAGAATCAAAACAAACTTCCAAAATGATTTAATTTGGGACTCAGTTTACGGAAAGAGCTACTTTGAAAAATTATTATTGACTTGGAAAAAATGCGGAGGAGTGATTCTATTTACTGTGTCATTTGCATGAGCTGAACGCGGTAAACAAATTCTGTTTATGAGATTATATATATATCATCATCATCATCATGTTGTGCCTCCAGCACGGATATCCCTGACCCTCTCTCGCCACTCCTCTCTATCGTTCATCGCTTCCGGCAGGTCCTCAGGGCTACATTCCGTATTCTCACAGAGCTGCTGTATGTAGGTTCGAGCTGGTCGTCCTGCTTTTGCTTGGCCATATAAAGGGGATATATAGTAATACATTACTTATGAGCTCCAACAGTGTCCTGCATGTCTGGTTCGACTAACTTTGATAGTTTTCGTAATGGGAGGTAGGTGGCCGTACATTTTGTGTTTTGTGGGATGTTGCCTCCAGGACTTGTTCAAAATAGCTCGCAGCATTCTTGTGTAGTTGGCCTGAAAGGTGGCCGATTAGACCAAATAGAAGTTAGTCCAGGGAATACAGACTAGCGAAGAGAGCTGGATCAACAGCTGGCCTGAAAGGTAGCCGATTAGACCAAATAGAAGTTAGTCCAGGGAATACAGACTAGCGAAGAGAGCTGGATCAACAGCTGGCCTGAAAGGTGGCCGATTAGACCAAATAGAATCTGAAAGACTCCGTTAGAACTCGGAACAGGAAAATAAGAATCTATAATAGACAAAACAATCCCAAAAATTCTACTCAAACAAAAAAATATATAAATGACCTTAAATCGCTATATTTCCATTATCTTTCCACAAGCTGTAAACAGACGAATATTAAGATTATAAATAACGAAAGGTCCTTTATTAAAAGTAGTTATGATGATATTTTTGTTTGATTTTCCATCGACGACTATGATGGCTTGCCGCACCCAGGATGTAACAACTTTCTCATTATCCTCCAATGTAATGGATGTTTTTGCACTTTTCCTGTTATCCTTGTGCGTGATAATACATCGATTTAAGTAACTTTTCAGGTGAGCGAAGAAACTTGCCATTTTTTTAATTCAAGCACTTAAATTTGCTTAGGTTTTATTTACAATATAAATACCACTGAAAGGTATGGATCATTGTTATGTTAATTAGATTAGTCGAAATTATGTTTTCGACATGAAAATTGCTGCAGCTGATTGGTATGGATCCTTCATATCTTCATTATGTTGGGGGGTAGGAAGAAGTAGAAGTTTCAAC